>CM059812.1:33002499-33534792 GCA_030435695.1 Brachymystax lenok tsinlingensis | reverse complement strand
TCGTTCTTTTTCCAAAGTCAGTGTTTTAGTTCTATCAGGCGCCAGCATCTCTGATGTCTGATAGTGTTGTATAGAATGACCTGACGCTGATTGGAGAGAGGAGGAGAGGAGGACAAATAGGGGGACTTGTCTTTGTTCTGGTTTCATGTGCTCAGCTTTCCTTGAAAGTCATGTTTCTCTCTCCCTCTAATCCCTCTACCTCTCTTTCCCCTCCTCAATCATTTGCTCTGTCACCTGTCAATCAACAGAGTCACCCAGAGATTGACATCCCGATCACACCCATCACCCCTGTTTTGACCACTCCCACGACGCCGCTCGGCACAACCTCGCCCTCTATGGACAGTGAGTAACATGATTGGTCCTATCTCTGGGGCCACCTTGTTCCATGAATGAATGAAATGTACAAATTAATTATTGAGTGAATGAAATGAAACCTTTTATTGAATAAAATATAACCTTTATTAAAAATCAAATCAAAGTTTATTTGTCATGTGCGCCGAATACAACAGGTGTAGACCTTACAGTGAAATGCTTACTTACAGGCTATAACCAATAGTGCAATTTTTTAAAAAAGGTATTAGGTGAACAATAGGTAAGTAAAGAAATACAGTATATACAGTAGCGAGGCTATAAACAGTAGCGAGGCTATATACAGTAGCGAGGCTATAAACAGTAGCGAGGCTATAAACAGTAGCGAGGCTGTATACAGTAGCGAGGCTGTAAACAGTAGCGAGGCTGTAAACAGTAGCGAGGCTATATACAGTAGCGAGGCTATATACAGTAGCGAGGCTGTATACAGTAGCGAGGCTGTATACAGTAGCGAAACTATAAACAGTAGCGAGGCTATAAACAGTAGCGAGGCTATATACAGTAGCGAGGCTATAAACAGTAGCGAGGCTATATACAGTAGCGAGGCTATATACAGTAGTGAGGCTATAAACAGTAGCGAGGCTATAAACAGTAGCGAGGCTATATACAGTAGCGAGGCTATAAACAGTAGCGAGGCTATAAACAGTAGCGAGGCTATATACAGTAGCGAGGCTATAAACAGTAGCCGAGGCTATAAACAGTAGCGAGGCTATAAACAGTAGCGAGCTATATACAGTAGCGAGGCTATATACAGTGGCGAGGGCTATAAACAGTAAGCGAGGCTATAAACAGTAGCGAGGCTATATACAGTAGCGAGGCTACAAACAGTAGCGAGCTACATACAGTAAGCGAGGCTATAAACAGTGGCGAGGCTACATACAGTAGCGAGCTATAAACAGTAGCGAGCTATAAACAGTAGCGAGGCTATAAACAGTAGCGAGGCTATATACAGTAGCGAGGCTATATACAGTAGCGAGGCTATAAACAGTAGCGAGGCTATACAGTTGCGAGGCTATAAACAGTAGCGAGGCTGTATACAGTAGCGAGGCTGTAAACAGTAGCGAGGCTATACAGTTGCGAGGCTATATACAGTAGCGAGGCTATATACAGTAGCGAGGCTATATACAGTAGCGAGGCTATATACAGTAGCGAGGCTATAAACAGTAGCGAGGCTGTATACAGTAGCGAGGCTATATACAGTAGCGAGGCTATAAACAGTAAGCGAGCTATATGCGGTAGCGAGGCTATAAACAGTGGCGAGGCTATATACAGTAGCGAGGCTATATACAGTAGCGAGGCTATAAACAGTAGCGAGGCTATATACAGTAGCGAGGCTATAAACAGTAGCGAGGCTATAAACAGTAGCGAGGCTATATACAGTAGCGAGGCTATAAACAGTAGCGAGGCTATAAACAGTAGCGAGGCTATATACAGTAGCGAGGCAATATACAGTAGCGAGGCTATAAACAGTAGCGAGGCTATAAACAGTAGCGAGGCTATAAACAGTAGCGAGGCTATAAACAGTAGCGAGGCTATAAACAGTAGCGAGGCTATAAACAGTAGCGAGGCTATAAACAGTAGCGAGGCTATATACAGTAGCGAGGCTGTAAACAGTAGCCGAGGCTATATACAGTAGCGAGGCTATATACAGTAGCGAGGCTATAAACAGTAGCGAGGCTATATACAGTAGCGAGGCTATATACAGTAGCGAGGCTATATACAGTAGCGAGGCTATAAACAGTAGCGAGGCTGTATACAGTAGCGAGGCTGTATACAGTAGCGAGGCTGTAAACAGTAGCGAGGCTGTAAACAGTAGCGAGGCTATATACAGTAGCGAGCTATATACAGTAGCGAGGCTATAAACAGTAGCGAGGCTATATACAGTAGCGAGGCTATAAACAGTAGCGAGGCTATAAACAGTAGCGAGGCTATAAACAGTAGCGAGGCTATATACAGTAGCGAGGCAATATACAGTAGCGAGGCTATAAACAGTAGCGAGGCTATAAACAGTAAGCGAGCTATATACAGTAGCGAGGCTATAAACAGTAGCGAGGCTATAAACAGTAGCGAGGCTATAAACAGTAGCGAGGCTATACAGTTGCGAGGCTATAAACAGTAGCGAGGCTATATACAGTAGCGAGGCTGTAAACAGTAGCGAGGCTATATACAGTAGCGAGGCTATAAACAGTAGCGAGGCTATATACAGTAGCGAGGCTATAAACAGTAGCGAGGCTATAAACAGTAGCGAGGCTATATACAGTAGCGAGGCTATATACAGTAGCGAGGCTATAAACAGTAGCGAGGCTATAAACAGTAGCGAGGCTATAAACAGTAGCGAGGCTATAAACAGTAGCGAGGCTTTAAACAGTAGCGAGGCTTTAAACAGTAGCGAGGCTATAAACAGTAGCGAGGCTATATACAGTAGCGAGGCTATAAACAGTTGCGAGGCTATAAACAGTAGCGAGGCTATATACAGTAGCGAGGCTATACAGTTGCGAGGCTATATACAGTAGCGAGGCTATATACAGTAGCGAGGCTGTAAACAGTAGCGAGGCTATATACAGTAGCGAGGCTATACAGTAGCGAGGCTATAAACAGTAGCGAGGCTATATACAGTAGCGAGGCTGTAAACAGTAGCGAGGCTATACAGTTGCGAGGCTATATACAGTAGCGAGGCTATATACAGTAGCGAGGCTGTAAACAGTAAGCGAGGCTATAAACAGTGCGAGGCTATAAACAGTAAGCGAGGCTATATACAGTAAGCGAGGAGCTATAAACAGTAGCGAGGCTATAAACAGTAGCCAGGCTATATACAGTAGCGAGGCTATAAACAGTAGCGAGGCTATAAACAGTAGCGAGGCTATAAACAGTAGCGAGGCTATAAACAGTAGCGAGGCTACATACAGACACCAGTTAGTCAGGCTGATTGAGGTAGTATGTACATGTAGATATGGTTAAAGTGACTATGCATATATGATGAACAGAGAGTAGCAGCAGCGTAAAGAGGGGTTGGCGGGTGGTGGGACACAATGCAGATAGATAGCCCAGTTAGCCAATGTGCGGGAGCACTGGTTGGTCGGTCCAATTGAGGTAGTTTGTACTATTCAGTAGTGTTTAAATTGACGTAGTTTTATAGTTTCTATTTTTTCCCGTTCCTCTTTTGTGTTACTGGGGTAATTCTGGAAAATGGAACGGTTGGTCAGAGTCAAACAAGACTCCGAATCCTCCTTCCCTCCTTTATCTCCACTTCCCTCCTTTATCTCCCCTTCCCTCCTTTATCTCCCCTTCCCTCCTTTATCTCCCCTTCCCTCCTTTATCTCCCCTTCCCTCCTTTATCTCCCCTTCACTCCTTTATCTCCCCTTCCCTCCTTTATCTCCCCTTCACTCCTTTATCTCCCCTTCACTCCTTTATCTCCCCTTCACTCCTTTATCTCCCCTTTACTCCTTTATCTCCCCTTCACTCCTTTATCTCCCCTTCACTCCTTTATCTCCCCTTTACTCCTTTATCTCCCCTTCACTCCTTTATCTCCCCTTCCCTCCTTTATCTCCCCTTCACTCCTTTATCTCCCCTTCCCTCCTTTATCTCCCCTTCACTCCTTTATCTCCCCTTCCCTCCTTTATCCCCCCTTCCCTCCTTTATCTGCCCTTCCCTCCTTTATCTCCCTTTCCCTCCTTTACTCCTTTATCTCCCCTTCACTCCTTTATCTCCCCTTCACTCCTTTATCTCCCCTTTACTCCTTTATCTCCCCTTCACTCCTTTATCTCCCCTTCCCTCCTTTATCTACCCTTCCCTCCTTTATCTCCCCTTCACTCCTTTATCTCCCCTTCACTCCTTTATCTACCCTTCCCTCCTTTATCTACCCTTCCCTCCTTTATCTACCCTTCCCTCCTTTATCTCCCCTTTACTCCTTTATCTCCCCTTTCCTCCTTTATCTCCCCTTTACTCCTTTATCTCCCCTTCCCTCCTTTATCTACCCTTCCCTCCTTTATCTCCCCTTCACTCTTTATCTCCCCTTTACTCCTTTATCTCCCCTTTACTCCTTTATCTCCCCTTTCCTCCTTTATCTCCCCTTCACTCCTTTATCTCCCCTTCCCTCCTTTATCTCCCCTTCACTCCTTTATCTACCCTTCCCTCCTTTATCTCCCCTTCACTCCTTTATCTACCCTTCCCTCCTTTATCTCCCCTTTACTCCTTTATCTCCCCTTTACTCCTTTATCTCCCCTTTCCTCCTTTATCTCCCCTTCACTCCTTTATCTACCCTTCCCTCCTTTATCTCCCCTTCCCTCCTTTATCTACCCTTCCCTCCTTTATCTCCCCTTCCCTCCTTTATCTCCCCTTCACTCCTTTATCTACCCTTCCCTCCTTTATCTACCCTTCCCTCCTTTATCTACCCTTTACTCCTTTATCTCCCCTTTACTCCTTTATCTCCCCTTTCCTCATTTATCTCCCCTTCCCTCCTTTATCTCCCCTTCTCCCTTAAAACCAGTGGACATAGGAGGAAACATTTCAAGAAGCGTCTGAAACATTCTGTTGTAAAGCAATACGTTTCTCGTCGTTGTTTTTTCCATTTTTGATAACCCCTTCATACACGTGCGCCCCGCGCACACGGACACACGAACACACACGATCTGAACCTGTTAAGTCCACGTGCAATGGAGCTGATAAAACATGAATGGTGTGTGTTTCTTGCTAAAAGCTATTTGCTGTATGAAATATTAACCTAACTTCAAATACAGATGAATCTTTCAGGTAGAGAGCCATGTCACCACACACACACACTCACACTCCACACACACACTCTTTTCCCCATATGGACCATGTGCTTGGCTGGCTCATGTTCATGATGTCATAACCAGTCCTCTTGGAACTGATTCAGTCAGCCAGGATTGGAGGGAAGGTGGGATGAGGACCAATAAAGAGGGAGGGGTGGAGTTGTTGGCTCCGGTTCTATCTATGAAACTCGCTTCCGAGATGTGAGATGCGCCTGACTGTCTGGTATAGTGACTTGACTAGCTAGTAGTGGATCACTTCATAGCTTCTCTTCTTCTTGTCTCTGCCGGCAGTAACGTTCATTATTAGGTCGAACGTTCAACATTCAAATAACATTTCAGTAACGTTACTATGAAGTTAAATGAACGTTGTTGAACTGAAATGGCAGTGTCTCTCCCTACCAGTGATGGATGTTGCAGTAGAGTTGTTGTGAGGTTGAGGTGTCTCTCCCTACCAGTGATGGATGTTGCAGTAGAGTTGTTGTGAGGTTGAGGTGTCTCTCCCTACCAGTGATGGATGTTGCAGTAGAGTTGTTGTGAGGTTGAGGTGTCTCTCCCTACCAGTGATGGATGTTGCAGTAGAGTTGTTGTGAGGTTGAGGTGTCTCTCTCCCTACCAGTGATGGATGTTGCAGTAGAGTTGTTGTGAGGTTGAGGTGTCTCTCCCTACCAGTGATGGATGTTGCAGTAGAGTTGTTGTGAGGTTGAGGTGTCTCTCCCTACCAGTGATGGATGTTGCAGTAGAGTTGTTGTGAGGTTGAGGTGTCTCTCCCTGTAAAAGGATCTGTGTTTTCTATTTCCACACTAAGGGGTTGGAATAATGCTGTGAAATTGTTGGGAAAAATGCTAATGGTCTTTTAGTGTAAGAGCTGTTTGAAAAGACTGTCTGACATGTCGGCCTGTTTTGGTGGGGTGGATTTTTGGCCTTTCTGGTGACATCATAGACCAATAAGAGAGTTCCAAACTTTTCTGCCAACAATGGCACATGTTCAGTTTTCCCCTCCCCACCCAGGCCACACCCAGACCACCCCCTCCCCACCCAGACCACCCCCTCCCCACCCAGACCACTCCCCTCCCCACCCAGGACACACCCAGACCACCCCCCTCCCCACCCAGACCACCCCCCTCCCCACCCAGACCACTCCCTCCCTCCCCACCCAGGACACACCCAGACCACCCCCTCCCCACCCAGACCACCCCCTCCCACCCAGACCACTCCCCTCCCCTCCCCACCCAGGACACACCCAGACCACTCCCAGACCACGCCCCTCCCCACCCAGACCACTCTTCTCCCCACCTAGACCACTCCCTCCCCACCCAGACCACTCCCCTCCCCACCCAGACCACTCCCAGACCACCCTCCCCACCCACACCACTCCCAGACAGTCCTAGCTAAATCCTTGCTTGATGCCAAGAAGCTATTTTCGTTTCTTTTTGACCGTTTTATTTGAAAACGATCACAGTAAGGTACTTAGCTGTTACCCAGAAATGGCTGCGTTGGACCTTTAGTATTATGTTGAACTAATGTGGTGTGTCCTGCTTTCCAGTGATGAACTCTTCAGAACTTCCCCTGGATCCTAACCTTCAGACCAGTAACCTGCTCATCACCTTCCTCAAGTACTCCTCCATCGTCATGCAGGACACCAAAGGTTTAAATACACGGCTATCTCTCTCTCTCTATTTATTTATCTCTATACCCTCTGTCATGTACTTTCTTTCATTCCTTATTTTCTTGTTCAGTCCTTCCCCCTTTCTTCTTCTCTCTTCCCCCACTTCTCCCAATCCTCTTCTCAAAATACCAGCTGTCAAGTTGTCCTCTCCCTCTCTCTCCCTCTCTCTCTCTCTCTCCCTCTCTCCCTCTCTCTCCCTCTCTCTCCCTCTCTCTCTCCCTCTCTCTCCCTCTCTCTCTCCCTCTCTCTCCCTCTCTCTCTCCCTCTCTCTCTCTCTCCCTCTCTCTCTCTCTCTCTCTCTCTCCCTCTCTCCCTCTCTCTCTCCCTCCCCCTTCTTGCTACTTTGTCTTTTCATTCAGCTCTTTTTCAGTCCATATCTCTCCCTCTTCTGTCCTTTCCTTCCTGTCTCCCGTCTCGGGGCGGCAGGGTAGCCTAGTGGTTAGAGCGTTGGACTTGTAACCGGAGGGTTGCAAGTTCGAATCCCCGAGCTGACAAGGAAAAAAATCTGTCGTTCTGCCCCTGAACAAGGCAGTTAACCCACTGTTCCCCGGGCGCCGAAGACGTGGATGTCGATTAAGGCAGCCCCCGCACCTCTCTGATTCAGAGGGGTTGGGTTAAATGCGGAAGACACATTTCGGTTGAAGGCATTCGGTTGTACAACTGACTAATAATGGTGACTTTGACTTTGACTTTGACCTTATTCCAGATGAACAGTGCCAGATTCATTCTCTCTCTCTCTCTCTCTCTCTCTCTCTCTCTCTCTCTCTCTCTCTCTCTCTCTCTCTCTCTCTCTCCAGATGAACACAGACTCAACAGTGCCAGACTCTGTCTCATCATCCTCACCTGTATAACGGAGGTATGTACACCTGTGTAACGGAGGTATGTACACCTGTGTAACGGAGGTATGTACACCTGTGTAACGGAGGTATGTACACCTGTGGAACAGATGTATGTACAACGGAGGTATGTACACCTGTGTAACGGAGGTATGTACACCTGTATAACGGAGGTATGTACACCTGTATAACGGAGGTATGTACACCTGTATAATGGAGGTACAGTGAGGGAAAAAGTATTTGATCCCCTGCTGATTTTGTACGTTTGACCACTGACAAAGAAATGATCAGTCTATAATTTTAATGGTAGGTTTATTTGAACAGTGAGAGAAAAACGCATGTGAAAAAAGTTATAAATTGATTTGCATTTTAATGAGGGAAATAAGTATTTGACCCCTCTGCAAAACATGACTTAGTACTTGGTGGCAAAACCCTTGTTGGCAATCACAGAGGTCAGATGTTTCTTGCAGTTGGCCACCAGGTTAGCATACAACTCAGGAGGGATTTTGTCCCACTCCTCTTTGCAGATCTTCTCCAAGTCATTAAGGTTTCGAGGCTGACGTTTGGCAACTCGAATCTTCAGCTCCCTCCACAGATTTTCTATGGGATTAAGGTCTGGAGACTGGCTAGGCCACTCCAGGACCTTAATGTGCTTCTTCTTCAGCCACTCCTTTGTTGCCTTGGCTGTGTGTTTTGGGTCATTCTCATGCTGGAATACCCATCCACAACCCATTTTCAATGCCCTGGCTGAGGGAAGGAGGTTCTCACCCAAGATTTGACGGTACATGGCCCCGTCCACCGTCCATCATCTTTTGTGTTTCTTCCATTTGCGAATAATCGCACCAACTGTTGTCACCTTCTCACCAAGCTGCTTGGCGATGGCCTTGTAGCCCATTCCAGCCTTGTGTAGGTCTACAATCTTGTCCCTGACATCCTTGGAGAGCTCTTTGGTCTTGGCCATGGTGGAGAGTTTGGAATGTTATTGATTGATTGCTTCTGTGGACAGGTGTCTTTTATACAGGTAACAAGCTGAGATTAGGAGCACTCCCTTTAAGAGTGTGCTCCTAATCTCAGCTCGTTACTTGTATAAAAGACACCTGGGAGCCAGAAATCTTTCTGATTGAGAGGGGGTCAAATACTTATTTCCCTCATTAAAATGCAATTCCATTTATAACATTTTTCACATGCGTTTTTCTGGATTTCTTTGTTGTTAGTCTCTCACTGTTCAAATAAACCTACCATTAAAATGATAGATTGATCATTTCTTTGTCAGTGGGCAAACGTACAAAATCAGCAGGGGATCAAATAGTTTTTTCCCCTCACTGTATGTATACCTGTGTAACGGAGGTATGTACAACGGAGGTATGTACACCTGTGCAACGGAGGTATGTACACCTGGGCGGGGGTGGGGGGGGTCTCTATCTCCATCCCTTCCGCTCTTATTTTCTCTCCTCCTTTTTGATCTGTCGTTCTTTCTCTCTGTTCAACAGGACCAGTATGCTAATGCCTTTCTCCATGACGACAACATGAACTTCAGAGTCAATCTACATAGAATGGTAAGAGTGTGTTCCTGTGTGTGTGTGTGTGTGTGTGTGTGTGTGTTCAACCTCTGTTCTGTGTATACAGCCCATGAGACACAGGAAAAAGGCAGCAGAGAAGAACGTCCCGTCCAGACCACTGGTGTGTGCTGTTCTAGGTACGTGGAACCATTCAACATGGTCTATAGTCATTATTGTAGCTGTGGATCAGAGCATTAACAGCTTCATATACATTTGAATTGTACAGTAAAGGCTCTCTCTCTGTCTCTGTCTGTCTCTCTGTCTGTCTCTCTGTCTGTCTCTCTCTCTGTCTCTCTCTCTGTCTGTCTCTCTCTGTCTGTCTCTCTCTGTCTCTCTCTCTGTCTCTCTCTGTCTCTGTCTCTGTCTCTGTCTCTCTCTCTCTCTGTCTCTCTCTCTCTCTCTCTCTTTCTCTGTCTCTCTCTCCCCAGACCTGATGGTTGAGTTCATCGTAACTCATATGATGAAGGACTTTCCTATGGATCTCTACATGTAAGATAGCAGCCCTGTGTCTCTCACTTTACAATGAACCAAATATGTTACTACACTACCCAGATGCATACATTGCAAATGTCTTTAATGATGATACTTTTGTTTGTGTGTGTGTGTGGTATGGTGTGCGTGTGTATGCTGTGTGTATGGTGTGTGTCCACCAGGCGTTGTGTTCAGGTGATCCACAAGCTGATCTGCTACCAGAAGAAATGCAGAATCAGGTTACACTATACCTGGAGAGAACTGTGGTCAGGTAGGAACACACACACACACACATTCAGAACACACACTCAGATCTCATACACACAAATACACACACATTCAGAACACACACACACATTCAGAACACACACACACATTCAGAACACACACTCAGATCTCATACACACAAATACACACACATTCAGAACACACACACACATTCAGAACACACACACACATTCAGAACACACACACACAAATACACACACATTCAGAACACACACACACATTCAGAACACACACACACATTCAGAACACACACACACAAATACACACACATTCAGAACACACACACACACATTCAAAACACACACAGACAAATACACACACATTCAGAACACACACACGCATTCAGAACACACACACACAAATACATTCAGATCACACACGCGCAGCAGTTGTGAAAATGTGGCGCCGGGCGTTTGAACGGCAGCATTTACACATCCCCCATAGTAGAAACGTTCACCTGTTCTATTGGGCAGCTTGTGGAGAAAGAAATAGCCTGTACCAAACAGACTCTGGGACAGTTGTGGGAAGACCGATCCCAAATGAACACAACCAGTAGGACTAGGCTACGCTAAAAGAAAACTTCAAAAAGCAATGAGGCTGATGCAACAGACCAGAAGGTTCAGCTTGAAATGGTGATCCACTATTGGTTCTTGACGTTATAAGTGCAGCAATGTGCGGAAGGCAGTAGGCTGTGTGAATGTTCGTTCCATGATGCACCACACACCAGAGCGGTTTCATGGGACGGAGATGAAAATACCTGTTAGAAATGTAGACAGAGGGGACGTCTGAAATGCAACAACGAGTACGGGTTGCTATAATGACTAGGACTGTGCCTTTTGTCTCCTGGACGAGGAGAGAAGGTTGATGTCAAAGATTTGCCTCCACGGATATGGTCTGATTTTAGGCTACTTTGAAGCAAGGTAAGACACGCAGTAAAACGTTCCGGTTTCAATCAATGAAGTGTGTTTTCAAAATGCGTACCGCCTCCGTCTCATTGCAGAGTGGTGTGTGACGCGGTGACGAAGCCTGCCTTTCGTTGCCTGTTCATTTGCTGTTTGAGATGCTGTAGCAGGAGCGCTCGCGCTGGCTGACAGATCTTCCTCTCAACGGCTCTGGATCTGTATGCTGTACGCGTGTGACAAACACAACGCATTACGAATATACTGTATGTGCCAATTTAGTTCCACTAAATGATGTAAATGAACCTGTAGACCGATAAGAATGGCCGGTCAAATGTATTTCCAACAATGACTAGGATAAAATGAATTATTCATCAATGGGGTTTTTCTTCTTCTCCTGGACATTTGGCCAGCAGCAATTTTATTTATCGTTTTTTTCTTCTATTTTTTGTGTCAGTCGAAAGCCGTCTATTACCGGCTGAGGGAAACCCTGACACACACACACACACTTAAACGCATTCAGAACACACACACACTTAGAATACACACACTCACACACAGTTAGCAATTGACTGTCAGTGATGAGCAGAGAGCAACACATGAAGAATGTAAACCTTTGATCTCACGTTGTCTCCGTTGCTGTGATCACACCAGTGTATGGAACAGTTTGGGCCCTGCAGCTGTGTGTGTGTGTGTGTGTGTGGTGATCGTGACCGTGACCGTGGGTGTTTTGTCTGAGTGTGTGTTTTGAGCATGCGCGTGTTTGTGTCCCCCAACACTGTCCATCTCTAATCTTCCTCTGGCTCTGGGTGAATGTCTCTCCCGCGCCATGAATTATGCCTGCGGCTGGCGCGTGTGTGTCAGTCAGTGTGTGTGCGAATGTCTCTCTCCATGAATTATGCCTGCAGCTGGCGCGCGTGTGTGTGAATGTCTCCATGAATTCTGCCTTAATAAAAGCACTGCTTTCTAAATGTATTCACATCTCTGCAGCTTCCTGTACTAACGGGATGTTTTCTGCTGAGCCCCTCGGCACACGAACACTGTTGATGTTCCTGTCTTCCACTCCACCTCCTCTGTCTTTCCATTGGCTCACATACTAATGGGTCTAGCAGAGGGTCTGAACAGTTACAATGGACTCCTTCCATTCAGAGACAAGCAGTGGTTGTGTTGTATTGAAGTGTATTAGAATAATCATGTGGGTTTCTCCTGTCTGTTTCAGTGGTTGTGTTGTATTGAAGTGTATTAGAATAATATTGTGGGTTTCTCCTGTCTGTTTCAGTGGTTGTGTTGTATTGAAGTGTATTAGAATAATCATGTGGGTTTCTCCTGTCTGTTTCAGTGGTTGTGTTGTATTGAAGTGTATTAGAATAATATTGTGGGTTTCTCCTATCTGTTTCAGTGGTTGTGTTGTATTGAAGTGTATTAGAATAATCATGTGGGTTTCTCCTGTCTGTTTCAGTGGTTGTGTTGTATTGAAGTGTATTAGAATAATATTGTGGGTTTCTCCTATCTGTTTCAGTGGTTGTGTTGTATTGAAGTGTATTAGAATAATATTGTGGGTTTCTCCTGTCTGTTTCAGTGGTTGTGTTGTATTGAAGTGTATTAGAATAATATTGTGGGTTTCTCCTGTCTGTTTCAGTGGTTGTGTTGTATTGAAGTGTATTAGAATAATATTGTGGGTTTCTCCTATCTGTTTCAGTGGTTGTGTTGTATTGAAGTGTATTAGAATAATCATGTGTGTGTCTTTGCCTTCTCTTTTTCCACCAGCTCTGATCAACCTGTTGAAATTCCTGCTGTCCAATGAGACCGTTCTGTTGGCCAAGCACAACATCTTTCACCTGGCTCTACTGGTGAGAACACACATACATCCACTAATATCTATCCCTAACCCCTAGACCCTAACCCCTAGACCCTAACCCTAGACCCTAACCCCTAGACCCTAACCCCTAGACCCTAACCCCTAGACCCTAACCCCTAGACCCTAACCCCTAGACCCTAACCCCTAACCCCTAGACCCTAACCCCCAAGCCCCTAATCCCTAGACCCTAATGCCTAGACTGTTGGCCCCTAGCCTCTAACACTAGACTGTTCTGTTGGCCCCTGGTCCCAAACACAACATCTTTCACCTGGCCCTGCTGGTGAGAACACACACACATAGATTTGCACGCAGACACACACACACACACACACACACACACACACACACACACACACACACACACACACACACATACACACCCTTCCGCTCGCTCATCTTGTGTCCGTGTGTGTGTGTCCATGTGTCCGTGTGTGTGCGAGCGTCTCTCTCTCTCTCTGTGTTTGTGTTTTATTCAGTGTTTGAATGTGTTTAGAGAACATTCTAGAGTGTCGTTTTAAAGTTAGTGCTGAGTGACGAGTGCTTTCTGAGGTCGGTTCTGTTTCAATTCCATTATTACAAAATATTCACGGTTGTTGATTTTTTTTAATGTCATAAATGAATGACATAAAGATTATTTTCTAGCTTTTTAATGTAAATTCCAAAGCCCAAAATAGTGAACATTCAATTGCCAAAACAGTCCATTGTCTCTGTCAGGTCTACACTGGGTAGACATCAATAGAAAAATAGGAAATTACTATATTACTGTATATTACTTATTTTTCATTCCTTACAGTCATCATCTCTGCTCATTAGCAGCCAGCCAGCCAGACAACATTATCTCTGTTCTTATCATACTTTAGTCATCCTAGTTAGGGAGCCTATCCTGCCTTAGTATGCTGCAGAGCTGTCTGACTTTCCTAGTTCTTCTCAGGAGAGAAGGCTCACTTCCATGAACTGTCTCTATCCCTCTGTCTAGTTGTTGTGTACATTCCTCTCTCATGCGGTCTGTGTGTATCTAACCTAACGTAGCAGGCGTTAAAGTGTATCCGTCTGAGCTGGGGAAAAACCGCCGCAATGGATTATGGTCATTGTAGTTAATTACCACGTTCTTGCGCTGAACTAGGTTGAATATTTGCTTAATGAAAACTACAACGCCCTTCAGCCCAGTGTCCCAGATAGTTCTTGACATTATTTCTCTCATGAATGATTTGATTGCTTTCTAGAGAAACGGCGTGTTTGGCTTTCAAAGAAAGATAACTAAACGGAATGAATTCAAGTAATTGAACCGACGTCGGTCAATTAGTTGTTTAAAACCCCCCAAATATATGCCGGTTAATCACTCAGCACTACTCAAAGTGCTCATGCATTTCCTTTCTGTCTGTCTCCCTCGTGCCCTCTCCCTCGTGCCCTCTCCCTCGTGCCCTCTCCCTCGTGCCCTCTCCCTCGTGCCCTCTCCCTCGTGCCCTCTCCCCCTCCCTCGTGCCTCTCTCCCCTCCCTGGTGCCCTCTCCCCCGCCCTGGTGCCCTCTCCCCCTCCCTGGTGCCCTCTCCCTCCCTGGTGCCCTCTCCCTCCCTCGTGCCCTCTCCCCTCCCTCGTGCCCTCTCCCCCTCCCTGGTGCCCTCTCCCCCTCCCTGGTGCCCTCTCCCCCTCCCTCGTGCCCTCTCCCCCTCTCCCTCGTGCCCTCTCCCTCGTGCCCTCTCCCCCTCCCTCGTGCCCTCTCCCCTCCCTGGTGCCCTCTCCCCGCCCTGGTGCCCTCTCTCCCCTCCCTGGTGCCCTCTCCCTCCCTGGTGCCCTCTCCCTCCCTCGTGCCCTCTCCCCCTCCCTCGTGCCCTCTCCCTCCCTGGTGCCCTCTCCCCCTCCCTCGTGCCCTCTCCCCCTCCCTGGTGCCCTCTCCCCTCCCTCGTGCCCTTTCCCCTCCCTGGTGCCCTCTCCCTCCCTCGTGCCCTCTCCCCTCCCTCGTGCCCTCTCCCCTCCCGGTGCCCTCTCCCCCTCCCGGTGCCCTCTCCCTCCCTCGTGCCCTCTCTTCCTCCCCAGGTGGTGAATCTGTTCAACATGTTTATAACATATGGAGACACGTTCCTGCCCACCTCCAACAGTTATGATGAACTTTACTATGAGATCGTCAGGATGCACCAGATCTTTGACAACCTCTACTGCATGGGTCAGTCTCTGTCTGTCTGTCTGTCTTCAACCTCTACTGCATGGGTCAGTCTCTGTCTGTCTGTCTGTCTTCAACCTCTACTGCATGGGTCAGTCTCTGTCTGTCTGTCTGTCTGTCTTCAACCTCTACTGCATGGGTCAGTCTCTGTCTGTCTGTCTGTCTGTCTGTCTTCAACCTCTACTGCATGGGTCAGTCTCTGTCTGTCTGTCTTCAACCTCTACTGCATGGGTCAGTCTCTGACTGTCTGTCTGTCTGTCTTCAACCTCTACTGCATGGGTCAGTCTCTGTCTGTCTGTCTTCAACCTCTACTGCATGGGTCAGTCTCTGTCTGTCTGTCTGTCTGTCTGTCTTCAACTTCTACTGCATGGGTCTGTCTGTCTGTCTGTCTGTCTTCAACTTCTACTGCATGGGTCTGTCTGTCTGTCTTGAAATGACTGTGTGTTTCTTTCTTAGCGTATCCCGATGACTGACTGTGTGTTTGTCTTCCTCACAGTTCTGAGAGTGTCCACCAACGCAGGCCAGTGGAAGGAGCCTGCCAGTAAAGTCACACACTCACTGGTCAACGTCAGGTAAGGACACACATTTAGTGTGTATTGGTAGTGTTTGTACCAATTAGTGAATAGTGTTGGGGAATACTTTACCTTGCAGAAATATGTATCACACAGATTGTGTCGTCTCTTTTGGCTTCTGCCATTTCCCGGTTTACACTTTCAGCTGTTCTTCTTACAGCTTTCAGTTAGAGGAGCTGGTTGACAATGGGTTTTGACTAGGCTTCATTTGTTTACAGCTTTCTCATAACGTGTGTGTGTGTGTGTGTGTGTGTGTGTGTGTGTGTGTGTGTGTGTGTGTGTGTGTGTGTGTGTGGTGAGGGTATTTCTAGACAGTATGAGGGCATGAGGGCAAAAAGGAGTGAGAGCTGTAACTCAGTGAAGTTCATTAGTTTGGTCTCTCTCTCTCTCTCTCTGTCTCTCTTTGTCTCTCTCTGTCTCTCTCTCTGTCTCTCTCTCTATTCATCTCTCTCCCTCTCTCTCGCTCTCTCTCTCTATTCATCTCTCTCCTCCTCCCCTAGTTCAGAATACCTAATATATGCTGCAGTGTTGGTCCCATCCAGTATTTCTCTTCATGTTTAAATATATTGGTAGATAAAACATAGTTCCATCACAGCAATGGAGCTCCTCCTATAAGATTCTGTGATTGACGTATTGCTACCTTCTCTCTGACCAATGCTTCGACTGATTCTGTGATTGACGTATTGCTACCTTCTCTCTGACCAATGCTTCGACTGATTCTGTGATTGACGTATTGCTCCCTTCTCTCTGACCAATGCTTTGACTGATTCTGTGATTGACGTATTGCTACCTTCTCTCTGACCAATGCTTTGACTAATTCTGTGATTGACGTATTGCTCCCTTCTCTCTGACCAATGCTTTGACTAATTCTGTGATTGACGTATTGCTACCTTCTCTCTGACCAATGCTTCGACTGATTCTGTGTGTTTGTGTTTTCAGGGCCATTATCAACCATTTCAACCCCAAGATTGAGTCCTACGCTGCAGTGAACCACATCTCCCAGCTGTCTGAGGACCAGGTAAATACGTCTCAGGACACTCTATTATGAGTGTGACATCAACTTACCTGGATAAATAAAGCAATGATGTCACAACATGCCTACTTGGGATGTCATAATGGCCCAGTGAAAGTTTTTGCATTCTTTATGATATCACAATGGCCGTCTGATGATGTCACAATGACAACAGTGTTTAAATTCAGACTGTGGCTCCTAATGACGTCACAATGGAACTCATCCCTTTAAACAGTGTGATTTGCATTGCACCAGGAGATAGGCTTTTAACCACACTCCATCAGGCAGCATTTAATGAGAGGAGATAAATGAAGGGCCAGAAAATGGAGGAGAGGAAAGAAAGAGAGAAGGTTTTGGCGTATATATGCTTTATTTACCCGCTGATAAGCACAGTGATGGATTCTGTCATTACACAGAGAGAGAGATGGGGAGAAAGATTCTGTCATTACACACCCCAGCTGATATCTCCCGGATGTATTCCCAACAAGAAGAGAATACGTTTAAGTCAAATGACGTCAGTGTACACTTTGACCTTCAGACGAGATTTGAATTTCCTCATTAGAAGTGACTGTAATGTCAAGTTGTAGGTTGGTCGAGTCCCAAATGGCAGAAGTAGTGCACTACACACAAAGTAGGGAGCCATTTAGGACTCCAGCCATAGTTTCCTTCTTCATTAGAAGTGTGTATGAAGTTTTCTCTCCAGACGGCCAGGTCAAGTTGTATAGGTCTGGTGCTGCTGCAGCGTGTAGTGGGACTGACCCTGATACAGCCTTCTGACTGAGGGAAATGGGCCGTGAGTTGGCTTGCGAGGGGATGGTTTGTTGGCGCAGGAGAGTACAGGTGTGTTCATTAGCCTTTGCTAGTCTGTCTGATGGAGCCAGGTGGTGCTGCAGTAGAGACAGCCTACAGATGGTAACCTCTCTACCTCACACACTCACTCACTCACTCACACACTCACTGTCACACCACCTCCTTTCTTTCTTTCTCCTTCCTTCCTTCCTTCCTTCCTTCCTTCCTTCCTTCCTTCCTTCCTTCCTTCCTTCCTTCCTTCCTTCCTTCCTTCCTTCCTTCCTTCCTTCCTTCCTTCCTTCCTCCCTCTCTCGCTCTCGCCTCCTCTCTCTTCTCCCTCTCCTCTCTCTTCTCCCTCTCCTCTCTCTCTCCTCCCTCTCCTCTCTCTTCTCCCTCTCCTCTCTCTCTTCTCCCTCTCCTCTCTCTTCTCCCTCTCCTCTCTCTCTTCTCCCTCTCCTCTCTCTCTTCTCCCTCTCCTCTCTCTCTCTTCTCCCTCTCCTCTCTCTTCTCCCTCTCCTCTCCTCTCCTCTCTCTTCTCCCTCTCCTCTCTCTCTCTCTTCTCCCTCTCCTCTCTCTCTCTCTTCTCCCTCTCCCTCTTCTCCCTCTCCTCTCTCTCTTCTCCCTCTTCTCCCTCTCCCTCTTCTCCCTCTCCTCTCTCTCTCTTCTCCCTCTCCTCTCCTCTCTCTTCTCCCTCTCCTCTCCTCTCTCTTCTCCCTCTCCTCTCTCTCTCTCTTCTCCCTCTCCTCTCTCTCTTCTTCCTCTCCTCCTCTCTTAATAAGGCGTGAAACCTTTCCTCCATCTCCTTCGTCTCTTGTCATTTCTCTCCCTCCTCTCCATCTCCCCAGTGCGTCTTCCATCTCCCCAATGGTGACAGTAGAAGATGGATAGCACCCTCAACACACAGCATTCAAATGAACCACCTTCACTATAATAGACATCCCTATATCTCATCCCTAACACACACACACACAATGTTGTATTGCTATACTTGTGGGGAATTGATTCCCATCCAAAATCCTAACCCTAAATCTAACCTTAACCTAAGCCCAACCTTAACCCCTAACCCTTAATTCTAACCCTAATTGTAACCCTAAATCGGTGTCTGATAAGCTATAAGAAGATTGTTAATGGATATTTATAATTTGTTTTAAGTTATCATTCCAGTTTTACTTGGTGTTATCACTGTTCCCTACGAATTTCCCATGTTTTACTATCCTTTTGAGGACTTCTAGTACAAAAACAAACACACACACACACACACACACACACACACACACACACACACACACACACACACACACACACACACACACACACACACACAGTGAGCTCCAAAAGTATTGGCACAGTGACAAATGTTTAGTTGTTTTGGCTCTGTACTCCAGCACTTTGGATTTAAAATGATACTATGAGGTTAAAGTGCAGACTGTCCGCTTTAATATGAGGGTTTCAATGGGGTGTTGTCTTACAGAACTCTGTATGCAGGGTTTCAATGGGGTGTTATCTTACAGAACTCTGTATGCAGGGTTTCAATGGGGTGTTATCTTACAGAACTCTGTATGCAGGGTTTCAATGGGGTGTTGTCTTACAGAACTCTGTATGCAGGGTTTCAATGGGGTGTTGTCTTACAGAACTCTGCATGCAGGGTTTCAATGGGGTGTTGTCTTACAGAACTCTGCATGCAGGGTTTCAATGGGGTGTTATCTTACAGAACTCTGTATGCAGGGTTTCAATGGGGTGTTGTCTTACAGAACTCTGTATGCAGGGTTTCAATGGGGTGTTGTCTTACAGAACTCTGTATGCAGGGTTTCAATGGGGTGTTGTCTTACAGAACTCTGTATGCAGGGTTTCAATGGGGTGTTGTCTTACAGAACTCTGTATGCAGGGTTTCAATGGGGTGTTTGTCCCATTTGGTGAAATCTTGTTTTGCAAGTGGACCCCACACCTCGCTGCCATAAAGTGCAATTGGTTCAATGACACATTCAATTAGGCCGGACAAAGTTGAATTACTGTTTAACCTCTTACGGAGCAGTGGGGCGCTCCGTAAGAAGTGTTTTATAGCCATCAAAAGCTCAGACTCTTGGCAATATCACAGCGTTGTCAGATTTCAAAAAGGCTTTACGGCGAAAGCATAACATTTGATTGTTTGAGGGTAGCACCTCTAATATTTATGCATTAGCATAAATCCATAACCCAACCCGGGTCTCACAAAACGCATAAAAGTCATTTATTACATCCATAAATCTCTGTTTGGTTGGCGCGTTATGTTCATAAAATCCACCGTCAAGTCGCCCATAGAACCGTGAAGAGAACGCATTGAAATTATACCTATCATATTTGTACAAACAAATCAATTGTTTTTAAATGTTTCCTTAGGTATTCTTTTATGTATATTTACTATAATATTTCAACCGGATTGTAGCCTGAACGATAAGAAAGGAAAAAACAGTGGAGCGTGTACTCGATTTGCGCGCCCGCAAAAGCTTGTTGACATCTGAGGCCCCTGGACCATATTCTCTCCCCATCCGTTCTGGTCAGGGCTAACGTTTCCTGGTTTTGTATAGAGACTGTTGACATCTAGTGGAAGCCATAGGTACTGAAATCTCGGCGCTGCTTGCCTTTGAAATAAATAGGGAGACTGTCAAACAGAGCCAATGGGACAAAAAACAGTAATTCTGGATGGATTTTTCTCAGGTTTTCGCCTGCTATATCTGTTCTGTTACACTCACAGACATTATGTTAACACTTTTAGAAACTTCAGAGTGTATCCTATCCAATAGTACTAATTATGTGCATATCCTTTTTTCTGGGCCTGAGTGGGAGGCATTTTACTTTGGGCACGCCAGACTCTCCAAAACGTCACCTCGGTAGCCACTCCCTAAGAAGTTAACAGATGCCCGCCTCACTTTTCTCCACACCCTGGAAAAAACAAAATCAGATGTGTTATTTTTTGGCCAATATATGCGGCTATTTGTTTATAATGCACTGTCCCTCTCCCTTGAGGCTTTCCCAAGTTGATGCCCAAGAGACCAAGCAACCTCACATCACGCGCTCAGATCATGTTCGAGACTCGGATTGGACAGTGAAATACACACGCCGCACCTGCAGGCGGCGTGCAGATGTTTCATTTCTCTCTCATGCGGTCATGGCTGAAACCAGCGAAAATTCATACTATTTATGTGTCCAGGTTAAACGTGGGACGCCCTCATTATAAACAAACAGTCGGTTAAATTAATGGTTATTGCGTCATTTTCAGATCCATCAGAAGCGATTTAATAGACGAATCAACAATGTAATTGAACAAATCTGTACTCCAGCACTTTGGATTTAAAATGATACTATGAGGTTAAAGTGCAGACTGTCCGCTTTAATATGAGGGTTTCAATGGGGTGTTATCTTACAGAACTCTGTATGCAGGGTTTCAATGGGGTGTTATCTTACAGAACTCTGTATGCAGGGTTTCAATGGGGTGTTGTCTTACAGAACTCTGTATGCAGGGTTTCAATGGGATGTTGTCTAACAGAACTCAGCATGCAGGGTTTCAATGGGGTGTTGTCTTACAGGGTGTTGTCTAACAGAACTCTGCATGCAGGGTTTCAATGGGGTGTTATCTTACAGAACTCTGTATGCAGGGTTTCAATGGGGTGTTGTCTTACAGAACTCTGCATGCAGGGTTTCAATGGGGTGTTGTCTTACAGAACTCTGCATGCAGGGTTTCAATGGGGTGTTGTCTTACAGAACTCTGTATGCAGGGTTTCAATGGGGTGTTGTCTTACAGAACTCTGTATGCAGGGTTTCAATGGGGTGTTGTCTTACAGAACTCTGTATGCAGGGTTTCAATGGGATGTTATCTTACAGAACTCTGTATGCAGGGTTTCAATGGGGTGTTGTCTTACAGAACTCTGTATGCAGGGTTTCAATGGGGTGTTTGTCCCATTTTGGTGAAATCTTGTTTTGCAAGTGGACCCTACACCTCGCTGCCATAAAGTGCAATTGGTTCAATGACACATTCAATTAGGCCGGACAAAGTTGAATTACTGTTTAACAGATGCCCGCCTCACTTTTCTCCACACCCTGGAAAAAACAAAATCAGATGTGTTATTTTTTGGCCAATATATGCGGCTATTTGTTTATAATGCACTGTCCCTCTCCCTTGAGGCTTTCCCAAGTTGACGCCCAAGAGACCAAGCAACCTCACATCACGCGCTCAGATCATGTTCGAGACTCGGATTGGACAGTGAAATACCTGCCTTCGCACCTGCAGGCAACGTGCAGATGTTTCATTTCTCTCTCATGCGGTCATGGCTGAAACCAGCGAAAATTCATACTATTTATGTGTCCAGGTTAAACGTGGGACGTCCCTCATTATAAACAAACAGTCGGTTAAATTAATGGTTATTGCGTCATTTTCAGATCCATCAGAAGCGATTTAATAGACGAATCAACAATGTAATTGAACAAATCTGTACTCCAGCACTTTGGATTTAAAATGATACTATGAGGTTAAAGTGCAGACTGTCCGCTTTAATATGAGGGTTTCAATGGGGTGTTATCTTACAGAACTCTGTATGCAGGGTTTCAATGGGGTGTTATCTTACAGAACTCTGTATGCAGGGTTTCAATGGGGTGTTGTCTTACAGAACTCTGTATGCAGGGTTTCAATGGGATGTTGTCTAACAGAACTCAGCATGCAGGGTTTCAATGGGGTGTTGTCTTACAGGGTGTTGTCTAACAGAACTCTGCATGCAGGGTTTCAATGGGGTGTTATCTTACAGAACTCTGTATGCAGGGTTTCAATGGGGTGTTGTCTTACAGAACTCTGTATGCAGGGTTTCAATGGGGTGTTGTCTTACAGAACTCTGTATGCAGGGTTTCAATGGGGTGTTGTCTTACAGAACTCTGTATGCAGGGTTTCAATGGGGTGTTTGTCCCATTTTGGTGAAATCTTGTTTTGCAAGTGGACCCTACACCTCGCTGCCATAAAGTGCAATTGGTTCAATGACACATTCAATTAGGCCGGACAAAGTTGAATTACTGTTTAACAGATGCCCGCCTCACTTTTCTCCACACCCTGGAAAAAACAAAATCAGATGTGTTATTTTTTGGCCAATATATGCGGCTATTTGTTTATAATGCACTGTCCCTCTCCCTTGAGGCTTTCCCAAGTTGATGCCCAAGAGACCAAGCAACCTCACATCACGCGCTCAGATCATGTTCGAGACTCGGATTGGACAGTGAAATACACACGCTCGCACCTGCAGGCAACGTGCAGATGTTTCATTTCTCTCTCATGCGGTCATGGCTGAAACCAGCGAAAATTCATACTATTTATGTGTCCAGGTTAAACGTGGGACGTCCCTCATTATAAACAAACAGTCGGTTAAATTAATGGTTATTGCGTCATTTTCAGATCCATCTGAAGCGATTTAATAGACGAATCAACAATGTAATTGAACAAATTGACTGGCCAGAGATCAGGGCATTCATCAGTGAAGACGCAGTGCAAGCTGATAGTATTTTGGACGACCAAATTGAAGTCAAAATGATTGATGAAATGGAAGTGTGTCAGCTGTATGGTGATTTGCGATTCATAACTTCCATTTTACCGGTACTACTAGTAGTAGTAGGCCAACCCATAACACCATGACAGAATGCGTTTGAAGTCAGCGAAGTACACCGCCAGAGGCACGTACACACTTCGCGCACATCATCAGGTGGGGGCAGTTCGTTGGCAGCCAGACGAGACACTCGAAGGAGGATGCGTGAGAAGTTGCTGGCCTCGAATTTAGTCACGCTTTCTCTATATAGATTGATGCGTCTAATTGTGCATGTTATAAAAATGTATTTTTATTTTGATGATGAAAGGTTATACTCTATGGCTGGATTGATGTATTTTATCCAATGCTACGTTCATTTGGCAGACCTAACTTGATTGGCCCTCCTTTCTACAAGGTCCAGTCTATGAGAGGCCTAATCATATTAGGATGAATATTTTGTTCACGCCTATAGTCTATCGAGATGCATCCAGGTAATGAACTCATTATTATGCATCAACATTTTAATTTGATTACAATTATTTATTGTCAATCATTCTTGAATTTGTTAGGCCATACAAGTATATTAGTATACACATTAACTGATAATACATTCATACATTACTATTTTTGAATATGAAAATCAGTCTGAAATGTAGTATTTCTCCTGTTGTTCATGTCCATATAGCCTAGGACAATGTGGTAAAGCACTGTTATTCATGATCCACTTAATGTGTATTTTTTTCTCGCTCGCCTCACTAGTGCGGTGCAGTACTCTATATATTGTGTACCAATTGAGAACTTTGGTCTAATTCCCTGAGATCTGGATCTTCTCTGGAAAATCATTATTTTAGTCTTTTTGGGGTTTACTGCCAGGGCCCAGGTCTGGCAGTACTGCTCTAGCAGGTCCAGCCTCTGCTGTAGGCCATGTGCTGTGGGTGACAGCAGGCATAGGTCATCTGCGAAGAGCAGGCATTTAACCTCTGAACTGTGGAGACTAACACCAGGGTCTGAGGATTTTTCTAGAATAGTGGCCAATTCGTTGATGTAAATATTGAATAGTGCAGGGCTCACATTGCAACCCTGGCGAAGGCCCGCCCCTGGTTTAAGAAATCTGTTATTTTCTTGACAATTTTGATGCTGCCCATATTGCCAGTATACATTGATTTAATTATGTCATGTTTTATCCCCTACACCACTTTCAATAACTTTGTAGAACAGTCCTGTATGCCAAATAGAATCAAATGCTTTTTGGGTGTCGATAAAACAAGCATTATTTTGGTGGACATGTTTATCTATCAGGGTGTGTATCTATCAGGGGTCTCTCTGTCTCTATGTCTCTCTCTGTCTCTCTGTCTCTGTCTGTCTCTCCACATCCTTGCATTGATACATTTAAATTAACGCATGCTTCTTATCTCTCTCCCTCTCTCCATAAGAGGATCACACACACACACACACTCCATTAATCTCAGTGTTGTCATTCTAGGGAGTGAAGTGAAAAGAGACTGAGATAGAGCGAGAGATATAGAGAGGTACTGTAGATGAATATTTCAGTAGTTTGCCATCAGATGTAGAAACAACAGCCCTTCCCTTGGTGGTAACATTTATCAGGACAAAGGAGAAGAAACATGTATTTTTCTCCAGTCCCGGTTTCACATTTCATGTCTCTGGGAGAATGAAGACTCGCTTTTTCACTGTGTGTGTGTTTGAAATTGTTTTAGTGTTTTGGGTAGTGTGTGTGTGTGTGTGTGTGTGTGTGATTGAGTGTAATGAAACTACGTTGTGTGTTTTTGTGCTTCCGTGTGTTTTAATATTTGTTATGTGTGTTTTGTTGAGTGCCTTGCTCCTCTCAGAATGATGAAGGGGTCTTTGTGCGTTCTTCACAGCTGGTTGTAAAATAACTATTTTGGTTCTCTGTGCGTGTGCAACAGAGAGAGAGATGTGTGGAGAACCAGTGGAGAATTGTTCCAGACCTCCTCTCCTCTTCTTTCTCTTAGAAAGAGACTTCTCCTCTATTCCAGTTTACTGTATCAGCTATTCCCCTTACTTGTTTGAAAGGATAGACAGATCACAGAGCAGAGAGAACTAATGGGCTGTGGATCTGGGAAGAGAAAGAATCAAATAAACAACAAACTAATATGATAATTAACAGGAGACAGCAGGGTAGACTCTCTCTCCTTCTTTCTCAAATTCAAGCTGCTTTATTGGCATGAAACAATATTGCCAAGCAGCAATGTATACAATATACATTGTAATAAAATCTCTCTCTCTCTCTCTCTCTCTCTCTCTCTCTCTCTCTCTCTCTCTCTCTCTCTCCTCCATATCTCATCTCTCTCTCTCCTCCATATCTCATCTCTCTCTTCATCTTTCTCTTCATCTATTTCAAAATGTCCCCCCCTTCCCCTGTAGGTATTGGAGGTGGTTCGGTCCAACTATGACACGTTGACCCTGAAGCTGCAGGATGGTCTGGACCAGTTTGAGCGATACTCTGAACAGCCCAAGGAGGCTGCCTTCTTTAAAGAACTGGTGAGAGGGAACAGTAGAAACACACACACACAGTATATGAGACATGATACATGCTTGCATTGGTAAAGTTGGTGTCTCAATTAGTTGAATTCACGTAAAATCGTCAAAAATATTGACATGTTTTGAAATGCCGCTGTAGCGTCAGTTTTTGTAGTTGACTCTGTTTGTCGTCTCCCTGACCTCTTGTGACTGCTTCCCTCACACCAAGCCCCGCCCCCTGTCAATCAAGCAGCACAGTTCCTCCTCGCTGTTAGGTTCACTATTAGTTAGCTGTTCTGTTAGGTTCACTATTAGTTAGCTGTTCTGTTAGGTTCACTATTAGTTAGCTGTTCTGTTAGGTTCACTATTAGTTAGCTGTTCTGTTAGGTTCACTATTAGTTAGCTGTTCTGTTAGGGGTCACTGTTAGTTAGCTGTTCTGTTAGGGGTCACTGGTAGTTAGCTGTTCTGTTAGGGGTCACTGGTAGTTAGCTGTTCTGTTAGGGGTCACTGGTAGTTAGCTGTTCTGTTAGGGGTCACTGGTAGTTAGCTGTTCTGTTAGGTCAGATCCAGGCAGATTGTTCCTATCTAGAACGATGCTGCTTTCCACTTCTCTATTTCTAGGATCTTTATTACACCTCAAATCACAATCTCAATATTTAGTTTAAAAAAAAAACGCTATTAGATTTTTTGCCAATATCATGCAGCCCTTTCTCTCTCTCTCTCTCTCTCTCTCTCTCTCTCTCTCTCTCTCTCTCTCTCTCTCTCTCTAGGTGCGCTCCATCAGTCTGAATGTGAGGAAGAATGTGTCTCTGAACACACTCAGTCAGGACCTCCTGCTCAAAGAGTTCTCCACCATCTCCTGAGAGACACATGTATAGCCCTCACCCGCTGACCTTATCTGACTACACACACACCTCTCCTCTATCTGACTACACACACACCTCTCCTCTATCTGACTACACACACACCTCTCCTCTATCTGACTACACATACACCTCTCCTCTATCTGACTACACACACTCCTCCCTCCATCTGACTACACATACACCTCTCCTCTATCTGACTACACATACACCTCTCCTCTATCTGACTACACACACTCCTCCCTCCATCTGACTACACACACACTCCTCCCTCCATCTGACTACACACACACTCCTCCCTCCTCACCCATCCACACACCCCCCTCTGAGTTCTCCATCTCCTGACAGGGAGGGGCACACACACCCCTCGCCCCACTGCCTCGCCTCTCTCTCTCTCTCCCCATCTGCCCTACACACACCTCTCCCCCACTGACCAAGCCCCCACCACCTCTCCCACCCCGGTTTGAGGAAATGATGCCAACCCCTCCAGAGACTGACGGACACACCGGTCAACTGGTCCCCACCACACACCATACTACTCTGGGGTTGATCTGGCTGGCTGGTGGGGTTTGTCTGGTAGTCTATACTATACGCAATGTGTGTGTGTTTGAGTGGTTTCTGTCTGAAGAGATGAGTGTGTGTGAGCGTGTATATTGGCAGTACTGTTACCAGACTGATCCATGCAAATATCCAATCTCCTTCCCAAATTGCACCCTATTCCTTATATAGTGTACTACGTTTGGTAGTGCACTATATAGGGAATAGGGTGCCGTTGTGGGAGGCTGTCATTGTAACTAACTTCTGTTGTTAAACTGATCATTGAATGATTTTTCTTCTTTGTTTTTGTTGTTGAAAAAACCTTTTTAGTTCTAAAAATGTACATTTGGTTGTTAGTTTTCTCTGCTCTGTTGGTTCGCCTTCCGTTACTAGGCAACCGATCCATCGATGTCGTTTGACACGAACGAACGACCCGAGACAACCTTCTCTGAGTTTGGTAAATCAGACATGGAATTTATTCTTCTCTCGGATTCGGAAAAAATAACAAAATGAAATGCAGACAAAAGCAAGGAAAGTGTTTCCTGGTGACCCAATGTTTATGTGGGACCTAAAACCTTTTTCATTTCTTCACGTTTTGAATATATCCCATTTTTCTCTCTTTTTATCCTGAGAATACATTTACACTAGCCTCATGCGACCATCCTGATATCACAGGCTTGTTTTGCTACAAAGATGAAATTAAGTGAGTCCAAATGAGAGCTCAGCGGTCAGGATGGTCGTACGAGGCTACATTCACCCATTTGGAGAAGTGGCTACCTACATAGGCTACGTTTACAAGCTAGCTGTATTCTCAACAGTGGTGACTTCCAGCGTTAACAGACTCATGGAGCCGGGGTCAAGTTTCCTCTAAATGCTGATCCTGGGTCAGCTTAGCATTGTCCTCACTAATGGTTAAGGTTATGATTGGGGGAGGGGAAGCTGTTCCTAGATCTGTACCTAGGGAAAACTTCACCCCGGCGCTAGTTGTTCTATAAGGTCACAAAAACTGTTTTCGGGTAACGTTGCACAACATTTGTGATCTTGAACAAAGCCCTGCACAAGAGATTTCTCTGAGGACCCTAGTATTGAAGATTGATTAAAAACAAATTATGCAACTCTCTCTTTTTCTCTTTATTTGAATGTAGGATTCTCTCTCTTCCTGTAACTCCTGTAGCTAGTAGTATTATATGTCTGTTTGTCTTTTAAAATAAAAGTTGGTTTCCTGCTACTCACTTCCTGTGGTGTCACTGCTTTGTTAAGGACAAGACCGACCGCTCCGACCAAGGCTAGAAAGAACCTCTGACCGCAGAACGTTGACCGTTGATCTTCTGTTCATGTCCCGATGATTTTCCGCGTTAAATCGTCACTGTTCGTCGACAGCCAGCAGATGAACGACTGCGCAGCGCCAACGTTCCTTTTGGTGTCTTGTTTATCATGACAACCAAAACAGAATTGACAAAAATTTTGAGGTTTATTTAATGAAGCCTAAAATGGCATTAAATGAAGTGTTATGGTTTATATATGGAGACCTTTGCCTGTCACCATTAATATGAAGTGTTATGGTTTATATATATATGGAGACCTTTGCCTGTCACCATTAATATGAAGTGTTATGGTTTATATATGGAGTCCTTTGCCTGTCACCATTAATATGAAGTGTTATGGTTTATATATGGAGACCTTTGCCTGTCACCATTAATATGAAGTGTTATGGTTTATATATGGAGACCTTTGCCTGTCACCATTAATATGAAGTGTTATGGTTTATATATGGAGACCTTTGCCTGTCACCATTAATATGAAGTGTTATGGTTTATATATGGAGACCTTTGCCTGTCACCATTAATATGAAGTGTTATGGTTTATATATGGAGACCTTTGCCTGTCACCATTAATATGAAGTGTTATGGTTTATATATGGAGACCTTTGCCTGTCACCATTAATATGAAGTGTTATGGTTTATATATGGAGACCTTTGCCTGTCACCATTAATATGACGTGGTATGACTACTCAGACACAGAGAAGTTGATCATACCAGCACCATTCTAACCTTGCATTTCATTTATCTTTTCATCAAGACACGGTGGTGATATTTTTCTCCTCCCTACAAACCCTTATCTACTAGTCGTGTTCCCCTTTAGTTTTAGGCTTGACGTAGATGAGAGATGAGTATGGGATGTGTCATCTTTGAAGAACAAACCCTTCTTTCTGGGTGTAATAATTTACACGTTCTCATTGGGAAAAATAATGACAACTTCCTCTGCGATTGTGTTTTACCTTTCCCCTGTCTTTGGTACGCGTACCAGCTCTTAGATTTATGAGTCGTTGCAATTCGGCCCCTGGAGCAATTTGGGTTTTATAGGAGATGGAGAATTGTGTGTGTGAATCGTGTCGGGTGTGTGTGTGTGGTAGGAGACTATTGCTAGTGTCATTTAGTAAACTTGGGTCATTTTGTGTAGTTGAGAGACAGAACAAAGCCTTCAAAACCTACACAGTGTAGCCACTGGGATCCCTCTCATAAATACTATAGAATCTCTCACTTCATACATTCAGTTGATGTTTAGCTTATTGGCTATTCAACACCACATGTCATGAAAATCAATTGTTACTAAAACGTATTCCAATAACTGTACGGCCCTTTGCATTCATGTATGCTTTTATTAATGTCCCAAATGACAGGCTATTCCCTACGTAGTGCACCCTGTTACCTAGTTTAAACCAACGCCCGACCCCCTAGTGTGGGGACTCCCTGTGAATCCTGTGGTTGTTTTCCTGTTTTATCTACACTAGAAGTTGACATTGAGAGTTAAAGCCTCTTAACAATGGTCTCTGGAAAAGATGCTGCTTGCTAGATTACACAATCTCTTTCTCCCTCTCTCTCCTTGCTCGCTTTCCTCCGTTTACCCTTCTGCTTCTCTCTCTCCAATCTTCTCTCTCTCTCCATTCCCTCCCTCCGTCCTTCCCATGGCGAAAGTAATTAGTTGTTACACTGATAAACTTTGTCCTCTAGCGCGTCTCCTAATGATGTTACAGCGCAGACACACACACGCAGCTTTGCAAACAGACCTGTTCAGTTTGTATAACCGCAAAGGACAAAAACTATTTCTAAACCCAAAATGTAATCTCTCCCCCACTGCCTCGCCTCTCTCTCTCTCTCTCCCCACCTGCCCTACACACACCTCTCCCCCACTAAGTCTCTCTCTGTCTCTGTCTCTCTCTCTCATAATTGTGGTATTCAGGCATGCTAGATGTGAATGAGTCAGTTTAATCATGTATATTACAGAACTCACCAGACTCCAGTACATGCTAGAGATCTGCCCTATAGTCAGGAGGTCATAGCTGCCAACCTTCATCTCTATCCTTCTCTACATGTGACCATGTACGTCCCAAATGGTGTCCTACCCTGGTCTAAAGTAGTGCTCTAGAAAGGGAATAGGGTGCCCTACCCTGGTCTAAAGTAGTGCTCTAGAAAGGGAATAGGTGCCCTACCCTGGTCTAAAGTAGTGCTCTAGAAAGGGAATAGGGTGCCCTACCCTGGTCTGAAGTAGTGCTCTAGAAAGGGAATAGGGTGCCCTACCCTGGTCTAAAGTAGTGCTCTAGAAAAGGAATAGGGAGCCATTTGGGACACGCTCCATTCATTATATGGTGAAAGTACTGCCTGCCTGGATGATCTCATTCAGACACTTGAAAACACACACACTTACACACACTCACACACATACCACATAAGTTGTGCTGGAGAGGAGAGAGGTGTCAGGCAAAAAGAGAGAGACAGAGAATGGAAGAAGTGGCAAATGAAGGTTGTAACGATGGAGGGAGAGCGACAGAGGGAGAAGAGGAGTGACAAAGAGTTTCAGGGATGGAGAGAGTGTGAAGGAGAGGGGATGGAGGGATGAGAGAGAAGTGTTGTGAATAGCAGGGAGGGAAAGTTAAATGAATCAGGGGTAATGAGCCTTTATCAGTGGTCCTGGGTTAGAGAGGAAATGGAAGATGAGGGGAGAGAAAGAGAAGAGGGGATAGATGGAGAGAAAGGGGAAGAGGAGAAGAGCGAGGGAGAGAGAAAGATGGAGGAGATGAGGTCACTGTCTTAGCTCATCATATACTGAGAAAGAGGGTATTTTCATGTTCATTTATTGCGTGTGTGTTTGCTTGTGTGGCTGTGTTTCTGATGCAGGACCAGTCTCTGTAGTTCTGACCTGGCTTAGTCCTAGCTTAATGGGAGCAGTCAATTTCCTCAGTCGCAAAAACTTGAGGTCACACAAAAGTGGAAAAGAGGGCGAGGAAGTGATGGAGAGAGAGGAAAAGCGAAGGATGAAACGTGGAGATGGATAGGGATGAGGAGCGAGACTAAGAGGAATAGTGAAGGGAGTAAAGAGAGAGAGAGAGAGAGAGAGGAATAGTGAAGGGAGTAAAGAGAGAGAGAGAGAGGAAGAGAAGAATAGTGAAGGGAGTAAAGAGAGAGAGAGGAATAGTGAAGGGAGTAAAGAGAGAGAGAGGGAGAGGAAGAGAGGAATAGTGAAGGGAGTAAAGAGAGAGAGAGAGAGGAAGAGAGGAATAGTGAAGGGAGTAAAGAGAGAGAGAGGAATAGTGAAGGGAGTAAAGAGAGAGAGAGGGAGAGGAAGAGAGGAATAGTGAAGGGAGTAAAGAGAGAGAGAGGGAGAGGAAGAGAGGAATAGTGAAGGGAGTAGAGAGAGAGAGAGGAATAGTGAAGGGAGTAAAGAGAGAGAGAGGGAGAGGAAGAGAGGAATAGTGAAGGGAGTAAAGAGAGAGAGGGGAATAGTGAAGGGAGTAAAGAGAGAGAGGGAGAGGAAGAGAGGAATAGTGAAGGGAGTAAAGAGAGAGAGGAATAGTGAAGGGAGTAAAGAGAGAGAGAGGGAGAGGAAGAGAGGAATAGTGAAGGGAGTAAAGAGAGAGGGAGAGAGGAATAGTGAAGGGAGTAAATAGAGAGAGGGAGAGGAAGAGGGGAATAGTGAAGGGAGTAAATAGAGAGAGGGAGAGGAAGAGGGGGAATAGTGAAGGAGTAGAGAGAGAGGAATAGTGAAGGAGTAAAATAGAGAGAGGGAGAGGAAGAGGGAATAGTGAAGGGAGTAAAGAGAGAGAGGGAGAGGAAGAGGGGAATAGTGAAGGGAGTAAATAGAGAGAGGAAGAGGGGAATAGTGAAGGGAGTAGAGAGAGAGAGGAATAGTGAAGGGAGTAAATAGAGAGAGGGAGAGGAAGAGGGGGAATAGTGAAGGGAGTAAATGAGAGAGGAATAGTGAAGGAGTAAAAAGAGAGAGGAATAGTGAAGGGAGTAGAGAGAGAGAGGAGAGGAAGAGGGAATAGTGAAGGGAGTAAATAGAGAGAGGGAGAGGAAGAGGGGAATAGTGAAGGGAGTAAAGAGAGAGAGGAGAGGAAGAGGGGAATAGTGAAGGGAGTAGAGAGAGAGAGGGAGAGGAAGAGGGGAATAGTGAAGGGAGTAGAGAGAGAGAGGAATAGTGAAGGGAGTAAATAGAGAGAGGGAGAGGAAGAGGGGAATAGTGAAGGGAGTAGAGAGAGAGAGGAATAGTGAAGGGAGTAAATAGAGAGAGGGAGAGGAAGAGGGGAATAGTGAAGGGAGTAAAGAGAGAGAGGGAGAGGAAGAGGGGAATAGTGAAGGGAGTAAATAGAGAGAGGAAGAGGGGAATAGTGAAGGGAGTAAAGAGAGAGAGGGAGAGGGGAATAGTGAAGGGAGTAGAGAGAGAGAGGGAGAGGAAGAGGGGAATAGTGAAGGGAGTAAATAGAGAGAGGGAGAGGAAGAGGGGAATAGTGAAGGGAGTAAAGAGAGAGAGGGAGAGGAAGAGGGGAATAGTGAAGGGAGTAGAGAGAGAGAGGAGAGGAAGAGGGAATAGTGAAGGGAGTAGAGAGAGAGAGGAATAGTGAAGGGAGTAAATAGAGAGAGGGAGAGGAAGAGGGGAATAGTGAAGGGAGTAGAGAGAGAGGAATAGTGAAGGGAGTAGAGAGGGAGAGGGGAATAGTGAAGGAGTAAATAGAGAGAGGGAGGGAATAGTGAAGGAGTAAATAGAGAGAGGGAGAGAGAGAGAGGAATAGTGAAGGGAGTAAATAGAGAGAGGGAGAGGAAGAGAGGAATAGTGAAGGGAGTAAATAGAGAGAGGGAGAGGAAGAGAGGAATAGTGAAGGGAGTAGAGAGAGAGGGAGAGGAAGAGAGGAATAGTGAGAGGAGTAGAGAGAGAGAGAGGAATAGTGAAGGGAGTAAAGAGAGAGAGGAGAGGAAGAGAGGAATAGTGAGAGGGAGTAAATAGAGAGAGAGAGAGGAAGAGAGGAATAGTGAAGGGAGTAAATAGAGAGAGGGAGAGGAAGAGAGGAATAGTGAAGGGAGTAAATAGAGAGAGGGAGAGGAAGAGGGGAATAGTGAAGGGAGTAAATAGAGAGAGAGGAATAGTGAAGGGAGTAAAGAGAGAGAGGAATAGTGAAGGGAGTAGAGAGAGAGAGGGAGAGGAAGAGGGGAATAGTGAAGGGAGTAAATAGAGAGAGGGAGAGGAAGAGGGGAATAGTGAAGGGAGTAAAGAGAGAGAGGGAGAGGAAGAGGGGAATAGTGAAGGGAGTAGAGAGAGAGAGGGAGAGGAAGAGGGGAATAGTGAAGGGAGTAGAGAGAGAGAGGAATAGTGAAGGGAGTAAATAGGGAGAGGAAGAGGGGAATAGTGAAGGGAGTAGGGAGAGAGAGGAATAGTGAAGGGAGTAAATAGAGAGAGGGAGAGGAAGAGGGGAATAGTGAAGGGAGTAAAGAGAGAGAGGGAGAGAGGAATAGTGAAGGGAGTAAAGAGAGAGAGGAAGAGGAAGAGGGGAATAGTGAAGGGAGTAAAGAGAGAGAGGGAGAGGGGAATAGTGAAGGGAGTAGAGAGAGAGAGGGAGAGGAAGAGGGAATAGTGAAGGGAGTAAATAGAGAGAGAGGGAGAGGAAGAGGGGAATAGTGAAGGGAGTAAAGAGAGAGAGAGGGGAGAGGGAAGAGGGGGAATAGTGAAGGGAGTAGAGAGAGAGAGGGAGAGGAAGAGGGGAATAGTGAAGGGAGTAGAGAGAGAGAGGAATAGTGAAGGGAGTAAATAGAGAGAGGGAGAGGAAGAGGGGAATAGTGAAGGGAGTAGAGAGAGAGAGGAATAGTGAAGGGAGTAAATAGAGAGAGGGAGAGGGGAATAGTGAAGGGAGTAAATAGAGAGAGGGAGAGGGGAATAGTGAAGGGAGTAAATAGAGAGAGGGAGAGAGAGAGAGGAATAGTGAAGGGAGTAAATAGAGAGAGGGAGAGGAAGAGAGGAATAGTGAAGGGAGTAAATAGAGAGAGGGAGAGGAAGAGAGGAATAGTGAAGGGAGTAAAGAGAGAGAGGGAGAGGAAGAGAGGAATAGTGAAGGGAGTAAATAGAGAGAGGGAGAGGAAGAGAGGAATAGTGAAGGGAGTAAATAGAGAGAGAGAGAGGAAGAGAGGAATAGTGAAGGGAGTAAATAGAGAGAGGGAGAGGAAGAGAGGAATAGTGAAGGGAGTAAATAGAGAGAGGGAGAGGAAGAGAGGAATAGTGAAGGGAGTAAATAGAGAGAGGGAGAGTGGTCCATGTACAAATATAGCCAGTGTAATGGACAGAGAGATACTTCCACTCTTAGTGTACTGAGGAGAGAGAGTGTGTGTGTATGTATGTACGTGCGTGTAAGTCTGTGTGTACGTGCGTATGTGTGTACGTACGTGTGTGTGTGTGACTCCCAATGAGTCTTTCCAGGTCCATCTAGCTCCATTGATCACAGCACCTCCAAGACCTCCAGCATCCAGGGAGAAGGTATGGAAATGACCCCAGTCAGGAGATTAGATATGGTGGGAGAAGAGCAGAGCAGACCTCTGGTTGTCCTCTATCGCCTTAGGGACTAGTCACTCTCTCTCTCTCTCTCTCTCTCTCTCTCTCTCTCTCTCTCTCTCTCTCTCTCTCTCTCTCTCGACCGCTAGTTCTCAAGAGTTGTTTCCTGAGAACACCCTCACCCCTACATGGTGAAAGAGAGAGTTCTCTCTTTCTCTCAATCTCACTTTCTCTCGGCTGATGGCACAGTCTTTGTATATGTCAGATCTCAGTCTTTCTCTATTTCTCTCCCTCTGTTGTCACCATCTTACTCTCTCTCTCTCTCTCTCTCTCTCTCTCTCTCTCTCTCTCTCTCTCTCTCTCTCTCTCTCTCGCTTCCTTCTTAATTTCTCTCCCTCTTTCTATCAGCAACTGTTTTCACCATCTCTAAGGCTCTCTCCATCAATCACATTCTCCTGTCTCCCGACCTCTCTCTCTCTCTCTTTCCCTCTCTCTCTGTCTTATATGCTGTCTCTTTCCATGTCCCTATACGTCTCTCCTTTCCGTCCTTTCTCGCTCTCTGTTTTTCCAATATCCACCTCTCTTCGCACCCTCTACACCACTCCATCTATCTCTCTCTCTCCACACCCTCTACACCACTCCATCTCTCTCTCTTTCCTAGACATGTTCATCCTCCTCTCTTCTCTCATTCCCTCCCAGTCATTCCTAATGTACCTCAGGCTGAGTGATGAGAGACTAGAGTCAGTGGCCATTTAGCGATGGGATGTGCGTTATCAGATGTAATGATGCTCAGGGTAGAAGTTGCCCTCGGGCACAGATCTAGGATCAGTTTGATGCTCGACCATATCCTATCCTTACCCAATTGGGTGGTGATGATAAAACTGACCTCAGATCAAAGTCTTAGGAGGTACCTTCATCCTACTCTAAGTTATGACAGTGTTATTACCAGGATTGTATCCCGAATGGCACCCTATTCCCTATGTAGTGCACTACTGTTGACCAGGATCCAGTCAAGTAATGCACTATACCATTTGGGATGCAGCCTAGACCTAAATGACTCTCTTCAATTCACACCTCTACCCTGATCATCTCTTTTCATGTTTCTTTTCCTTACTGGCTAATAGAGCCTGTCTGGCTGACCAATGGCAGTCCCATTAGGTTGCCAGTTTGGGGAATAGAACATACAGCCTGGACTTTAATACAGGGGCAGACACACCAGCCTTCCTGTTAAAGGAGAAAGACTTGACAGTGTAATATATACACTGAGTATAGACTGACCAGGTGAACCCAGCTGAAAGCTATGATCCCTTATTGATGCCACCTGTTAAATCCACTTCAATCAGTGTAGATGAAGGGGAGGAGACGGGTTAAAGAAGGATTTTTAAGCCTTGAGTCAATTGAGACATTGTGTGTGTGTGTGTGTCATTGAGGGTGGAACCCAAAGGGTCTCAACGTGTATTCGTGCTTCTTCTATAGCCCAGACTAATGCTGTGGGCGGTCAAATATTTGACAGTTTATTTCACGCACACAGACACACACATCTTCCAAACCAATCTCGACAAACCATTTCTGTATGGACCTCGCTTTGTGCACGGGGGCATTGTAATGTTGGAACTGGAAAGGGCCTTCCCCAAACTGTTGCCACAAAGTTGGAAGCACAGAATTGTCTAGAATGTCATTGTATGATGTAGCGTTAAGATTTCCCTTCACTGGAATTAAGGTACCTAGTCCGAACCATGAAAAACAGCCCCAGACCATTATTCCTCCTCCACCAAACTTTACAGTTGGCACTATGCATTCGGGCAGGTAGCGTTCTCCTGTCATCCGCCAAACCCAGATTAATCCGTCAGACTGCCAAATGGTGAAGCGTGATTCATCACTCCAGACAACGTGTTTCTCCTGCTCCAGAGTCCAATGGCAGCAAGCTTTACACCACTACAGCTGATGCTTGGCATTACGCATGGTGTTCTTAGGCTTGGGTGCAGCTGCTCGGCCATGGAAACCCATTTCATGAAGCTCCTGACGAACAGTTATTGTGCTGAACGTTGCTTCCAGAGGCAGTTTGGAACTTGGTAGTGAGTGTTGCAACTGAGGACAGACAATTTCTACACGCTGCACACTTCAGCACTTGGCGGTCCCGTTCTGTGAGCTTGTGTGGCCTACCACTTTGCGGCTGAGCAGTTGTTGCTCCTAGACGTTTCCACTTCACAATAACAGCACTAACAGTTGACCGGGGCAGCTCTAGCAGGGCAGAAAGTTGACAAACTGACTTGTTGTGAAGGTGGCATCCTATGACGGTGCCACGTTGAAAGTCACGGAGCTCTTCAGTAAGGCCAATGTTTGTCTATGGAGATTGCGTGGCGGTGTACTCGATTTTATACACCTGTCAGCAACGGTTGTGGCTGAAATAGCCGAATCCATTAATTTGAAGGGGTGTCCACATACTTGTGTATATGTAGTGTTTACCAGACCCATCATTACATATACATTTTCACAGAGATTGCCTACTCTGTCTTCACTGAGGCTGTGTATAGTGTGTGTACATTCACCGGCTAGTTTATTAGCTACATCCATCTAGCACCGCGTCGGCTCCCCCCTTTGCCTCCAGAACAGCCTGAATTCTTCGGGGCGTTCTACAAGGTGTCGGAAACGTTCCACAGGGATGTTGGAGGTACGTCCATGCTGCTAACAGCCCGCTCCATCTCATCCCAAAGATGCTCTAGAGGGTTGAGGTCTGGGGACTTCTTGTTTATGCTGATAGGAGTGGAGCCCCGGTGTGGTCGTCTGCTGTAGTAGCCCATCCGGGACAAGGAGGGACGAGTTGTGCGTTCCAAGATGCCGTTCTGCACACCACTGTTGTACTGCACCGTTATTTGTCTGTTTGTGGCCCGAATGTTCGCTTGCACCATTCGTGCCATTCTCCTTCGACCTCTCTCGTCAACGAGCTGTTTTCGCCCCCCGAGGACTGCCGCTGACTGCACGTTTTTTGTTTGTCGCGCCGTTCTCCGTAAACCCTAGACTGTCGCACGTGAAAAGCCCAGGAGGGCAGACGTTTCTGAGACACTTGATCCGACGTGCCTGGCACCAACGATTAAACCACACTCAAAGTCGCTTAGATCACTAGTTTTGCCCATTGCAATGTTCAATCGAACAGTAACTGAATGCCTCGATGCCTGTCTGCCTGCTTTATAAATCAAGCCATTTTCACCACGAGACTGTCTGTACGAGCTATAAATTTTCGTGAACGGGACGGTGTGCCTAATAAACTGGTCGGTGAGTGTAGTGTGTGTGTGTGTGCGCGCACGTGCGTGCGTGCATGTTAGTGTGCGTGTTCTCCTCACACAACCTATAAACATACTGCCGGTATCCATTAGCACTATAAGTAATTGGAGCTCGCTATCTGTCCCACACTAGCCTGCAGTATGAAGCCCTACCTCTATTATTTGATGGGACTGACAGTTCAGATAACCCCTATCTACCCAGAATGCTTTTAAACCTCCAGCACGTCATTTAAATAAGACCCCCTTCTTTCTGTACTTCCCTTCACCTTATGGATTTATCTCAGTCTGTCTTCTTCCCCCGCTCTACCTCACTCTATATGGAGATATTCATTGGAGTCTTTCTTTCTCTATCTCCCTGTCTCCCTGTCTGTCTCTCTCTCTCTCTGTCTCTGTCTTGGGTCAGAAACAGTACACCATATGAGGAAAAAGGTGTAATTTGGGATGTAGCCAGTGACTGCTGGTGGGCTGATCCTCATCAAGCTGTATTCAGACACAATCAGACTCTTTTTTTTGTAAGGTTCTACCTTCTACACACACACACACACACACACACACACACACACACTTTTAGAGTTTAAATAAGGGACAGACAGAGGGAACGATAATGCTGTTTATCAAAGTATTTTTTTATCCCGTTATCATGCAGAAGCCAGCTTCCTCATATTTGTGGGTTGTTCTGGTTATGAAGTGGGATATTCTATGGAAACTTTGATCAAGGGTTTAAGGTATTGTAGTGATTTAGGGGGGAACAGTTTGACTGAGACTTGTACCAGCAATCATGCACCAGCTGTGCCATAGAGGCCCAGGCCTCTTGGTAGAGGTGCTGCACTCAAACGACATAGAAGTCCATTAAAGAAAGACATTGTTATGTAGAAGAAACAACACAGACTGTCTCTCATTGGGTATTTAGGCTGTCTCTCATTGGGTATTTAGGCTACCCAATGAGAAGCACTCACGTTATTGATCACACAGACACATACTGATATCCGGCTTAATTGGATCACTTAATGCTGGGAGCTTGTGTATGCATCGTCAACCAATTCTGCTCTCCTCTCTCCTTTCTCTGCTCTCCTCTCTCCTCTTGCTCTGCTCTCCTCTCTCTGCTCTCCTCTCTCTGCTCTCCTCTCTCTCTGTCTCTCTCTCTCTGTCTCTCTCTCTTTTCTCTTTGTTCATCTGCTCCCTCCACATGAAAATGTATATGCATTTAATACACTTGTTCATGTCTTTCTCCTTTCCCCCTGTACAGTACTATCTCTCCTCTCTCTCCTTTCTCTCCTCTCCTCTCTCTTTTTGCTCTCCTCTCTCCTCTCCTCTCTCTCCTCTCTCTGCTCTCCTCTCTCTGCTCTTTTCTCTCTCTCTGTCTCTCTCTCTTTTCTCTTTGTTCATCTGCTCCCTCCACATGAAAATGTATATGCATTTAATACACTTGTTCATGTCTTTTCTCCTTTTCCCCTATACCTCTCTCTGTATTTTCTCTCTCTCTCTCTCTCTCTCTCTCTCTCTCTCTCTCTCTCTCTCTCTCTCTCTCTCTCTCTCCTGCTCTAGCCAAGTCATAGTCACACAAGTTTGTATTCGTTCGGTGTTCCTCTGTTTTTTAAATGACACAGCAAAATGGAAATGATCTCCCTCTTTCAGATCCATTACAGATCACAGCTAAGGCTGTGAAAAGCTGAGATATGAGGCTTTAAGTAGACACAGACACACACATGCGGCACACATGCGACACACCTACACCTCCAGCCCCTCTCCCTTGACACTCCCAGGAACCTAGTCACTCCAAAGATGTTCAACATTTCCAAACAGTTGTGGACAGATGAATGCTGCCCTTGCTGGTATCCTAGGGCATTAGTGCGTGCAGACGTGTTCCCTCGATAATGTTATTGAAACGTGCACTAACGCCCTGAACCAGAACTAGTGGTATCTCGGCGGTGACACATGGCGCTCTCCTCATTATGCAACTATTGAACCAGGGAATATCACCATATTCCTTTATAGTGCACACATTTTTACAGTGCTGTAAAGTACTTAAGTAAAAATACTTTAAAGTACTACTCAAGTCGTTTTTACTTAACTATTTATATTTTTAACAACTTTTATTTACTTCACTACATTCCTAATTAAAATAATTCACTTTTTACTCCATACATTTTCCCTGACACCAAATTGTACTCCTTACATTTTGAGTGCTTAGCAGGACAGGAAAATTGTCCAATTTAAGCACTTATCAAGAGAACATCCCTGATCATCCCTACTGCCTCTGATCTGGCGGGCTCACTAAACACAAATGCTTCGTTTGTAAATTATGTCTGAGTGTTGGAGGGTGCCCTGGGTATCCATAAATAAATCGCCTGGTTTGCTTAATATAATGAGTTTGAGTATATTTAAAGCATATTTAAAACCAAATACTTTTAGACTTTTACTCGAGTAGTATTTTACTGGGTGACTTTTACTTGAGTAATTGTCTATTAAGGTATCTACTTTTACTCAAGTATGACTGTTGGGTACTTTTCCATTTGGGAGCCGCGCTCTGTCTCGTCAGACGCAATCCATTGTCTACAGCCGTTGAGCTGAGTGGGTTTTTCTCAAAGACATCGGAGGTTAACTGTTATTTTCTCTCTTTTCTCCTCAGTCGATATAGGAAACAAATGTCAGGAACCAACGGAATTACAACAAGATTTGACGATTTCAACCAACTCAGTGTCATTATTATGTATCCTATAAAGTAACCATCTGTGTTAATTTGAGGTTTAATTGAAGTTTTGTGGGTAAGCTGTAGACGTGAATGTGCTTGTGAAGCTAGTTGTCTAACTGGCTCGGTGCGAGGTCGTTTACATTTGGAGAAGGGGTGCGCAGCGTGAGGACGTGCGAGCTTCGAGAGCAGTTGACTGTTCACAGTCGCCGAAGTTGGGTGTTCTTCCGGCGAACGGGAAAGGAAAACTCCGAAAAATATTTGATTCAGTGTTTTTTTGAAGAGAATTTGGTTATGTTCCCTTTTCCCCTTTGAATAATGTGTGAAATGTAGCTGGAATGAACCGGAGTGATTAATCCTTGAACCAAGGGAGAAGGAGAGATAGGGATATTTCACCAGTGGTTTGGTAAGTACTTCTCCCGAACATGAAGGAGAAAAGTCGGGATCAGAGCTTTTCGGACTCCCGGGAACTAGACGGTTCTTATGATCCGCTCACAGGTAAGTCAATTATCATTTTCATTTTCGTTTGTATTAATAATTGCAATGGATAAAAATTGGGAATTGTATGCTATTTGAAGTATGTTTGGTTTTGTTAGTTTGCTGACCTGGCTTTTGGTAGGCTATTTTCTTTGGTCTCTGGATGTGACGTCCTTATAATAATAATCACCCTGATGCAAATTATGTGATTCATTTGGTCAATGACTACAATCAACCTATTATTTGGTAGCCCATCAATGACTAAAATCAGCCTATTATTTGGTAGCCTAACTGCATGGAAACTGTGCTGTACGCACAAAGCAAAGTGGAGGACAATCAAATATGTGCTTCAAACTGAAATAATCGGACAGAACGGCCAGTAATAAACTTATTTCCCCATAGCGGGTTTTTAATTTAATGACACAGCGCGTGCAGTGTGGCCTGATTTGACGAGTCAGCAGCGGCGGTCCTGGTTTAACCGTCCGACTCCATCCCCGGACCCCGCGCGGTTGTTTGACGGTGGAGAAGTTATAGTGCGGGCGGGAGAAATGGGAGACACCGATATGGATAATTTCCCTGCCTAGTCATAAATTCTGCCGGCTCTCGCGCCACGGGCAACCGACCAATGTCACTGTTAAGGGCGCCCTGGGATAATGGCACGGGCGAGAAATGAATGAATGAGGCGTCTAATCACGGTACATTTTTCGGGGTTGTTTCTAAGGAATGATGAACGGTCTGTTGTTGGTTAGCGGACGAGGGCTGCATCTCAATAGTCTAAGGTAGCTCCGTCTCTCCTCAGCTCCATTTATAGTCAAATATACTGAGAGAGGTGAGAACATGTAGACTGAGGTCTGAGGTCTTCTCTCGAGACATACTGTTTGCTTCCGGCAATGTAGCCATGCTCCAGGCTTACGTTGCTCCAACGTCGGGGATATCAAGACTTGGTCTGAGGTGCTGAAACAAGCCTAGTCATGTGGCGCTCTCCATGGTCCTGAACATATAAATATCATCCATTCTATTTCTATGGTCCTTGTTGTGTTAGGAGTTTGGTCTGTTCTGAATGGGAGAGAGGTGGGATTGGTTGTTCCTTCCTTCCTTCCTTCCTTCCTTCCTTCCTTCCTTCCTTCCTTCCTTCCTTCCTTCCTTCCTTCCTTCCTTCCTTCCTTCCTTCCTTCCTTCCTTCCTTGATGTCCTTACTTTCTTACTTCCTCTGTTTGTTGCGTTGGTGGAAGTGGTGTGTTTCTAATTCAACCATCCCTCTCACTTATTAGGGGACATTTTAAGGAAAGGAGATGAGGAAAGTAAGCTAGTTAAGCCAAGAGAATATTGTCACATAGCCCTTGGCTCCCTATGAGTGTGATCCAATGACAGACACGTTTGTCAATCCAATGTCCCAATTTGAGGTACCTGTCTCAGTCTGTTAGCAACTGTCATTTGATGTTTGAATTTTCCACCTCCCAACTGTTGTTTTAGTGTTCTTCCCTTGACTGGGGCTGCATCCCAAATGGCACCCTATTCCTTATATAGTGCACAACGTTTAGGTCAAAAGTAGTGCACTATGTAGGTAATAGGGTTCCATTTGGGGGCTCAGCCTGGCAAGGTAAAAGTGTCATTTGAGATAAGGAGGGAGCAGCCAAATGTTTTGTTGCAGACAGACTCATATTCATTTTTATTTAATGCTCTGTGTGTGTGTGTGTGTGTGTGTGTGTCTGCTCCGATAACTCTAGTCTTTTGTTCTCTCTGACAGATTGTCAAACAGCTCCTGAAATACCACAATTCTCATTCTACAAATAGCTCTGATAACGCAATGATTATTTGATCATTTACAGGAGTGTTAGACAGCAAGTGCATCCCAAATGGATCCCTATTGAGTGCATAGGGCCCTGGTCAAAAGTAGTGCACTATGTAGGGAACAGGCTGCCATTTGGGACTCAGACAGAGTGTTAGACAGCAGAGTATGATAAGATGATAGATCTGGTCGCAGATCAGTTTGTGCTCATGTTTGGCATGACAGTTCCGTAATGAGTTGGAAAAGAGCAGAAGGGTTTATTTCCAAACGCTACATTTGTTTAGCTAGAAAGGAATGTTGGTATCCTGTGTATTTGATTGTGATCTGTGGTCGTCTCACCTAGCTATCTTAAGATGGTTGGTTGAATAGATGACTGAAAGATGGATGGTTGAATAGACGACTGAAAGATGGATGGATGAACGGATACATTAGTGAAAAATGGATGGATGAATAGATGAGTGAAAGATGGATGAATGGATACATGAGTAAACCTAATTCCTAACCCTAATTCTAACCCTAACCTCATTCCTAACCCTAATTCTAACCCTAACCCTAATTGTAACCCTAAACCTAACCCCATTCCTAACCCTAATTCTAACCCTAATTCTAACCCTAACCGTAATTCTAACCCTAATTCTAACACGAACCCTAATTGTAACCCTAACCCTAAACCCAACTCCTAAGCCTAAAATAGTTTTTTTCCTTCTTGTGCAGACCGGCGAAATGGATAATAAAACCAAAAACCACACACACGTACGTACAAACACACACACACACACTGACGTGAAACCGGCCACTAGGGGCAACGGTGAGCGCTGTTACCTTCCAGTAGGTTTGGGTTTTGCTAGGGCGTTGTGGATGGAGATGGTGGATGGCCGTAAGCATCTGCCTCTGGTTAAAAAAGTTACATGTTCCAATCCAGTGATATTTTAGTTTTAACCCCCTGGAGTCGATGTCCGCGCCCTCGCAGAAATCTAATACAAACTGTCAGTTGAAGCCAGAGATCTCTCTTTGCATTTGATGTGTCTCAATCCACCGCATCCACCGATGTAACACTTCCACATCCGCCGATGTAACACTTCCACATCCACTGATGTAACACTTCCACATCCACCGATGTAACACTTCCACATCCACTGATGTAACACTTCCACATCCACTCATGTAACACTTCCACATCCGCCGATGTAACACTTCCACATCCACTCATGTAACACTTCCACATCCACTCATGTAACACTTCCACATCCACTCATGTAACACTTCCACATCCACTCATGTAACACTTCCACATCCACTGATGTAACACTTCCACATCCGCCGATGTAGCACTTCCACATCCGCCGATGTAACACTTCCACATCTGCGGTGACAGAGCTACAGCGGTGTTTGTCAAACCATGAGACATCCGCAAAAACGGTCTTCTCACTAAATCGTCTGACCGGTTTGGCCTACAAACCCCCCCTGTGGAAAGATGAGACTCTCATGAACATGATGGTGTTCTTCGTTTTGCTCTACGACCCCGACAAGCGTTTTGGGACTCGTCTGAAGTCGGAAACAGCCGACTTCTGTCTGTCGTGTCCAGGTTGGGCTACACACTACTATAACCCCTCTGTGTAAAGGTGAGATTCTCACAAACACGTATATGTTGGTTGGTCACCCAGTACCAGTTGAAAATAATTCTGGAAGTATATATGGAGACTGTTTAGTGCCCAATATAAGGAGTTAAATACATGTAAAAACTTCCTTTAGATTTGTTGGGGGGACTATCTGTTGTTCCATGTAGTGAATCTGTTATTCGATGCATTTGTAAGTCCTTACTGCTATTAGCCCATACAAACGCATCGAATAACAGATTCACTACACGGAACAACAGATAGTCCTTACTGCTATTAGCCCATAGAAACGCATCGAATAACAGATTCACTACACGGAACAACAGATAGTCCTTACTGCTATTAGCCCAATCTGTTGTCCCGTGTAGTGAATCTGTTATTCAATATGTTTCTATGGGCTAATAGCAGTAATGACTATCTGTTGTCCCGTGTAGTGAATCTGTTATTCAATATGTTTCTATGGGCTAATAGCAGTAATGACTATCTGTTGTTCCATGTAGTGAATCTGTTATTCAATATGTTTCTATGGGCTAATAGCAGTAATGACTATCTGTTGTTCCGTGTAGTGAATCTGTTATTCAATATGTTTCTATGGGCTAATAGCAGTAATGACTATCTGTTGTTCCGTGTAGTGAATCTGTTATTCAATATGTTTCTATGGGCTAATAGCAGTAATGACTATCTGTTGTTCCATGTAGTGAATCTGTTATTCAATATGTTTCTATGGGCTAATAGCAGTAATGACTATCTGTTGTTCCGTGTAGTGAATCTGTTATTCAATATGTTTCTATGGGCTAATAGCAGTAATGACTATCTGTTGTTCCATGTAGTGAATCTGTTATTCAATGTGTTTCTATGGGCTAATAGCAGTAATGACTATCTGTTGTTCCATGTAGTGAATCTGTTATTCAATGCGTTTGTATGAGCTAATAGCAGTAATGCAAAATAAATGTTTTCATCAAATCACTTTTTCATATATTTTTTTAATACTTAAAGGGGTCTTAAAACTCAAAATCAAATAGCAAAATGATCCTTGGTATGACCTTCTTTAAACAATTCCATATAGCTTAGTAGAATCCCCCTCCCTCGGCTTAGACAGGGTTTAGACTCTGATGGGTTAAGCCTATCCCAAACCTTAACCCTTACCTCAACCATTTGGAGTTAATGCCTAACCTTAAGAATTCTTAACCTTCAACACTTTTGAAATGTGATGTTTGAGAAACATGGATGTCTAATATTGTGTTGTGAGAGCTAGTTATAATCACCCCTCTCTTTCCCACGGTAAATTAAACAACTCTTTAACACCACAGAAACCTGCATCGCCGGCTCAGATCTGAATCTCAGATTGGTAATCAATGGGATTCCTGGAGGGGCCTTAGTCAGAGTGTGTGTGTGTGTAAGGTAAGTGTGTGTGTCAGTGTACTGTGTGTGGTTTGCAGTTCAGAATGTTGGGTCCACAGGCCACTTAGGAGCTGTCAATCACACTACAGCACAGCAGCTGGCCTGCTATGGAAAAACAAACAGAGATATACACACGCACACTTATGAACAAAACACACACGCACGCAACAATGCATGTGCGGACACACACATACATACACACACACACACTCATGTTGGAGAAAGAGATCTCGTAGTAATACATAATTGCTGTTTAGCCTCTGACCTTTAGCTTCTCTTCAGATAATCCCCCGTTTAAACCAGAGAGAGAGAGAGCCAGAGAGAGAGAGCCAGAGAGAGAGAGAGCCAGAGAGAGAGAGCCAGAGAGAGAGAGCCAGAGAGAGCGCCAGAGAGAGAGAGCGCCAGAGAGAGAGAGAGAGAGCCAGAGAGAGACAGAGAGAGAGAGAGAGAGAGAGAGCGCCAGAGAGAGAGTGATCGCCAGAGAGAAAGAGAGCGCCAGAGAGAGAGAGAGCGCCAGAGCCAGAGAGAGAGCGAGAGAGCCAGAGCCAGAGCCAGAGAGAGCCAGAGCCAGAGAGAGCCAGAGCCAGAGCCAGAGAGAGCCAGAGCCAGAGCCAGAGCCAGAAAGAGCCAGAGCCAGAGAGAGAGAGCGCCAGAGCCAGAGAGAGAGAGCCAGAGCCAGAGAGAGAGAGAGCGCCAGAGAGAGAGAGCGCCAGAGATGGAGAGCGCCAGAGAGAGAGAGAGCCAGAGAGAGAGAGCCAGAGAAGGAAAGAGAGAGCCAGAGAGAGAGATGTTTGGGAGTCTCTGCTGTTTAGCATCTCTGACCTCGGCTTCATATAATCCCCATGTTTAAACCATGTTAGATTAGGGAGGCTGTCACTCCTCTCATCCAGTCTGTGTTTGTGTCTGTGTGTGTATGTCTGTGTATGTCTGTGTGTGTGTCTCTGTGTGTATGTCTGTGTGTCTGTGTGTGCGTCTGTGCGTGTGTGTGTGTGTCTGTCTGTCTGTCTGTCTGTGTGTGTGTGTCTATCTGTCTGTCTGTCTGTCTGTGTGTATCTGTGTGCGTGTGTGTGTGTTTGTGTCTGTCTGTCTGTGTGTTCTATCTCTCCTCTTCATCTCTTCCTGTCTCTTTTCCACCACACTGAGCCTTGGCCATATTGAGGTCGTTTGGCCACAGTTCAATCCCTCCATTCAGGGCAGATGGCATTGGCTTTGTGTGTGTGTGTGTGTGTTTGTTTGTGTCTCTGTGTGTGTACATCGGCTGCATCAATTACACAAGCCTCACTTTCATTATTTGTTACACAATATTGATTGTTATACAACCCGGGAGGGTTGTGTTCATTAGGTACCAGACGGACGCAAACGCACTGAAACAGGGAGGTATCTACCTAGACTTTTCTAATGAGAAACGCTCATTTGTTTTACGTTCCAAAACATTTTTTGTTGCTTGTCCATATGAACACGACACTGGCAAGCATGACCAAACAGTTCAAACTCACTTTTAGGTCTTAGGTTAGTTTTTTAAGCTGCTGTCCTGATTGTCCCTCATCTGTTCCTGTAGGACTGAATTCAATAGCCCCCTGTTCTTGAGCCCTTGACCATGTGACCTGGAAAACTCAGGGTCCAAACTATGATAATTGACATAAAGGGGACTGTAGGTATAGAGTAGACTATAGGTATACAGTAGACATAGGTATACAGTAGACTATAGGTATACAGTAGACTATAGGTATACAGTAGACTAGGTATACAGTAGACTACATGTATACTGTAGGTATACAGTAGACTGTAGGTTTAGAGTAGACTATAGGTATACAGTAGACTGTAGGTATACAGTAGACTATAGGTATACAGTAGACTGTAGGTATACAGAAGACTATAGGTATACATTAGACTATAGGTATACTAGACTATAGGTATACAGTAGACTATAGGTATACAGTACACTATAGGTATACAGTAGACTGTAGGTATACAGTAGACTATAGGTATACTAGACTATAGGTATACAGTAGACTATAGGTATACTAGACTATAGGTATACAGTAGACAATAGGTATACTAGACTATAGGTATACAGTAGACTGTAGGTATATAAGACTATAGGTATACAGTAGACTGTAGGTATACAGTAGACTATAGGTATACTACACTATAGCTATACAGTAGACTATAGCTATACAGTAGACTATAGGTATACAGTAAACTATAGGTATACTAGACTATAGGTATACAGTAGACTATAGGTATACTAGACTATAGGTATACAGTAGACTATAGGTATACTAGACTATAGGTATACAGCAGACTGTAGGTATACAGTAGACTATAGGTATACAGTAGACTGTAGGTATACACTAGACTGTAGGCACACTAGATTCTAGGTATACAGTAGACTATAGGTATACAGTAAACTATAGGTATACAGTAGACTAGGTACACAGTAGACTATAGGTACACAGTAGACTGTAGGTATAATAGACTATAGGTATACTAGACAATAGGTACACAGTAGACTAGGTACACAGTAGACTAGGTACACAGTAGACTATAGGTACACAGTAGACTATAGGTACACAGTAGACTATATGTATACAGTAGAATGTAGTTATACTAGACTATAGGTATACAGTGGACTGTTGGTATACAGTAGACTGTAGTTACACAGTAGACTGTAGTTACACAGTAGACTAGGTATATACTAGACTAGCTATACAGTAGACTGTAGGTATACTGTAGACTATAGGTATACAGTAGACTAGGTATACAGTAGACTGTAGGTATACTAGACTATAGGTATACTAGACTATAGGTATACAGTAGACTATTGGTATACTAGACTATAGGTATACTAGACTGTAGGTGTACAGAAGACTGTAGGTATAAAGTAGACTGTAGGAATATTAGACTATAGGTATACAGTAGACTATAGCTATACAGTAGACTAAAGGTATACAGTAAACTATAGGTATACAGTAGACTCTAGGTACACAGTAGACTATAGGTACACAGTAGACTATATGTATACAGTAGAATGTAATTATACTAGACTATAGGTATACAGTGGACTGTTGGTATACAGTAGACTGTAGTTACACAGTAGACTAGGTATATACTAGACTAGCTATACAGTAGACTGTAGGTATACTGTAGACTATAGGTATACAGTAGACTGTAGGTATACAGTAGACTGTAGGTATACTAGACTATAGGTATACTAGACTATAGGTATACAGTAGACTATTGGTATACTAGACTATAGGTATACTAGACTGTAGGTGTACAGAAGACTGTAGGTATAAAGTAGACTGTAGGTATATTAGACTATAGGTATACAGTAGACTATAGCTATACAGTAGAATAAAGGTATACAGTAAACTATAGGTATACAGTAGACTATAGGTATACTAGACTATATGTATACAGTAGACTATAGGTATAGTAGACTATAGGTATACAGTAGACTGTAGGTATACAGTAGATTATAGGTATACAGTAGACATAAGATATACAGTAGACTGTAGGTACACAGTAGACTATAGGTATACAGTAGACTGTAGGTATACAGTAGACTATAGGTATATACTAGACAATAGGTATACAGTAGACTGTTGGTATAGAGTAGACGGTAGGTATACAGTAGACTATAGGTATACTAGACAATAGGTATACAGTAGACTGTAGGTATACAGTAGACTGTAGGTATACTAGACTATAGGTATACTAGACTATAGGTATACAGTAGACTATTGGTATACTAGACTATAGGTATACTAGACTGTAGGTGTACAGAAGACTGTAGGTATAAAGTAGACTGTAGGTATATTAGACTATAGGTATACAGTAGACTATAGCTATTCAGTAGACTAAAGGTATACAGTAAACTATAGGTATACAGTAGACTATAGGTATACTAGACTATATGTATACGGTAGACTATAGGTATAGTAGACTATAGGTATACAGTAGACTGTAGGTATACAGTAGATTATAGGTATACAGTAGACATAAGATATACAGTAGACTGTAGGTACACAGTAGACTATAGGTATACAGTAGACTATAGGTATACAGTAGACTGTAGGTATACAGTAGACTATAGGTATATACTAGACAATAGGTATACAGTAGACTGCTGGTACAGAGTAGACGGTAGGTATACAGTAGACTATAGGTATACTAGACAATAGGTATACAGTAGACTATAGGTACACAGTAGACTTTAGGTACACAGTAGACTATAGGTATACTAGACTATAGGTATACAGTGGACTGTAGTTATACAGTAGACTGTAGGTACACAGTAGACTATAGGTATACTGTAGGTAAACTAGACTATAGGTATACTAGACTGTAGGTATACTAGACTGTAGGTATACTAGCCTATAGGTATACACTAGACTATAGGTATACTAGTCTGTAGGTATACAGTAGACTGTAGGTATACAGTAGACTGTAGGTATATTAGACTATAGGTATACAGTAGACTATACGTACACAGTAGACTATAGGTATACAGTAGGCTATAGGTATACAGTAAACTATAGGTACACAGTAGACTATAGGTATACTGTAGGTAAACTAGACTATAGGTATACTAGACTGTAGGTATACTAGTCTGTAGGTATACAGTAGACTGTAGGTATACAGTAGACTGTAGGTATATTAGACTATAGGTATACAGTAGACTATACGTACACAGTAGACTATAGGTATACAGTAGGCTATAGGTATACAGTAAACTATAGGTATACAGTAGACTATAGGTATACAGTAGATTGTAGGTATACAGTAGACTGTAGGTACACAGTAGACTATAGGTACACAGTAGACTGTTGGTATACAGTAGACTGTAGGTATACAGTAAACTATAGGTATACAGTAGACTATAGGTATACTAGACTATAGGTATACAGTAGACTATAGGTATAGTAGACTATAGGTATACAGTAGATTATAGGTATACAGTAGACTATAGGTATACTAGACAATAGGTACACAGAAGACTATAGGTACACAGTAGACTATAGGTACACAGTAGACTATAGGTATACAGTAAACTATAGGTATACAGTAGACTATAGGTATACTAGACTATAGGTATACAGTAGACTATAGGTATACAGTAGACTATAGGTATAGTAGACTATAGGTATACAGTAGACTGTAGGTATACAGTAGATTATAGGTATACAGTAGACTAAAGGTATACAGTAGACTGTAGGTACACAGTAGACTGTAGGTACACAGTAGACTATAGGTACACAGTAGACAATTGGTTAACAGTAGACTATTGGTACAGAGTAGACTAGGTATACAGTAGACTATAGGTATATACTAGACTATAGGTATACAGTAGACTGTTGGTATACAGTAGACGGTAGGTATACAGTAGACTGTAGGTATACTAGACAATAGGTATACAGTAGACTATAGGTACACAGTAGACTATAGGTATACTAGACAATAGGTATACAGTGGACTGTAGGTATACAGTAGACTGTAGGTACACAGTAGACTATAGGTATATACTAGACTGTAGGTATACAGTAGACTATAGGTATACTGTAGACTGTAGGCATACAGTAGACTGTAGGTATACTAGACTATAGGTATACTAGACTATAGGTATACTAGACTATAGGTATACTAGATGTAAGGTATACAGTAGACTGTAGGTATACAGTAGACTGTAGGTATATTAGACTATAGGTATACAGTAGACTATAGGTACACAGTAGACTATAGGTATACAGTGGACTGTAGGTACACAGTAGACTGTAGGTACACAGTAGACTATAGGTACACAGTAGACAATTGGTTAACAGTAGACTATTGGTACAGAGTAGACTAGGTATACAGTAGACTATAGGTATATACTAGACTATAGGTATACAGTAGACTGTTGGTATACAGTAGACGGTAGGTATACAGTAGACTGTAGGTATACTAGACAATAGGTATACAGTAGACTATAGGTACACAGTAGACTATAGGTATACTAGACAATAGGTATACAGTGGACTGTAGGTATACAGTAGACTGTAGGTACACAGTAGACTATAGGTATACAGTAGACTATAGGTATACTGTAGACTGTAGGCATACAGTAGACTGTAGGTATACTAGACTATAGGTATACTAGACTGTAGGTATACTAGACTATAGGTATACTAGACTATAGGTATACTAGACGTAAGGTATACAGTAGACTGTAGGTATACAGTAGACTGTAGGTATATTAGACTATAGGTATACAGTAGACTATAGGTACACAGTAGACTATAGGTATACCGTAGACTGTAGGTACACAGTAGACTGTAGGTACACAGTAGACTATAGGTACACAGTAGACAATTGGTTAACAGTAGACTATTGGTACAGAGTAGACTAGGTATACAGTAGACTATAGGTATATACTAGACTTTAGGTATACAGTAGACTGTTGGTATACAGTAGACGGTAGGTATACAGTAGACTGTAGGTATACTAGACAATAGGTATACAGTAGACTATAGGTACACAGTAGACTATAGGTATACTAGACAATAGGTATACAGTGGACTGTAGGTATACAGTAGACTATAGGTATACAGTAGACTGTTGGTATACAGTAGACGGTAGGTATACAGTAGACTATAGGTATACTAGACAATAGGTATACAGTAGACTATAGGTATACTAGACTATAGGTTTACAGTAGACTATAGGTATAGTAGACTATAGGTATACAGTAGATTATAGGTATACAGTAGACTATAGGTATACTAGACTATAGGTATACAGTAGACTGTAGGTATATACTAGACCGTAGGAATACAGTAGACTATAGGTAAACAGTAGAGTAGACTAAAGGTACAAAATAGACTCTAGGTACACAGTAGACGATAGGTACACAGTAGACTATTGGTAAACAGTAGACTGTAGGTATACAGTAGATTATAGGTATACAGTAGACTATAGGTATGCTAGACTGTAGGTATTCAGTAGACTGTAGGTATACAGTAGACTATAGGTATACAGTATACTAAAGGTATACAGTAGACTGTAGGTATACAGTAGATTATAGGTAAGCAGTAGACTAAAGGTATACAGTAGACTGTAGGTACACAGTAGACTGTAGGTACACAGTAGACTATAGGTACACAGTAGACAATTGGTTAACAGTAGACTATTGGTACAGAGTAGACTAGGTATACAGTAGACTATAGGTATATACTAGACTATAGGTATACAGTAGACTGTTGGTATACAGTAGACGGTAGGTATACAGTAGACTGTAGGTATACTAGACAATAGGTATACAGTAGACTATAGGTACACAGTAGACTATAGGTATACTAGACAATAGGTATACAGTGGACTGTAGGTATACAGTAGACTGTAGGTACACAGTAGACTATAGGTATATACTAGACTGTAGGTATACAGTAGACTATAGGTATACTGTAGACTGTAGGCATACAGTAGACTGTAGGTATACTAGACTATAGGTATACTAGACTGTAGGTATACTAGACTGTAGGTATACTAGACTATAGGTATACTAGACGTAAGGTATACAGTAGACTGTAGGTATACAGTAGACTGTAGGTATATTAGACTATAGGTATACAGTAGACTGTAGGTACACAGTAGACTATAGGTATACAGTAGGCTATAGGTATACAGTAAACTATAGGTATACAGAAGACTATAGGTATACTAGACTATAGGTATACAGTAGACTGTAGGTACACAGTAGACTATAGGTACACAGTAGACTGTTGGTATACAGTAGACGGTAGGTATACAGTAGACTATAGGTATACTAGACAATAGGTATACAGTAGACTATAGGTATACTAGACTATAGGTTTACAGTAGACTATAGGTATAGTAGACTATAGGTATACAGTAGATTATAGGTATACAGTAGACTATAGGTATACTAGACTATAGGTATACAGTAGACTGTAGGTATATACTAGACCGTAGGAATACAGTAGACTATAGGTATACTGCAGAGTAGACTAAAGGTACACAGTAGACTGTAGGTACACAGTAGACGATAGGTACACAGTAGACTATTGGTTAACAGTAGACTATTGGTAAACAGTAGACTGTAGGTATACAGTAGACTGTAGGTATGCAGTAGATTATAGGTATACAGTAGATTATAGGTATACAGTAGACTATAGGTATACAGTAGACTGTAGGTATAGAGTAGACTATAGGTATACTAGACCATAGGTATACAGTAGACTATAGGTATACAGCAGACTGTAGGTAGACTGTAGGTATACAGTAGATTATAGGTATACAGTAGACTGTAGGTATACAGTAGACTGTAGGTATACACTAGACTATAGGTATAAAGTAGACTATAGGTATACAGTAGACTATGGGTATACAGTAGACTGTAGGTATACAGTAGACTATAGGTATATACTAGACTGTAGGTATACAGTAGACTATAGGTATACAGTAGACTGTAGGCATACAGTATACTGTAGGTATACTAGACTATAGGTATACTAGACTGTAGGTATACTAGACTATAGGTATACTAGACTATAGGTATACTAGACTGTAGGTATACAGTAGACTGTAGGTATACAGTAGACTGTAGGTATATTAGACTATAGGTATACAGTAGACTATAGGTACACAGTAGACTATAGGTATACATTAGTCTATAGGTATACAGTAAACTATAGGTATACAGAAGACTTTAGGTATACTAGACTATTGGTTAACAGTAAACTATTGGTAAACAGTAGACTCTAGGTATACAGTAGACTGCAGGTATACAGTAGATTATAGGTATACAGTAGATTATAGGTATACAGTAGACAATAGGTATACTAGACGATAGGTATACAGTAGACTGTAGGTATAGAGTAGACTGTAGGTATACTAGACTATAGGTATACAGTAGACTATAGGTATACAGTAGACTGTAGGTAGACTATAGGTATACAGTAGACTGTAGGTATACACTAGACTATAGGTATACACTAGACTATAGGTATACACTAGACTATAGGTATACAGTAGACTATAGGTATGCAGTAGACTATGGGTATACAGTAGACTGTAGGTATACAGTAGACTTTAGGTATACAGTAGACTGTAGGTATACACTAGACTGTAGGAACACTAGATTCTAGGTATACAGTAGACTATAGGTATACAGAAAACTATAGGTATACAGTAGACTATAGGTACACAGTAGACTATAGGTACACAGTAGACTATAGGTACACAGTAGACTGTAGGTATAATAGACAATAGGTACACAGTAGACTATAGGTACACAGTAGACTATAGGTACACAGTAGACTATAGGTATACAGTAGACTGTAGTTATACTAGACTATAGGTATACAGTGGACTGTAGGTATACAGTAGACTGTAGGTACACAGTAAACTATAGGTATATACTAGACTAGCTATACAGTAGACTGTAGGTATACTGTAGACTATAGGTATACAGTAGACTGTAGGTATACAGTAGACTGTAGGTATACTAGACTATAGGTATACTAGACTGTAGGTGTACAGAAGACTGTAGGTATATTAGACTATAGGTATACAGTAGACTATAGGTATACAGTAGACTATAGGTATACAGTAGACTATTGGTATACAGTAAACTATAGGTATACAGTAGACCATAGGTATACAGTAAACTATAGTTATACAGTAGACTATAGGTATAGTAGACTGTAGGTATACAGTAGACTGTAGGTATACAGTAGATTATAGGTATACAGTAGACTAAAGGTATACAGTAGACGATAGGTATACTAGACTATAGGTATACAGTAGACTGTAGGTATACAGTAGATTATAGGTATACAGTAGACTAAAGGTATACAGTAGACGATAGGTATACTAGACTATAGGTATACAGTAGACTGTAGGTATACAGTAGACTGTACGTACACAGTAGACTATAGGTATACAGTAGACTGTAGTTATACTAGACTATAGGTATACAGTGGACTGTAGGTATACAGTAGACTGTAGGTACACAGTAAACTATAGGTATATACTAGACTAGCTATACAGTAGACTGTAGGTATACTGTAGACTATTGGTACACAGTAGACTGTAGGTATACAGTAGACCTTAGGTACACTGTAGACTATAGGTACACAGTAGACTGTTGGTATACAGTAGACGGTAGGTATACAGTAGACTATAGGTATACTATACAATAGGTATACAGTAGACTATAGGTACACAGTAGACTATAGGTACACAGTAGACTATAGGTATAGTAGACTATAGGTATACAGTATACAATAGGTATACTGCAGAGTAGACTAAAGGTACACAGTAGACTGTAGGTTCACAGTAGACGATAGGTACACAGTAGACTATTGGTAAACAGTAGACTATTGGTAAACAGTAGACTGTAGGTATACAGTAGACTGTAGGTATACAGTAGATTATAGGTATACAGTAGATTATAGGTATACAGTAGACTATAGGTATACTAGACAACAGGTATACAGTAGACTGTAGGTATAGAGTAGACTATAGGTATACAGAAGACTTTAGGTATACTAGACTATTGGTTAACAGTAAACTATTGGTAAACAGTAGACTCTAGGTATACAGTAGACTATAGGTATACAGCAGACTGTAGGTAGACTGTAGGTATACAGTAGACTGTAGGTATACAGTAGACTATAGGTATACAGTAGACTGTAGGTATACACTAGACTATAGGTATACAGTAGACTGTACGTATACAGTAGACTGTAGGTATACAGTAGACTGTAGGTATACTAGACTATAGGTATACTAGACTGTAGGTGTACATTAGACTGTAGGTATAAAGTAGACTGTAGGTATATTAGACTATAGGTATACAGTAGACTATAGGTATACAGTAGACTATTGGTATACAGTAAACTATAGGTAGACCATAGGTATACAGTAAACTATAGTTATACAGTAGACTATAGGTATAGTAGACTGTAGGTATACAGTAGACTGTAGGTATACAGTAGATTATAGGTATACAGTAGACTAAAGGTATACAGTAGACGATAGGTATACTAGACTATAGGTATACAGTAGACTGTAGGTATAGAGTAGACTGTACCTACACAGTAGACTATAGGTACACAGTAGACAATTGGTTAACAGTAGACTATTGGTACACAGTAGACTGTAGGTATACTGTAGACTGTAGGTACACTGTAGACTATAGGTACACTGTAGACTATAGGTACACAGTAGACTGTTGGTATACAGTAGACGGTAGGTATACAGTAGACTATAGGTATACTATACAATAGGTATACAGTAGACTATAGGTACACAGTAGACTATAGGTACACAGTAGACTATAGGTACACTAGACTATAGGTATACTAGACTATAGGTATACAGTAGACTGTAGGTATATACTAGACCGTAGGAATACAGTATACTATAGGTATACAGTAGAGTAGACTAAAGGTTCACAGTAGAGTGTAGGTACACAGTAGACTGTAGGTACACAGTAGACGATAGGTACACAGTAGACTATTTGTAAACAGTAGACTGTAGGTATACAGTAAATTATAGGTATACAGTAGACTATAGGTATACTAGACTGAAGGTATACAGTAGACTGTAGGTATACAGTAGACTGTAGGTATATACTAGACTGTAGGTATATACTAGACTGTAGGTATACAGTAGAATATAGGTATACAGTATACTAAAGGTATACAGTAGACTGTAGGTATACAGTAGATTATAGGTATACAGTAGACTATAGGTGTACTAGACAATAGGTATACAGTAGACTATAGGTACACAGTAGACTTTAGGTACACAGTAGACTATAGGTATACTAGACTATAGGTATACAGTGGACTGTAGGTATACAGTCGACTGTAGGTACACAGTAGACTATAGGTATATACTAGACTGTAGGTATATAGTGGACTATAGGTATACAGTAGACTGTAGGCATACAGTAGACTGTACGTATACTAGACTATAGGTATACTACACTGTAGGTATTCTAGCCTATAGGTATACACTAGACTATAGGTATACTAGACTGTAGGTATACAGTAGACTGTAGGTATACAGTAGACTGTAGGTATATTAGACTATAGGTATAGAGTAGACTATAGGTACACAACAGACTAAAGGTATACAGTAGGCTATAGGTATACAGTAAACAATAGGTATACAGTAGACTATAGGTATACAGTAGACTATAGGTATACAGTAGACTGTAGGTATACAGTAGACTGTAGGTACACAGTAGACTATAGGTACACAGTAGACTATAGGTATACACTAGACTATAGGTATACACTAGACTATAGGTATACAGTAGACTATAGGTATGCAGTAGACTATGGGTATACAGTAGACTGTAGGTATACAGTAGACTTTAGGTATACAGTAGACTATAGGTATACACTAGACTATAGGTACACAGTAGACTATAGGTACACAGTAGACTGTAGGTATAATAGACAATAGGTACACAGTAGACTATAGGTACACAGTAGACTATAGGTACACAGTAGACTATAGGTATACAGTAGACTGTAGTTATACTAGACTATAGGTATACAGTGGACTGTAGGTATACAGTAGACTGTAGGTACACAGTAAACTATAGGTATATACTAGACTAGCTATACAGTAGACTGTAGGTATACTGTAGACTATAGGTATACAGTAGACTGTAGGTATACAGTAGACTGTAGGTATACTAGACTATAGGTATACTAGACTGTAGGTGTACAGAAGACTGTAGGTATATTAGACTATAGGTATACAGTAGACTATAGGTATACAGTAGACTATAGGTATACAGTAGACTATTGGTATACAGTAAACTATAGGTATACAGTAGACCATAGGTATACAGTAAACTATAGTTATACAGTAGACTATAGGTATAGTAGACTGTAGGTATACAGTAGACTGTAGGTATACAGTAGATTATAGGTATACAGTAGACTAAAGGTATACAGTAGACGATAGGTATACTAGACTATAGGTATACAGTAGACTGTAGGTATACAGTAGACTGTACGTACACAGTAGACTATAGGTACACAGTAGACAATTGGTTAACAGTAGACTATTGGTACACAGTAGACTGTAGGTATACAGTAGACCTTAGGTACACTGTAGACTATAGGTACACAGTAGACTGTTGGTATACAGTAGACGGTAGGTATACAGTAGACTATACGTATACTATACAATAGGTATACAGTAGACTATAGGTACACAGTAGACTATAGGTACACAGTAGACTATAGGTATAGTAGACTATAGATATACAGTATACAATAGGTATACTGCAGAGTAGACTAAAGGTACACAGTAGACTGTAGGTTCACAGTAGACGATAGGTACACAGTAGACTATTGGTAAACAGTAGACTATTGGTAAACAGTAGACTGTAGGTATACAGTAGACTGTAGGTATACAGTAGATTATAGGTATACAGTAGATTATAGGTATACAGTAGACTATAGGTATACTAGACAATAGGTATACAGTAGACTGTAGGTATAGAGTAGACTATAGGTATACAGAAGACTTTAGGTATACTAGACTATTGGTTAACAGTAAACTATTGGTAAACAGTAGACTCTAGGTATACAGTAGACTATAGGTATACAGCAGACTGTAGGTAGACTGTAGGTATACAGTAGACTGTAGGTATACAGTAGACTATAGGTATACAGTAGACTGTAGGTATACACTAGACTATAGGTATACTGTAGACTGTACGTATACAGTAGACTGTAGGTATACAGTAGACTGTAGGTATACTAGACTATAGGTATACTAGACTGTAGGTGTACATTAGACTGTAGGTATAAAGTAGACTGTAGGTATATTAGACTATAGGTATACAGTAGACTATAGGTATACAGTAGACTATAGGTATACAGTAGACTATTGGTATACAGTAAACTATAGGTAGACCATAGGTATACAGTAAACTATAGTTATACAGTAGACTATAGGTATAGTAGACTGTAGGTATACAGTAGACTGTAGGTATACAGTAGATTATAGGTATACAGTAGACTAAAGGTATACAGTAGACGATAGGTATACTAGACTATAGGTATACAGTAGACTGTAGGTATAGAGTAGACTGTACCTACACAGTAGACTATAGGTACACAGTAGACAATTGGTTAACAGTAGACTATTGGTACACAGTAGACTGTAGGTATACTGTAGACTGTAGGTACACTGTAGACTATAGGTACACTGTAGACTATAGGTACACAGTAGACTGTTGGTATACAGTAGACGGTAGGTATACAGTAGACTATAGGTATACTATACAATAGGTATACAGTAGACTATAGGTACACAGTAGACTATAGGTATACAGTAAACTATAGGTACACTAGACTATAGGTATACTAGACTATAGGTATACAGTAGACTGTAGGTATATACTAGACCGTAGGAATACAGTATACTATAGGTATACAGTAGAGTAGACTAAAGGTTCACAGTAGAGTGTAGGTACACAGTAGACTGTAGGTACACAGTAGACGATAGGTACACAGTAGACTATTTGTAAACAGTAGACTGTAGGTATACAGTAAATTATAGGTATACAGTAGACTATAGGTATACTAGACTGAAGGTATACAGTAGACTGTAGGTATATACTAGACTGTAGGTATATACTAGACTGTAGGTATACAGTAGAATATAGGTATACAGTATACTAAAGGTATACAGTAGACTGTAGGTATACAGTAGATTATAGGTATACAGTAGACTATAGGTGTACTAGACAATAGGTATACAGTAGACTATAGGTACACAGTAGACTTTAGGTACACAGTAGACTATAGGTATACTAGACTATAGGTATACAGTGGACTGTAGGCATACAGTCGACTGTAGGTACACAGTAGACTATAGGTATATACTAGACTGTAGGTATATAGTGGACTATAGGTATACAGTAGACTGTAGGCATACAGTAGACTGTACGTATACTAGACTATAGGTATACTACACTGTAGGTATTCTAGCCTATAGGTATACACTAGACTATAGGTATACTAGACTGTAGGTATACAGTAGACTGTAGGTATACAGTAGACTGTAGGTATATTAGACTATAGGTATAGAGTAGACTATAGGTACACAACAGACTAAAGGTATACAGTAGGCTATAGGTATACAGTAAACAATAGGTATACAGTAGACTATAGGTATACAGTAGACTATAGGTATACAGTAGACTATAGGTATACAGTAGACTGTAGGTATACAGTAGACTGTAGGTACACAGTAGACTATAGGTACACAGTAGACTGTTGGTATACAGTAGACGGTAGGTATACAGTAGACTATAGGTATACTAGACAATAGGTATACAGTAGACTCTAGGTATACTAGACTATAGGTATACAGTAGACTGTAGGTATATACTAGACCGTAGGAATACAGTAGACTATAGGTATACAGTAGAGTAGACTAAAGGCACACAGTAGACTGTAGGTACACAGTAGACTATTGGTAAACAGTAGACTGTAGGTATACAGTAGACTGTAGGTATACAGTAGATTATAGGTATACAGTAGACTATAGGTATACAGAAAACTATAGGTATACAGTAGACTATAGGTACACAGTAGACTATATGTACACAGTAGACTGTAGGTACACAGTAGACTTTAGGTACACAGTAGACTATAGGTATACTAGACTATAGGTATACAGTGGACTGTAGGTATAAAGTAGACTGTAGGTACACAGTAGACTGTAGTTATACTAGACTATAGGTATACTAGACTGTAGGTATACTAGACTATAGGTATATAGTAGACTGTAGGCATACAGTAGACTGTAGTTATACTAGACTATAGGTATACTAGACTATAGGTATACTAGACTATAGGTATACAGTAGACTATAGGTCCACAGTAGACTATAGGTATACAGTAGGCTATAGGTATACAGTAAACTATAGGTATACAGTAGACTATAGGTAAACAGTAGACTATAGGTATACTAGACTATAGGTATACTAGTCTATAGGTATACAGTAGACTGTAGGTATACAGTAGACTGTAGGTACACAGTAGACTATAGGTATACTAGACAATAGGTATACAGTAGACTATAGGTACACAGTAGACTATAGGTATACAGTAAACTATATGTATACAGTAGACTATAGGTATACTAGACTATAGGTATACAGTAGACTATAGGTATAGTAGACTATAGGTATACAGTAGATTATAGGTATACAGTAGACTATAGGTACACAGTAGACTATAGGTATACAGTAGACTATAGGTGTACAGTAGACTGTAGGTATACAGTAGACTATAGGTATACATTAGAATATAGGTATACAGTAGACTGTAGGTATACAGTAGACTATAGTTATACTAGACTATCGATATACTAGACTTTAGGTATACAGTAGACTATAGGTATACAGTAGACTATAGTTATACAGTAGACTATAGGTATACTAGACTATAGATATACTAGACTTTAGGTATACAGTAGACTATAGGTATATTAGACTATAGGTATATTAGACTATAGGTATACAGTAGACTATAGGTATACAGTAGACTATAGGTATACTAGTCTATAGGTATACAGTAGACTATAGGTATACAGTAGACTGTAGGTGTACAGTAGACCGTAGGTATACAGTAGACTATAGGTATACAGTAGACTATAGGTATACTAGACTATAGGTATTCAGTAGACTATAGGTATACTAGACTATAGGTTTACTGTAGACTATAGGTGTTCAGTAGACTGTAGGTATACATTAGACTGTAGTTCTACAGTAGACTGTGTGTTTGTGCATGTGCACGTGTGTTCATTCGTGTCTGTGTGAGCAATTAGTTATTTAACCTTACCTAATTACACAATTTTGTATTTTACCTTTATTTAACTAGGCAAGTCAGTTAAGAACAAATTCTTATTTTCAATGACGGCCTAGGAACAGTGGGTTGACTGGCTTGTTAAGGGGCAGAACGACAGCTCGGGGATTCGATCTTGCAACCTTTTGGTTACTAGTCCACTAGGCTACCTGCCTCTAGGCTACCTGCTGCCCGAATCAAACGCGTCTCGTCATAAGCCTGCTGTAGTTATTATAGTACGGACTAGTCCCAAATGGCACCCTTTTCACTATTTAGTGCACTACCCTTGTCCCTGGTCAAAAGTAGTGCACTCTATAGGGAATAGGATGCCAGTTGGGAGTGGGACAAACCCAGGTGTTCTCTTTTGGAGTGGCTGTTTTCTGGTTCGATTTTGCCACAAAGTAGCTCAGCACTCCCACCTTGTGGAGGAAATGACACACAACATTCCCTAGAGGCCGATGACCAGCTGGGCTCTCCAGATGGCAACACTGTCTATCAGAGATCAATCAGTATGTATCAGTGTGTCTCAGAGTAATAGTGCTGGTCTAGGATCAGGTACCCCGCCTGTCCATATACTCATATTCAGTACTCCTACTCTCAGAGGCTTTGTGGCTATGGGCCCAGGTTGATTATGATCTAATAAAGGTTTAACTGATCCTAGACAGCACTGATACATACAGCCCCAGATTCTACAAATGCTTGAGGTAGAACATCCTCATTGGCATTAATAAGGTGGATTGTTCCCCTCTGTGTTGTTGTTGGAGCTTAATGTGGAATATAATCAATTCACCGCAACACACTGATCTAAGGCCTGTTTTACAATTCCCCCTCTAATGGTTCAGATATGATGAGGTGAATCCGAGGACAATGCACTTTGTGTGGATTGTGAGGTTTCCATGGCGATGACCATCAACTCTAATTCGCCGACGGAGCAGAGAACGATTGAGAGAGAGAGAGGGAGATGTTAAAACAAAAGGTGTGAGAAAGTGAGAGGGAGGAGAAATGATTCTATACAGTTGAAGTCAGAAGTTTATATAAACTGAGTTTAAATGTATTTGGCTAAGATGTTTCACAATTCCTGACATTTAATCCTAGTAAAGACTCCCTGTCTTAGGTCAGTTAGGATCACGACTTTATTTTAAGAATGTGAAATGTCAGAATAATAGTAGAGAGAATTATTTATTTCAGCTTTTATTTCTTTCACATTTCTTTCATCACATTCCCAGTGGGTCAGAAGTGTACATACACTCAATTAGTATTTGGTAGCATTGCCTTTAAATTGTTTAACTTGGGTCAAACGTTTCGGGTAGCCTTCCACAAGCTTCCCACAATAAGTTGGGTAAATTTTGGCCCATTCCTCCTGACAGAGCTGCTGTAACTGAATCAGGTTTGTAGGCCTCCTTGCTCGCAACACTTTTTCAGTTCTGCCAACAAATTTTCTATAGGATTGAGGTCAGGGCTTTGTGATGGCCACTCCAATACCTTGACTTTGTTGTCCTTAAGCCATTTTGCCACATCTTTGGAAGTATGCTTGGGGTCATTGTCCATTTGGAAGACCCATTTGCGACCAAGCTTTAACCTCCTGACTGATGTCTTGAGATGTTGCTTCAATATATCCACATCATTTTCCTTCCTTGTGATGCTATCTATTTTGTGAAGCGCATCAGTCCCTCCTGCAGCGAGGCACCCCCACAACATGAAGGCTGCCACCCCCGTGCTTCACGGTTGGGATGGTGTTCTTCGGCTTGCAAGCCTCCCCCTTTTTCCTCCAAACATAACGATGGTCATTATGGCTTAACAGTTCTATTTTTGTTTCATCAGACCAGAGGACAGAGAGAGAGGAGAGGAGAGAGAGCGGAGAGAGGAGAAAGGAGAGAGGAGAGAGGAGAGAGGAGAGAGGAGAGAGGAGAGCAGAGGGAGGAGAGCGGAGGGAGGAGAGAGGAGAGCGGAGAGAGGAGAGCGGAGAGAGGAGAGAGGAGAGAGGAGAGCGGAGAGAGGAGAGAGGAGAGAGGAGAGCGGAGAGGAGAGAGGAGAGAGGAGAGAGGAGAGCGGAGAGAGGAGAGCGGAGAGCGGGGAGAGGAGAGAGGAGAGAGAGAGGAGAGCGGAGAGGAGAGAGGAGAGAGGAGAGAGGAGAGGAGAGAGGAGAGAGGAGAGAAGAGAGAAGAGAGAAGAGAGAGAGAGAGGAGAGAGGAGAGAGGAGAGAGAAAGGTGTTTCACCACAAGAGAGAAAAAAAAGACAAAGTGAAAAAGAAGAGAGAAGAGAGGAAGGAAGAAGAGAAAGGAGGGTTTCAATCACCACAAGGACTGGAAAAAAAGGAAAACGAGAGAAAGAGAAACATTGGAAGGAAGAAAGAAAAGAGAGAGAACATAACAATGAGAGACTGTCTTTCTTTTCTTATCTGACCTTTGACCTCTTGAGTGTGTCGCTCCGAGGTTTCTCACAGATACAGATCTAGGATCATATTCCCCTTCTCCAATCCTAAGCTTAACCATTAGTGGTGGAACTGACCCAAGATCAGCACCTAAGGGCAACTTCACTTTGGGTGTGACAGATGGAGGAACACTGAGTGGTTCGGAGTGAAGTTGCCCCTAGAGACACTGCTCTTGGGCCAGCTTTGCATTTAGCCAACTAATGGTTAAAGTTTTGATAGGGTGTTGATCCTAGAACTGTACCTAGAGAACTTCACCCAGAGAGAGACGAAAGTGAGACGCGGAAGACAGGGACAGAGAAAGAGAGAAAGATCCAGAGAGAGGAAGCCCTGGGGAGAGGACACAGTTTCCTCTTTAAGACCAGATCGCAACAAGTGGATCTGATTTGAACAAGCTCTCCAGGACCTGAGAGAGAGAAGGAGAGGGGTGGAGAGAGGGAGGGAGAGATACAGACAGGGAGCGAGAGAGAGAGTTAGAACGAGAGAGGTAGAGAGAGGGAGTGAGAGATAGATAGAGAGAGGGAGGGAGAAACATCGAAAGAAAAGACGTTTAGTCGCTGCTCATCTTGACCCAGACCCAGATGGAGATCCAGTCCTAACAGAGCTCTCTGTAGAGGAAGAGGAACTGAACTCTGGACTTCAACACACCTGGGATTGTAGAACCTCAACTACAGAACCCATAGAACTACATAGAACCATAGGACCACTAACACAGAGAACTGCAACCTTACGACCATAACCTTAAACCTGCAACTACACAACCATAACCAACAATCGCAACCTTAGAACCAAAACCACAGAACGGAAACCTGACAACCACAACCTCAGGTTCTGTAGTAGCTGAACCTTCGGAAAAGAACCTTCGGAAAAGAACCTCAAGAAAAGAACCTTAGGACCTCAAGCGCAGAACCGTAATCTTACGACCACAACCAGAACACGGTCAGGATGGGCCACCGCAGAAGAAGGTGCAAGAGACGACTACTCAGGGTGGCCAGATACCTGTACCGCTGGCTCACTGGGACCCTGGTAGAAGGTACTGTAGGGAGATGAGGAGGGGGCTAAGTCCAAAATTGCACCCTATTCCCTATGTAGTGTGCTACTTTTGACCATGGCCCATTTGACTCTGGTCAAAAGAAGTGCACTATCTAGCATATAGGGAGCCAATTGGGAGGCGGTCAGGGTGGAGGAGAGGCTGTGGTTGAGGTTTGGTGGCGTAGTTATCCTGGCTCACTGGGACACTGACAGAAGGTACTGCAGGGGAAGGGTTTCCCAAACTGGTCAGCCCCCTGAGTACACGTTCTGTTTTACTCTACTGGCACTACACAGCTGATTCCAACAATCAACTCATCATCAAGCTTTGATGGTTTGAATCAGCTGTGTAGTGCTAGAGAGAAAAACAGAATGTGCACCCAGGGGGGGCCCAGGACCGAGTTTGAGAAACCCTTCAGCAGGGGAAGGTGATATATAGACATAGAGTTACTATGTCTATGGGGAACAACACCTGGATAGGAAGTAGTGGTTGAGGGGTAAGTACCAGAGCTTATATACAGATTCATCTTCATGTGTTGCTTGGTGGGGGACTCCTGACCTCAGGGGGGACTGGGTAATGGAGAAGGTACAGTAGGAATGGAGGCAGAGCACCTGGATAGGAAGTAGTGGTTGAGGGGTAAGGTCTCTTGCCAGAGGAATGCTCCTCAGAGCCTGATGCTGATGACAGGTTGTTGTGGCGCGATGGGTAACGATGCTTCGAGGGTGGCTGTTGTCGATGTGTGCAGAGGGTCCCTGGTTTGAGCCCAGGTAGGGGTGAGGAGAGGGACGGAGGCTATTACACTGTTACACACGCACCACTCAGAGATTCTGTCAGATGACTGAATTCAGTGTGTTCAAAATGAAGCTTCAATAATCTGTTTGAAAGCCATTAAGAACACAAGTGAATGGAAGAAAGCAACAACACCAAACCATTCTCTGGTGTGTGAAGATAGAGAATGATGACATCACTAGAAATAAAGAATAGAAATCTACAAGAGATAGTGGAATGATTCTGATTATTTACATAATCCAATCAGAATGTATCTTTCAGTAAGACTCCTTCAGCTGCTCTTTTGATAGTCTACCTTGTTGTGTCAGATGTCAAAACACACACACATTTACAACGCGGGTACCTAAAACGCCATGTGACAAACTGATACACACACACACACACACACACACACACACACACACACACACACACACACACAAAAAAAAAAACTGAACCTACTGAACCGTGAGAAGGAAGCAGACAGGCATTTACGCTCCTGTGTTTACACCTCTGTCAGGTTACTCGAGACGGTTGTTCTTCTCGGAACCCTCCACTCTGTAGATGGAACCTGACAACCACGGCTGGTTACTGGTGGCCTTTCTGATGATGGAGAGAGAGAGAGAGAGAGAGAGAGAGAGAGAGAGAGAGAGAGAGAGAGAGAGAGAGAGAGAGAGAGAGGAAAAGGCACATTGAAAACAGGGGAACGCTGTAAAGGGAGAAAGGGCATGCATGGCTGACACACACATACAGTTAAATCACGGGTATGTAAAATGCCATGTGACAAAGTGATATACTGTATGTTCAATTAAAAGACCACTGGTCCCTGATGCTGTTTACCGGCCATAGAGGTTCAGAGCAAGTTTATGTCACAATGTGTGACACTTTATACACTGGAGACCACTAACTGATAAAACACTGCAACTCGGTCTCTCTCTCTCTCTCTCTCTCTCTCTCTCTCTCTCTCTCTCTCTCATATAATATATATATATATATATAATATATCAGCTATCATAAGAGACTATAATCAGCAAAGATCCAGATCAGCAAACTAACTATAGCATCAAGATGGAGTAATGATTACTTCAACTTGTGTGTGTGTGCATGCATGTGTGTGATTTGAGTCCATTCTATGGGGTCGTGCCACCCTGCTCTAATCTGTGCTGTGATTGGTTACTTCCAGGTAACCCAGCATCCAACCACAGCAAGCGAACTATAAAACAGAGGTTCCTCAAGCTGCTGCCCTGCTGTCGCTCAAGAACCGCCCCCTCACTCAGTCAAAGCAAGTGCTCGTTTGCATATCCCCACCCCTTCTTCCGCTAACCGCTACACAGAAGAGTTGCCGTGTTGGATAGCTTTAGCCAGCTAGCTAACATAAATAGCATTTCTCTCTGTTTGAGTCCGGTTGTTGCTAAATTAGCTGCATTAGCTAGCTAAATAAGTGAAGGTAAACTAAGAAGAAAAAACATATATAACAACATGTAGCTATCAATCTCTCTCTCCCCCTCTCAGATGCTTCTCCTTGACACAAAAAAAGTTAAAATAGTAAACTACTCAAACTGCAGTGCTAGCTACCTGCAGTGGTGGAACAAGTAACCAATTGTCATACTTAAGTAAAGATACCTTAATAGAAAATGACACAAGTAAAAGTGAAAGTCACCCAGTAAAATACTACTTGAGTAAAAGTCTAAAAGTATTTGGTTTTATATCAACTTAAGTATCAAAAGTACATGTAATTGCTAAAATGTACCTAAGTATCAAAAATAAAAGTTAAAGTATAAAAATAAAAATCCTTATATTAAGCAAACCAGACGCCACCATTTTCTTGATTTTTATTTATTTACCGATAGCCAGGGGCACACTCCAACACTCAGACATCATTTACAAACAAAGCATTTGTGTTTAGTGAGTCCGTCAGATCAGAGGCAGTAAAGATGACGAGGGATGTTCTCTTGATGTGCGTGAATTTGACAATTGACAATCCTGCTAAGCACTCAAAATGTAACCTGTACTTTTGGGGGTCAGGGAAAATGTAACCAGTACTTTTGGGGGTCAGGGAAAATGTATGGAGGAAAAAGTACATTATTTTCTGTAAGAATGTAGTGAAGTCAAAAATATGAATAGTAAAGTAGAGTTCAGATACCCCCAAAAGTGACTTAAGTACTTTACACCACTGGTAACAGGAAACGGAGAATCACTGTCTTCTCTTCTATCTTTATCTCTTTCACTTCTTCTTCTCTCTTCCTCTTTCTCACACACAATAGGGGGTAGTTACTAAGCATAATAACCATGCCTTCTCCCTCCCTCCCTCCCTCCCTCCCTCCCTCCCTCCCTCCCTCCCTCCCTCCCTCCCTCCCTCCCTCCCTCCCTCCCTCCCTCCCTCCCTCCCTCCCTCCCTCCCTCCTACAGACAGTGTAGTGGAGGATGGGGAGTTATCTACAGTGTGTTATAGACCAGAGGGGTTGGACCAGCTACTACAACAGACTAAGTTCACCAGGAGAGAACTACAGATCCTCTACAGGGGCTTCAAGAATGTACGTCTCTCCCTGAGGACTCTCTGTCGTCTGTCTGTCTGTCTCTCTCTCTCTCTCTCACTCTCTTTAACCCTATCTCGCTCTCTTTCTTTTTCTCTCTCTCTCCAATTCAATTCCAATTCAGATTGCTTTATTGAGATTAAATACAATTTGTATATATTGTCAAAGCAGTATAGTAAACAGTAAATCCAGTACAGTGCAATGAGGATTATGAATCCAGTTCATTTCAGTAGTAATAATACTAGTATGTATAACCATGTATACAGTTACACACTACCGCTGTTGTATTGTGGAATCTTCAGTCCATACATTTAATGAAATAAAAATACGTTTATGAAATTATTATAAAAAAGAAAAAGACTGGCTAGTAAACAGACAACAACATGTACATGGTTGATGGTTCCAATATGTATTAATTGTCTGTTAAATACAAAGTAAATACTTCAGGGAGTTAGTGGTCATGGGATGTTCCTTCAGGCTATGGCAGTAATATACATTTCTGGCTGTAATATACATATCTGGCGATAATATACATATCTGGCGGTAATATACATATCTGGCGGTCATATACATATCTGGCGGTCATATACATATCTGCCGGTAATATACATATCTGGCGGTCATATACATATCTGGCGGTCATATACATATCTGGCGGTAATATACATATCTGGCGGTCATATACATATCTGGCGGTAATATACATATCTGGCGGTAATATACATATCTGGCTGTAAAATACATATCTGGCGGTAATATACATATCTGGCTGTAATATACATATCTGGCTGTAATATACATATCTGTGTAATATACATATCTGGCTGTAATATACATATCTGGCGGTAATATACATATCTGGCGGTAATATACATATCTGGCTGTAATATACATATCTGGCGGTAATATACATATCTGGCGGTAATATACATATCTGGCTGTAATATACATATCTGGCGGTAATATACATATCTGGCTGTAATATACATATCTGGCGGTAATATACATATCTGGCGGTAATATACATATCTGGCGGTCATATACATATCTGGCGGTAATATACATATCTGGCGGTAATATACATATCTGGCGGTCATATACATATCTGGCTGTAATATACATATCTGGCGGTAATATACATATCTGGCGGTCATATACATATCTGGCGGTAATATACATATCTGGCGGTAATATACATATCTGGCGGTAATATACATATCTGGCGGTCATGTACCTATCTGGCGGTCATGTACATATCTGGCGGTCATATACATATCTGGCGGTAATATACATATCTGGCGGTAATATACATATCTGGCGGTCATATACATATCTGGCGGTCATATACATATCTGGCTGTAATACACATATCTGGCTGTAATATACATATCTGGCGGTCATATACATATCTGGCGGTCATATACATATCTGGCTGTAATATACATATCTGGCGGTAATACACATATCTGGCTGTAATATACATATCTGGCTGTAATATACATATCTGGCGATCATATACATATCTGGCGGTAATATACATATCTGGCGGTAATATACATATCTGGCTGTAATATACATATCTGGCTGTAATGTACATATCTGGCGGTAATGTACATATCTGGCGGTAATGTACATATCTGGCGGTCATGTACCTATCTGGCGGTCATGTACATATCTGGCGGTCATATACATATCTGGAGGTCATATACATATCTGGTGGTCATATACATATCTGGCGGTAATATACATATCTGGCGGTCATGTACATATCTGGCGGTCATATACATATCTGGCGGTCATATACATATCTGGCTGTAATATACATTTCTGGCAGTCATATCTGCTGTTCCTCCCTCACCCAGAATAATTCAGCTTTATGTCATTAGTAAATGCACAGAATTTGGGAATTGATTTAGATATTTTCTTGAAAAAATATTATCTTACTAGGGAGTATTTCTCTCTCTCTCTCTCTCTCTCTCTCTCTCTCTCTCTCTCTGTCTCATTCTGTCTCACAAACACATTATATCTCTGTCTGTCTCTGTCTCTCTCTTTCTGAACCCCCTCTCTCAATTTCTCTTTCTGTGTCGCTGTCTCTCCCTCTCTAATACACTCTGTCTCTCTCTCTGTTTTTATGTGTGTGTTATTTCGGTTGATTATTGAATAGGAATGCCCTAGTGGTGTCTTTCTGTCTCTCCATTTCTGTCTGTTCTAACATTCTGTTGATTGTTCAATAGGAATGACCTAGTGGTGTCTCTCTGTCTCTGTGTGTTTTAACATTCTGTTGATTGTTCAATAAGAATGACCTAGTGGTGTCTCTCTGTCTCTGTGTGTTTTAACATTCTGTTGATTGTTCAATAGGAATGCCCTAGTGGTGTGGTGGATGAAGAGACATTCAAGTTAATCTACTCCCAGTTCTTTCCTCAGGGAGGTGAGTGTCTTTAAGTGTGTGTGCATGTGTGTGTTGCACCCATGCATGTGATCCTGTGTAAGTTTTGTTCTGTTTCTCGGTCTCTCCCTCTCTTAGCCCCTCTATCTGTGTCCCTCATCTTATGGCAGGCAGCGATGTAGTGCGCTGCAAACCCACAGCTCTCTGCGTCTCCCCCATGAGGATGGGTAGCTTATTCTCATCAGAGAGGTCTTTGAAACCTTGAATAAGGGTTTCAGGTTTAGGGAAATTAAACTCTCTATTTGTTTTATATTTTTGACATTTTGTCAGGAAATGTCTCGGGTTCTGCTGTGGTTGCACAGCCTTTCCTCTACAGGGAGCCATGTTTTCCTGTGTCTACCCTTCTCAATGGCAAGGCTGTGCTCACTGAGCCTGAACTTTGTCAAGGTTTCTCTCTCTCTCTCTCTCTCTCTCTCTCTCTCTCTCTCTCTCTCTCTCTCTCTCTCTCTCTCTCTCTCTCTCTCTCAGCCTTTCAGTCTCTCAGTATCCCCTCTCTCACTTCCTCCCTCTGTTTCAGACTCCAGCACCTATGCTCATTTTCTGTTTGAAGCGTTTGACACCCACAAGAATGGTTCTGTGAGCTTCGAAGACTTAGTCACAGGCCTGTCAATCATCCTGAGAGGTTCTGTCACAGAGAAACTCAACTGGGCTTTTAACCTCTACGACCTCAACAAAGATGGCTTCATCACCAAAGAGGTATGGTACGATGTGTGTGTGTGTATGTTTTTTCTCTCTTCTAAACTATTCCCCCATCCTCTGTGTGTGTGTGTGTGTGTGCGCGTGTTGGTGTGTGTGCACGAATATATGTGCGTTTGTGCGTGCATGTTCATATGTGTGTGTGTGTGTTCCAGGAGATGACTGATATCATGAGCTCCATCTATGATATGATGGGGACGTGTACGTACCCCTGTATGCAGATCGACGCACCCAAGGAGCACGTCGACAACTTCTTCCAGGTAATAACTAATCCCAGATCTAGGATCAGATTAACAACTTCTTCCAGGTAACAACTAACCACAGATCTAGGATCAGATTAACAACTTCTTCCAGGTAACAACTAACCACAGATCTAGGATCAGATTAACAACTTCTTCCAGGTAACAACTAACCACATATCTAGGATCAGATTAACAACTTCTTCCAGGTAACAACTAATCCCAGATCTAGGATCAAATTAACAACTTCTTCCAGGTAACAACTAATCACAGATCTAGGATCAGATTAACAACTTCTTCTAGGTAACAACTAACCACAGATCTAGGATCAGATTAACAACTTCTTCCAGGTAACAACTAACCACAGATCTAGGATCAGATTAACAACTTCTTCCAGGTAACAACTAACCACAGATCTAGGATCAGATTAACAACTTCTTCCAGGTAACAACTAACCACAGATCTAGGATCAGATTAACAACTTCTTCCAGGTAAAAACTAACCACAGATCTAGGATCAGATTAACAACTTCTTCCAGGTAACAACTAACCACAGATCTAGGATCAGATTAACCACTTCTTCCAGGTAACAACTAACCACAGATCTAGGATCAGATTAACCACTTCTTCCAGGTAACAACTAACCACAGATCTAGGATCAGATTAACAACTTCTTCCAGGTAACAACTAACCACAGATCTAGGATCAGATTAACAACTTCTTCCAGGTAACAACTAACCACAAATCTAGGATCAGATTAACCACTTCTTCCAGGTAACAACTAACCACAGATCTAGGCCTTGATTCAACCCTAATGTGCTTGTAGACAATAGGGCTTTTCAAAGGCAATGTAATTGAATTAGTGGAGATCACATTCAAGGTAAAAACAGCAGATGTCGGCTCAATTGGAAATTACCTTTAAATACTTTAGCACAGTTTCTAATTGGGTTAGACAAGTCTACCTCATTGTTTTCTGATTGAATCCAAGCTCCAGGGTTAGTTAATTCTACTTCCATTGTTTTCTAATTGAAACAGGCCCCAGGGTTAGTTAATTCTACCTCCATTGTTTTCTAATTGAAACCAGGCCCCAGGGTTAGTTAATTCTACCTCCATTGTTTTCTAATTGAAACAGGCCCCAGGGTTAGTTAATTCTACCTCCATTGTTTTCTAATTGAAACAGGCCCCAGGGTTAGTTAATTCTACCTCCATTGTTTTCTAATTGAAACAGGCCCCAGGGTTAGTTAATTCTACCTCCATTGTTTTCTAATTGAAACAGGCCCCAGGGTTAGTTAATTCTACCTCCATTATTTTTGACACAAATGGTTTTAAAAGGACCCTCTAGACATAACCTCCTGATTGTTGTATTCTGACCTTGTGAACAACCAAAAGGTCAAATAGAGGTTGCTTATATTTGTCCTGTTTCAGACGTAGGTGTGTAACCTGTGCAGTGTGTGGTGTAAAATGGAAATGTGTTTGTTGCATATTCCACGGAGACACCCTTCAGAGTGTGGGGTCACGGCCAGGGATCAGAGTAGCATATTCAACTGTTTCTCTGTTTCACTCTGGCAGAAAATGGACAAGAACAAAGATGGCGTGGTCACCATTGAGGAATTTCTGGAGTCTTGTCAAAAGGTGTGTCTCTGTGTGTGTGTCTCTGTGTGTGTGTCTGTGTGTGTGTGTCTGTGTGAGTGTGTCTGTGTCTGTCTGCGTGAGTGCATGCTTGTGTGTGAGTGTGCATGTGTGTGTGTGTATGTGCTAAATTTCAGCATGATTCTATAGGATATGATTATTTATGATGTGATTTAATAATATTTAAAACGTCACAATGTTTTTTCATCAGAAATGATTGCTTATGGGTACATTCATGTGTGTGTAATGATGTGTCACATTTAACTGTGTAAAACCTTGCATTGCTACTTTTTTCTCTGAGAGTGACGTGGATATACAAAGTTTACATACACCTTAGCCAAATACATTTAATCTCAGCTTTTCACAATTCCTGACATTTAATCCTAGTAAAACTTCCCTGTCTTAGGTCAGTTAAGATCACCACTTTATTTAAGAATGTGAAATGTCAGAATAATAGTAGAGAGAATGATTTATTTCAGCTTTTATTTCTTCCATCACATTCCCAGTGGGTCAGAAGTTTACATACACTCAATTCGTATTTGGTAGCATTGCCTTTAAATTGTTTAACTTGGGTCAAACGTTTTGGGTTGCCTTCCACAAGCTTCCCACAATAAGTTGGGTGAGTTTTGGCCCATTCCTTCTGACAGAGCTGATGTAACTTAGTCAGGTTTGTAGGCCTCCTTGCTTGCACACACTTTGTCAGTTCTGCCCACAAATTTTCTATAGGATTGAGGTCAGGGCTTTGTGATGGCCTCTCCAATACCTTGACTTTGTTGTCCTTAAGCCATTTTCCACAACTTTGGAAGTATGCTTGGGGTCATTGTCCATTTGGAAGACCCATTTGCGACCAAGCTTTAACTTCCTGACTAATGTCTTGAGATGTTGCTTCAATATATCCACATTTTCTGGAATTTTCCAAGCTGTTTAAAGACACAGTCAACTTAGTGTATGTAAACTTCTGACCCACTGGATTTGTGATACAGTGAAATAATCTGTTTGTTAACAATTGTTGGAAGAATTACTTGTGTCATGCACAAAGTAGATGTCCTAACTGACTTGCTAAAACTATAGTTTGTTAACAAGACATTTGTGGAGTGGTTGAAAAGCGAGTTTTAATGACTCCAACCTAAGTATATGTAAACTTCCGACTTCAACTGTACATCTTTTTGTCTCTCTAAAATGAAATAATCTAGTCATAGGTTAAACAAATACATGTCTGTCGTTGAACAACCCCATGCCATGATGAGATGTGGAAAATCACAGCAATCTTTTTCATAAGTTATTGAAACAAAAAAGATAATTTACTATTATTGGATATGAAACTTTTAATTTATTTAAGAACCTGTTTCTGCTTTTGCACTGTTTAAACCTTTTCTCGAACTGCTTCTTACCTCTTGTGCTTTTTGTCCCTTCCTGCCTCCTGTCCAGGATGAGAACATCATGCAGTCCATGCATCTGTTTGACAACGTCATTTAGTGACACTTCCTGTGCGTGTGGCCTAAAGGACAGGGTGCCCATATTTAGTTCCACAGCCTCCACCCCTAGCTCTCCTCTATCCCCAAACACAGACTCATTAGGGCTGTCAGGGGGTAAAGGTACCCTCCATGGATCTCCACTCTCCCATCCGTCCCTAGCCCCCACAAAAAGAGACCCCAACCTTGGAAGATCAGACAACAGTTAGGTGGGCAATAGGTACACCTCCATGGGTCTCCACTCTCTCATCCACCTCTAGCCCATCTCTACCCCCAAAGAGACACCCCTACCTGGGAAGGTCAGACAACAGTTAGGGGTCAAGAGCCACGCCATGTTGGAGACCATAACACTCATTCTATATGACATCACATTCTCACTATGCAATAATGTCATTTATTCTCTAATTACTAGTTGGACAAAATGGTGGACTGTTATTCTTCTAAGGACAAAAGGCTTTAAATCAGGCAATAATCTCACTGCTGGTCTGAATTTGTTAACTGTGAGATGTATTATTATCAATCATCGACATTCCAGAATGTTCCATCTCTCAGTGTTCTGGAATGGAATCCCCTGGCTGACGGAATTACCCACAACCCTCCAATCATCCATATTGTGTCCTATTCACCTCATTTTCAACAGAAATATGGTCCGGGTCTGTTTAGGTTTTTTTGTGCGTGACTTCCGGTTAAGCGCTTCCGGCCAATAGTTGGGAGCTAGCTAGCTAACTAACTCAGTATCGCTTCTCACAACTTTCCAAACATGGATTCACATTAAACGGTCATTTTTATGTTGGTTAAGGGATGCCACGGTAATTGATAGAAACGGAAGCTGTTCATGGAGCAGGAGTGTTTTGACACCAAACTGTTTTGAGGAGCGGTGCAGTTGTGAGGCGCATTTTGATTTGCACCCACCTCCTAAGGACGAGGAGTCTCTTCGTCCTCTGCGGTGAAGAAGTCAATGGAACTCAACCAGAACAATCTAATTGCCATGGAAAGCAGCGTGGGGAAAGATGCCGAATCTCCTCATTGCCCCCCTAGCAAAATGAACCTACATTTAGGCTATTATTTACAGTATACAGTATGTGTACTATGTTGTGGTAAAAATCGGAGTATAACGCTTGTATGGATGTCAACCACAGGAGGTTGGTGGCCCCTTAATTGGGGAGGATGGGTTCATAGTAATGGCTGAAGCGGAATGGTTGGAATGGTATCAAACACATAGTTTCCAGGTGTTTGATGCCATTCCAATTGCTCCGTTCCAGCCATTATTATGAGCCGAGCCGTTGTCCCCTCAGCAGCCTCCTGTGATGTCAACCCCAATGATCAGGTCATCGTCACCAACTAACTACATTACAGTTTAGAATTACTTTGACTACCACCACCGATTTCTGTATGCTAGCTATGCTACCAGCTTATATGAAGGGGAGTTAGCATTTAGCTGTCACTTCTTCTACACCTGAAAACAGACAACTTCTAAATGTTATGCAGCAAAAACAGCCAAATATCTCCACATCAGACTTTAGTAACCACATTGTGGGCCTGTTTACAATACATCAATCATGACGGATTTGATGAATATCCACTTTGTTAGACCAGATATGTTGAATGTGCACCAATCCGGTGTCCCTCTTATATTCCCCACGGTCTGCGTTCCATTGACCTCTTTACAGCATCTATAGAGTCTGCATGATGTGTGTTTTAAAAATGACAATAAGTAATATTTTATGTAACAGGTTGTGTGTATACTGTAGGTGCTGGACATAGCTCCTTCTGAAAGTGTCTGTGTATATTTTGTACAGATGATGATGGTGATCTGCATGATGTGATGATAATGATGGAAGTGAATAAACCACTATTGCTATGCAAACCAATGTAAATGTATTATTTGTAGTTACTGTATGTACTGTACACTACAAAAGGTGTGATTTTGAAAGCTACTTTGAAGGTACTGTTATAACAAGGTGAAAACAATGACAATGAAGTATAATCTGAACAGTTTATTAAACACAATCCACACTTAATAGTTTCCAAAAAATGTTTTTTTATGAAAGCGATAAGAGACGTTGCATCAGGACATTGACGCAAAATGTTACCATGACTTTGTCATAAAACCTATAATAAATGTATATAAACATACCAAGTAAACATATATTATGTATCATCTTAAAATACTGTATAATATAATAGAATAGTACAGTACTGTATACTGTAATATAATAGTACAGGACTGTAGAATGTAATAGAATAGTACAAGACTGTATACTGTAACAGAATAGTACAGTACTGTATACTGTAATATAATAGTACAGGACTGTAGAATGTAATAGAATAGTACAGTACTGTATACTATAATATAATAGTACAGGACTGTAGAATGTAATAGAATAGTACAGTACTGTATACTGTAATATAATAGTACAGGACTGTAGAATGTAATAGAATAGTACAGTACTGTATAATGTAATAGAATAGTACAGGACTGTAGAATGTAATAGAATAGTACAGGACTGTATAATGTAACAGAATAGTACAGGACTGTATAATGTAATAGAATAGTACAGTACTGTAGAATGTAATAGAATAGTACAGTACTGTAGAATGTAATAGAATAGTACAGTACTGTAGAATGTAATAGAATAGTACAGTACGGTATACTGTAGAATAGTACCGTACTATATAATGTAATAGAATAGAATATAAACAGAATTTAAGAAATAAATTGTTCCTGAGAGCAAAAATCAAGAAGTAATTAAAACATATTTATAATGTTTTTAGCCTTCATATAAAATCTAACAAGTTTGATTTTATGTAACATAAAATATATAAAATATATATATAAATATATGCATTCTGCAGCGATACACCATTCCATCTTTGCGCTTTGTGGGACTATCATTTGTTTTTCAACAGGACAATGACCCAACACACCTCCAGGCTGTGTAAGGTCTATTTGACCAAGGAGAGTGATGGAGTGCTGCATCAGATGACCTGGCCCCCACAATCACCCCGACCTCAACCGAATTGAGATGGTTTGGGATGAGTTGGACCGCAGAGTGAAGGAAAAGCAGCCAGCAGATGCTCAGCATTTGTGGGAACTCCTTCAAGACATTCCAGGTGAAGCTGGTTGAGAGAATGCCAAGAGTGTGCAAAGCTGTCATCAAGGCAAAGGGTGGCTACTTTGAAGAATCTCAAATATAAAATAGATTTTGATTTGTTTTAACCCTTTTTTGGTTACTACATGATTCCATATGTGTTATTTCATAGTTTTGATGTCTTCACTATTATTCTACAATGTAGAAAATAGTAAAAATAAAGAAAAACACTTGAATGAGTAGGTGTGTCAACTTTTGATCGGTACTGTATATACAGTGCATTTGTATTCAGTATTCAGACACCACATTTTGTTACGTTACAGCCTTATTCGAAAATGGATGAAATAGTTTTTTTCCCCTCATCAATCTACACACAATACCCCATAATGACAAAGCAAAAACTGAATTACACATTTACTCAAGTATTCAGACCCTTTATTCAGTACTTTTTTGAAGCACCTTTGGTAGTGATTACAGTCTTGAGTCTTCTTGGGTATGATGCTACAAGCTTGGCACCTGTATTTGGGGAGTTTCTCCCATTCTTCTCTGCAGATCCTCTCAATCTCTGTGAGGTTGGTTGGGGAGCGTCGCTGCACAGCTATTTTCAGGTCTCTCCAAAGATGTTCGATCAGGCTCAAGTCCAGAGCGGCTGGGCCACTCAAGGACATTCAGAGATTTGTCCCTAAGCCACTCCTGTGTTGTCCTGTTGGAAGGTGAACCATCTCGCCAGTCAGGTCCTGAGTGCTCTGGAGCAGGTTTTCATCAAGAATCTCTCTCTACTTTGCTCCGTTCATCTTTCCCTCGATCCTAACTAGTCTCCCAGTCCCTGCTACTGAAAAACATCCAAACAACATGATGCTGCCACCACCATGCTTCACCGTAGGGATGGTGCCAGGTTTCCTCCAGACGTGACGCTTGGCATTCAAGCCAAAAAGTAAAATCTTGTTTCTCATGGTCTGAGAGTCCTTTGGGTGCTTTTTGGCAAACTCCAAGCACGCTGTTATGTGCCTTTTATTGAGGAGTGGCTTCCATCTGGAAACTCTAACATAAAGCCCTGATTGGTGGAGTGCTGAAGAGATGGTTGTACTTCTGGAAGGTTCTTCCATCTCCACAGAGGAACTCTGGAGCTCTGTCAGAGTGACCATCGGGTTCTTCAGCACCTCCCTGACCAAAGCCCTTCTCCCCCGATTGCTCAGTTTGACTGGGCGGACAGTCTTGGTTGTTCCAAACATATTCCATTTAAGAATGAGGGAAGCCACTGTGCTCTTGCGTACCTTCAATGCTGCAGAATTGTTTGGTACCCTTCTCCAGATCTGTGCCTCAACACAATCCTGTCTCGGGAGCTCTACACACAATTCCATCGACCTCATGGCTTGGCTTTTGCTCTGACATGCACGGTCAACTGTGGGACCTTATAGACAGGTTTGGGCCTTTCCAAATCATGTCTAATCAATTGAATTTACCACAAGTGGACTCCAATCAAGTTGTAGAAATATCTCAAGGATGATCAATGGAAATAGGATGCACCTGAGCTCAATTTCAAGTCTCATAGCAAAGGGTCTGAATACTTATGTAAATGAGGTTTGTTTTTTATATTTAATACATTTGACAAAAATGTCTAAAAACCAGTTTTTGATTTGTAATTATGGTGTATTGTGTGTAGATTAATGAGGATTTGATTATATTTAATCCATTTTAGAATAAGGTTGTAACGTAACAAAATGTGGAAAAAGTCAAGGGGTCTAAAGACTTTTTCTGAATGCCCTGTATATTATGTGTTTCATTGTACAGTACTGTATATTATGTGTTTCATTGTACAGTACTGTATATTATGTGTTTCATTGTACACTACTGAAGAATGTAATAGAACAGAATAGAAGAAATCCCGAGAACTAACATCAACAAGTAACAAAAAAATATTTAGAATGTTCTTAGCCTTCATATATAATCTCATAAGTTTGATTATAAGTGTATATATTCTTTTTTATAAAATGTAAATAAGAATAATATATATATATATATACACACACACACTACCGTTCAAAAGTTTGGGGTCACTTAGAAATAACCATGGTTGACCGAGGAAGAACAACGATTTCAAGCACCACCCTCCTTTTTGAAGCTTCCAGTCTTATTCAAACTCAATCAGCATGACAGAGTGATCTCCAGCCTTGTCAACACTCACACCTGTGTTAACGAGATAATCACTGACATGATGTCAGCTGGTCCTTTTGTGGCTGGGCTGAAATGCAGTGGAAATGTTTTTGGGGGATTCAGTTCATTTGCATGGCAAAGAGGGACTTTGCAATTAATTGCAATTCATCTGATCACTCTTCATGACATTCTGGAGTATATGCAAATTGCCATCATACAAACTGAGGCAGCAGACTTTGTGAAAATTTATATTTGTGTCATTCTCAAAACATTTGGCCATGACTGTACATAGGCGTACAGAGACCCATTATCAGCAACCATCACTCCTGTGTTCCAATGGCACATTGTGTTAGATAATCCAAGTTTACCATTTTATAAGGTTAATTGATAATTAGAAAAACCTTTTGCAATTATGTTAGCACAGCTGAAAACTGTTGTCCTGATTAAAGAAGCAATGAAACTGTCCTTCTTTAGACTAGTTGAGTATCTGGAGCATCAGCATTTGTGGGTTTGATTACAGGCTCAAAATGGCCAGAAACAAAGACCTTTCTTCTGAAACTCATCAGTCTATTCTTTTTCTGAGAAATGAAGACTATTCCATGCGAGAAATTGCCAAGAAACTGAAGATCTCGTACAACGCTGTGTACTACTCCCTTCGCAGAACAGCGCAAACTGGCTCTAACCAGAATAGAAAGAGGAGTGGGAGGCCCCGGTGAACAACTGAGCAAGATGACAAGTACAGCATTGTTTATAAGACAAAACTGACCCTAGATCAGCACTCCAACTAAGTTTGAATAAAGTAGTCCTGTGTGGCTCAGTTGGTAGAGCATGGTGCATTGTTTCCATTCCCAATGGGGCCTCCGGCATGCATTCAAACATAATTATACGTCGCTTTGGATAAAAGCATTTTCTTAATGGCATATCTTATGATACATTATTATAACACTTAGTTTGACTATACAGGTCCAGATATACAGGGATTCTTTCAAACTTGTTGTGTTCGAGTCTTCTGGGTTTGTAATGTTCAGGTCTTCTTGGTTCTGGGTTAGTTGACTGTACTGTAGAGAACAGAGGGGTCCTCCTCAGCTGCTTGTGCTGCTGCTGGTCTGAAGAAAGAGAAACAGAAATGAAACAGAAGCTGCATCCCAAAAAAACCTTCTTATACTCTTTATAGTGCATTACTTTGACCAAGGCCTACATGGCTCTGGTGAAATGTAGTTCACTAAATAGGAAATAGGGCTCCCTTTGGAACACAGAACAGTTCCTCAAAACCACCGCTCTCTCATTATTGACATAGGAATTGTCTTGAGATTTCCATTGTTGGGTTTGTAGTTTAAGGAAATGACATCACTAGTGGCCACTAGGGGTAAACAATTTAGCTTATTAATGACATCATTGTCTTCTCGTAGCAGCATATGAATGAGCTGTAAACATTAATTTAGCTTGTTTACAACCAAATCTAAAAAATATATATGTAAATGGTATGTTATAGAAGGGTCAGATTTTATTTTTTGCGATTTCACTTGTTTTTGAAAAACTATCCCCAACCAGCTATTCACTTCCTCATCCTCGTTGTTCAGTAAGTGGGCTCCAAAAACACCCCAAAACAACATTTTAGGAACTAAAAAGCTCTAAGTAGTCTATAGTGATTGCGTCATTCCGAACATTATCCGCAACATTATGTTCCATGTTGTTGAGACTCGAACGATGCCTCTCGTTTGTTCTAGCAGCAGGCTACAAGGAGAATGGAACAGTTGCATGGAGTCACACAAAATGGAATATAACGTTGTGGATAAAGTTTGGAATGACACAATTTCATGTGTACAACTGCAACATCTAAAGAGCTGCATCACTATACTGAGAGCTTTCTGTTTCTAAAAGGATTTGGGTGTTTTTGGAGCATTTGATCATGTTTTTCAGATCCTCCGTACCGCACAACGAGGATGAGGAAGTGAATTGCTGGCAGTGGTAATTTTTTCTAAAACAAGTTGAATCGTAAAATAAAAGTGCCTGGATCCTTCTATAACATGGCATTTACATAAAAAATTGAAATTTTGTTGTAAAAAAGCTAACTTCTCCTTTTAATATGGTGTATTCACAATGTTCTAGTACTGACTATGTTATTTTAATGGCAGAATATGCTCACCGGTTGGCATTACGGAGGAGGGTGAATTTCACAGCATCGTACTGGACATCCTCTTCCTGTTTCTGGGGTTGAAGCAGTTGGACGGTGGAGTACAGAGGCACTTCCTGGTTTTGGAGTGAGAGAAGTGGACGCTGGCATAGTGAACGTCATCCTGGTCGACGGTGGCTGTAAACCGGGCCGTGGCCATGCTTGAGAAGTTTTCATACACGGGACTAGAGTCTCCCTGATGGGAAGAAAGGACAGACAACATAATGAGTAGAAATGTCCACAAAGCAATACAAATAATCTGATTGTAACAGACTCACCTGTACATTCTCTGATGGGTCTCTTGTGTCAGAGGTGGATTTGGAGGACTTCTTCCTGGTTTGCACATTCATTAATAAATGTATTCTTGAATGAATGAATCAATGAACAAATTAAGTTAATAAAAAAGAGTTAGAGTGAAATAATCTGTAAAAAGATCACTGACCTGAACCACATGAAGCCAGAGAGACAGAGGATGAGAACCAGAACAACCACTATGATTCCTACAGCTGCAGTCACAACTGAGGTTTGTTTCCCTATAAGAAATATGGATGATATGAGTCAATAGTACAATATTTGTTAACTGATCTAATCTCAAAGTATATATGATTATAAAACAAAGTATGATAATCCAAAGTAGAATTATTAATATTAGATTGAAATGTAAATTTGTATTGAAATATTGAAGATGAAACTTCACCTGGTATAATGATCATCAGAGCTGTAGAGTTCCTAGATCCTCTTCCATTCCAGGCCTCACAGTGGTAATGTCCATTGTCCTTAGACTTGAAGTTACTTATGTTGTACATCTGTCCAAATACATTTGGAAAAGTCTTATTTTGAAAGTACCAGGTGTATTTGTCCACAGGTGGGTTGGCATCACTGCTGCAGGTCAGAGTCACTGAACTGCCCTCCACTATTTCACCAGAGGGACTGACTGACACTGAGGTGTTCTTTGGGTCATCTGGTGGACAATATGTAACAACAGTGTTTTAAATAGTGTTTTACTTGTGACTGAAATATGAATTTAAATGTGATCCTCTGATCAAAAGATGAGGTTAGGTGTACTAACACTGAACGTCCACAGACACAGAAGAAGAGTTGAGACGTCCATATTTATTCTCAGCCCCACAGTAGTATTCTCCACTGTCCTCAGAGATGATGGTTGTGAAATTGTAGGTCTTTTCAGATCCTGTCAGTGAAGATCCATTTTTCTTGTACCAGGTGTATTTGTCCACAGGTGGGTTGGCATCACTGCTGCAGGTCAGAGTCACTGAACTGCCCTCCACTATTTCACCAGAGGGACTGACTGATACTGAGGTGTTCCTTGGGCCGTCTGGTAAAGGAGAATTTGTCAGAGGGATAGGACAGTAGTATATTTACAAATGACATGTCATGTCAAAAATAAATTATCTGTTAATATCAGAGAACTATCTAAAGCTCTAACTCACACCAGACGTTAATAAATACACATTTGAAGATGTTATGCTTTAGGACTACATATTTTAATTCCAATTGTTTTGCTAACTTAGCATTCAAACACTGAGCTGTACTTTACTCACACTTCACATCCATGTTGATGGTCCTAGACCTGTCTGTCCCCATCTCATTCTGGGCCTCACAGTAGTACTCTCCACTGTCAGATGACTGGATTTGATTGAAGACATGCTCTTGTCCTGTCATATTCTGATAGCCACCTCCATTCTTCTTGTACCAGATATAACTCTGGACAGGTGGGTTGGCATCACTGCTGCAGGTCAGAGTCACTGAACTGCCCTCCACTATTTCACCAGAGGGACTGACTGATACTGAGGTGTTCTTTGGTTTATCTGATGTAAAATACCAAATATTTTGTCAAAGTAATATTATCAATGAGTAAAAAAAGCCTTTTTGTTCTGTAATGATTGATAATGTAAGACCTTTCTCTTTTGCCTGAATACATGATACTTGTTGAGTAGAATACTGTACTATTGTACTGTACTCACACACTGCAGGAGAGATGAGATTCTCATGGCCTTTCACAGCACAGTAGTAGCTGTCTACAGCATTAGGGAGGACTGAATAGGGGGACGTCTTCTTAGTTACAACCTGTCTGTTCCTGTACCAGATGTAGGTAGGGTTGGGGTTGTCAGTCAGAGTACAGGTGGTGCTACAGGTCAGTGTCTTCTGTCCTTCTGCAGCAGGAGTCACCTTCACCTGCAGACCTGAAACAAACAAACATGTATAAAACCACATACACCTCTGTGTTAACAGGATGGTTAATTAGTTTGCTCCTGTAATTCAATATGACATACAGTTGTATCATACAGTGTAGTATTACCTGTGACATACAGAGTTGTTCCTGGGAAACTATGCCCCCATTTAAAGTTGTATGTTTTAAAAGTGAAGCGATACTCAGCTGAGTCCTCCTCTCTCAGGTCTGAGATTCTCAGGATGGATGGACCTTGTATTTATCCAGTCAGGGTACTCCACACGATCTGAATACCCTGGGTCTCTGGTTAGGTCTTCAAGGGTCAACTTATCACTTCTAAACCAGAATGTTGATCTGGTGGAATAATGACCAACATAAGTACAGGATATGTCCACTGTTGATCCCTTCAAGACACAGATTCTCCTCTTGGTGTAAGTCACTCTTCTGCAGCTCTGACCCTGAACACCTGAAACACAGTGACATAACAAGAGGACAACTGGATTATATTCTCAGTTCTATCTAGAAATGCCCAAAATTGTCAAGTTCTCATAGTGAAACCAACACACACACAGGTTAAACAGTATTACAATTTTTAATTAAATAAACACTCACACACTGCAGGAGAGTGAAGATACTCTTGGCCTTTTACAGCACAGGAGTAACTGTCTACAGCATAAGGGTAGACTGAATAGGGGAAAGTGTTCTCAGTTACTATCTGTCCGTTCTTGTACCAGATGTAGGTGGGGTTACCAGTCAGAGGACAGCTGGTGGTGCTACAGGTCAGTGTCTTCCTTGTTGAGCTCTGTGAATAAGGAGTCACCTTCACCTGCAGGTCTGGAGTAGACACCATCAACCTGAATCACCTGTTGTCTAGTGTCATCACATGATGCAATACATTCTCAAACACATTTCATTCTTCAATCTGTTTCATATATACAAATACAATTTCTAGACCTAAATGGACAGTAGATATTAATTCAACAGACTAGCAGTATAAAGCATGTAACTGTACCTGTGACAGACAGAGTGACTCCAGGATCGGCAGTATATTTCCGTACGGTCTGATCTGTTATAAATCTGAACTTGTACGTAGCTGAGTCACTCTCTCTCAGGTCTGTGATCCTCAGTGTGTGACCATTCTTCTTATCCCCATGATACTCCAGACGACCTGCATACTCTGGGTACTGACCTATATCTTCAGGTTCTACACCTGTCTCCATTTTAGTGAACCAGAAGGTTGCTGTGACTTTATGACCACTGGGATATGTGTAAGAGCAGGTCAGCTCCACTGTTGACCCCTTCAAGGCACAGATACTCTGAGTGGTGTAAGTCACACTCCAGCCATACCGACCCAGTACCACTGAAACACAGCCACACATCACAATGGTGTCAGAATGAAGACAAGGTCTATTGGCTCACACTGAAGGTAGGGTTTGTCCACACTTTGTTGCCATAGTTCCTGAGTTGAGTGTGAATGGAAACCACAGATATGCATCACTCAGTGAGGTGTGAAAGATAACTATTTAAGTGAAGTGGAGACGCCTAACTGAACACACCAGAATAACATTATGATTATTATCCTTTTATAAATGTCTGTATATTGATAAACAGAGCAACTAAAAGATAAGAATGAGACAATACCTGCTACAGACCAGAGAAAGACCACCAACACACTTCCTGCTGTTCTCAAGGCCATTGTTGCATCTCCCACCCTGCAGTCTTAGAAACATAAACAACAACTCACTCTATAGCTGGTGAATAACTACATACATACCATCAGGGGCAGCAGGTAGGGCTCTAGTCAAAAGTAGTGCACTCTATAGGGAATATGGTGTAATTTGGGATGTAGATATAACAACACATCATCATCACAGCCTTGAGTGGATGGTGAGTAAATAACATCCATCATAATAGTTTGTTAATATGGCATGTGTCAGCGGTATCGGCAGGTAGCCTAGAGGTTAAGAGAGTTGGGCCAGTAACTGAAACATTACTGGTTCAAATCCCAGAGCTGGCAAGCTGAAATATCTGCCAACTTGAGCAAGGCAGTTCCCACCAGGTTGAATGACAGCTCCTATCCCCAAGCTGTGAGGCTAAACAGCAAGTCACACATACCTTTTATATAATCATTATATGATAGCGTCCGTATTCACAAAGTGTCTCAGAGTCGGATCTAGGATTAGTTTTCCCCATTTAGATCATAATTATATGGACCAGGAGGACCTGATCCTAGATCAGCACTCCAAGTCTGAGACCCTTGAGTACTTATGGCTAAAAACTAAAAACTATATTTCAAGATATCAAGAGTACTTACAGACTGAAGGGGAGAGGTCTTGTACAGTGAGTCAACTGACTGGTAGTGAGTGGGAACTGCTAGTGGGTGTGTGTTCTGTGGTTGATACATATTTATAGTAGTCAGGACACAAGTAGCTGATGCAGAACTGTCCTTTCCTTCCTCTTTTAGACATTAACATGCATGAGGACCAGAACAGCATGTCAGAGAAGGGAGGTTACTGTATTAGAGTGGGTCCTACATTTCTATAATGGACTAAATGTCCCCATTTCCACTTTTCATTCAATACAGAACCATGTTAACAATGTTGACTATTCTATATGGAATGTTTATAACATCTTAGAATGTGTTGCCTTGCCCCTCTGAGTTCTACATGGAACAGGTCAAAGTTCCAATTACATTTGGTCAGTTTCATGATGTCATTCATTCTATTCTACCCATTAAATGTACAATCCTCATCAGCTGCTTCAAAGTGCTGCTGAATGTTCCAGTGTTCTAGACTAGAGTTCTAGACTAGAGTTCTAGACTCCCCCTACTGGCATCTCAACATTACTGCACCATACTAATAATAATGTCCTCAATAATGTTTTGTTTAATAATGATTTTTGAAAACCGTTCAAGTCATTGACAGCAGATAACTGGAAGGAAAGGTGGCCAAAGGAGGTGTTGGCTTTGGGGTTGACCAGTGAGATATACCTGCTGGAGCGCGTGTTATGGGCTGGTGTTGTTATGGTGACCAGTGAGCTGAGATAAGGCGGAGCTTTACCTTTACGGAGCCAGTGGGTCTGGCGACGAATATATAGCGAGGGCCAGCAGACGAGAGCATGGGTGGTGTATGGGGCTTTGGTGACAAAACGGATGGCACAGTGATAGACTGCATCCAATTTGCTGAGTAGAGTGTTGGAGGCTATTTTGTAAATGACATCGCCTAAGTCGAGGATCGGTAGGAAAGTCAGTTTTACAAGGGTATGTTTGGCAGTGTGAGTGAAGGAGGCTTTGTTGCGAAATAGGAAGCCGATTCTAGATTTAATTTTGGATTGGAGAAGTTTAATATGAGTCTGGAAGGAGAGTTTAAAGTCTAGCCAGACACCTAGGTATTTGTAGTTGTCCACATATTCTAAGTCAGAACCGTCCAGAGTAGTGATGCTAGTCGGGGCGGGCGGGTGCGGCAGCGATTGGTTGAAAAGCATGCATTTAGTTTTACTAGCGTTTAAAAACAATTGGAGGCCACAGAAGGAGTGTTGTATGGCATTGAAGCTCGTTTGGAGGTTTGTTAAGAAGCATCCATTCAATCACTCTTACTTTAGGCCATTTTCAAAATGTCTCCAAAACAATCTATTGCTCTCAGAGCTCTTAAAATAACATGCCCAAGTATTTATGTGAAACCGCATGTACAACGTACATCCCATCTTTTGTAGCATACAATATAGCTCAGTATTTGTCAAGGGTGCCAATAATTTTGGTCGTGACTGTATATCCCACAATCTGATTAATATGTAAAAATACATTTACACACACACACACACACAAACACACCACACACACACACAGTTATACTTGACCCTGTTATACTTTGACAGTGAACATGACCCTATTGAATGGAGATCTGGGTATTACTGGCATACTCTACTGATCATGTTTTAGACATGCAATTGAATTAACTGAACCAAACTAAACCCATGAAACCACAGTCCAGGGTCAGTATTCACAAAGTGTATCAGAGTAGGAGAGCTGATCTGGGATCAGTTTAGCCTTTTAGATCATAATTATATGGACCGTCTGAGACACTTTATGAATACAGGCCCTGATGTAACAACCAAAACACAGTTCAATATAAACCAACAAGTACAAAGATACAGCAATTCATGTGATGTATGGCTAAAAACATCAAAACTAAAACTATGTTTCAAGATATCGTCAAGAGTACTTACAGAGTGAAGTGAAGGGGAGAGGTCTGTCACTGCGTGGAAACTACTGTTACTGTTACTGTCTACTGTAAGTATTAGTAGATGCAGGCGTAGCCTAAGTGTGAGTTCTGTGGGTGATACATTTTAAAAGTAGCCTTCGGAATAGAACCTTCGGAAAAGAACCTCAAGAAAAGAACCTTAGGACCTCAAGCGCAGAACCGTAACCTTACGACCAGAACCAGAACACGGTCAGGATGGGCCACCGCAGAAGAAGGTGCAAGAGACGACTACTCAGGGTGGCCAGATACCTGTACCGCTGGCTCACTGGGACCCTGGTAGAAGGTACTGTAGGGAGATGAGGAGGGGGGGGGGGCTAAGTCCAAAATTGCACCCTATTCCCTATGTAGTGTGCTACTTTTGACCATGGCCCATTTGACTCTGGTCAAAAGAAGTGCACTATCTAGGATATAGGGAGCCAATTGGGAGGCGGTCAGGGTGGAGGAGAGGCTGTGGTTGAGGTTTGGTGGCGTAGTTATCCTGGCTCACTGGCACACTGACAGAAGGTACTGCAGGGGAAGGGTTTCCCAAACTCGGTCCCGGCCCCCCCTGAGTACACAATCTGTTTTACTCTACTGGCACTACACAGCTGATTCAAATAATCAGCTCATCATCAAGCTTTGATTGTTTGAATCAGCTGTGTAGTGCTAGAGAGAAAAACAGAATGTGCACCCAGGGGGGGCCCAGGACCGAGTTTGAGAAACCCTCTAGCAGGGGAAGGTGATATATAGACATAGAGTTACTATGTCTATGGGGAACAACACCTGGATAGGAAGTAGTGGTTGAGGGGGTAAGTACCAGAGCTTATATACAGATTCATCTTCATGTGTTGCTTGGTGGGGACTCCTGACCTCAGGGGGACTGGGTAATGGAGAAGGTACAGTAGGAATGGGTGCAGAGCACCTGGATAGGCAGCAGGGTGAGAGGTTGAGGGGATGGAATGGGTGGGACTGAGGGTGGAGGTTTTGTGAGGTACTCTCAATCTTTCTACTTTTCCCTCTATCAGCTGTTGTAATGCTCTCTCTGTGACTAGCTGCCAGAGGCCTGTGTAGCTGTCCAAGGCATTGAAATATACACGCTGTTGTCTGGTCCTGGAATGGTTACTGTGCACCTTGGTTTGAATCGGGCTAGTAGTAGGTGCAAGCTACAGAAATAGGCACGCTACTGCTAGCTACAAAATGGTGACTGTAGACCGTTTGAATAGGTGAGTAGCTGTGTGGTTGGGTTGAATCAGTATCCTTGTAGAAAGGTCTTGCCGCAGGCCTCAAAGAGAAATCCTTCTAGAAGATCAGAGTTCAATCGAGTACCGGCTTAACTAAATGACAACAGAGACAGGATACAACATGGAATTTTATTAAATCGTTTGGGGTAGGTCTCTTGCCAGAGGAATGCTCCTCAGAGCCTGATGCTGATGACAGGTTGTTGTGGCGCGATGGGTAACGATGCTTCGAGGGTGGCTGTTGTCGATGTGTGCAGAGGGTCCCTGGTTTGAGCCCAGGTAGGGGCGAGGAGAGGGACGGAGGCTATTACACTGTTACACATGCACCACTCAGAGATTCTGTCAGATGACTGAATTCAGTGTGTTCAAAATGAAGCTTCAATAATCTGTTTGAAAGCCATTAAGAACACAAGTGAATGGAAGAAAGCAACAACACCAAACCATTCTCTGGTGTGTGAAGATAGAGAATGATGACATCACTAGAAATAAAGAATATAAATCTACAAGAGATAGTGGAATGATTCTGATTATTTACATAATCCAATCAGAATGTATCTTTCAGTAAGACTCCTTCAGCAACAGCTGCTCTTTTGATAGTCTACCTTGTTGTGTCAGATGTCAAAACACACACATTTACAACGCGGGTACCTAAAAAACCATGTGACAAACTGACACACACACACACACACACACACACACACACACACACACACACACACACACACACACACACACACACACACACACACAGACAGACAGACAGACAGACAGACAGACAGACAGACAGACAGAGCTACTGAACCGTGAGAAGGAAGCAGACAGGCATTTACGCTCCTGTGTTTACACCTTCTCGGAACCCTCCGCTCTGTAGATGGAACCTGACAACACGGCTGGTTACTGGTGGCCTTTCTGATGATGGAGAGAGAGAGAGAGAGAGAGAGAGAGAGAGAGAGAGAGAGAGAGAGAGAGAGAGAGAGAGAGAGAGAGAGAGAGAGAGAGAGAGAGAGAGAGAGAGAGAGAGGAAAAGGCACATTGAAAACAGGGGAACGCTGTAAAGGGAGAAAGGGCATGCATGGCTGACACACACATACAGTTAAAACACGGGTATGTAAAATGCCATGTGACAAAGTGATATACTGTATGTTCAATTAAAAGACCACTGGTCCCTGATGCTGTTTACGGCCATAGAGGTTCAGAGCAGGTTTATGTCACAATGTGTGACACTTTATACACTGGAGACCACTAACTGATAAAACACTGCAACTCGGTCTCTCTCTCTCTCTCTCTCTCTCTCTCTCTCTCTCTCTCTCTCTCTCTCTCTCTCTCTCTCTCTCTCTAATATATCAGCTATCATAAGAGACTATAACCTAAAGCCAGATCAGCAAACTAACTATAGCATCAAGATGGAGTAATGATTACTTCAACTTGTGTGTGTGTGTGCATGCATGTGTGTGATTTGAGTCCATTCTATGGGGTCGTGCCACCCTGCTCTAATCTGTGCTGTGATTGGTTACTTCCAGGTAACCCAGCATCCAACCACAGCAAGCGAACTATTAAACAGAGGTTCCTCAAGCTGCTGCCCTACTGTCGCTCAAGAACCGCCCCCTCACTCAGTCAAAGCAAGTGCTCGTTTGCATATCCCCACCCCTTCTTCCGCTAACCGCTACACAGAAGAGTTGCCGTGTTGGATAGCTTTAGCCAGCTAGCTAACATAAATAGCATTTCTCTCTGTTTGAGTCCGGTTGTTGCTAAATTAGCTGCATTAGCTAGCTAAATAAGTGAAGGTAAACTAAGAAGAAAAAAACATATATAACAACATGTAGCTATCAATCTCTCTCTCCCCCTCTCAGATGCTTCTCCTTGACACAAAAAAAAGTTAAAAAGTAAACTACTCAAACTGCAGTGCTAGCTACCTGCAGTGGTGGAACAAGTAACCAATTGTCATACTTAAGTAAAGATACCTTAACAGAAAATGACACAAGTAAAAGTGAAAGTCACCCAGTAAAATACTACTTGAGTAAAAGTCTAAAAGTATTTGGTTTTATATCAACTTAAGTATCAAAAGTTCATGTAATTGCTAAAATGTACCTAAGTATCAAAAATAAAAGTTAAAGTATAAAAATAAAAATCCTTATATTAAGCAAACCAGACGCCAAAATGTAACCAGTACTTTTGGGGGTCAGGGAAAATGTAACCAGTACTTTTGGGGGTCAGGGAAAATTTAACCAGTACTTCTGGGGGTCAGGGAAAATGTAACCAGTACTTTGGGGGTCAGGAAAATGTAACCAGTACTTCTGGGGTCAGGAAAATGTAACCAGTACTTTGGGGGTCAGGAAAATGTAACCAGTACTTTTGGGGGTCAGGAAAATGTAACCAGTACTCTGGGGTCAGGGAAAATGTAACCAGTACTTTGGGGGTCAGGAAAATGTAACCAGTACTTTTGGGGGTCAGGAAAATGTAACCAGTACTTTTGGGGGTCAGGGAAAATGTAACCAGTTCTTTTGTGGGTCAGGGAAAATGTAACCAGTACTTTTGTGGGTCAGGGAAAATGTAACCAGTACTTTTGGGGGTCAGGGAAAATGTAACCAGTACTTTTGGGGGTCAGGGAAAATGTAACCAGTACTTTGGGGGTCAGGGAAAATGTAACCAGTACTTTTGTGGGTCAGGGAAAATGTAACCAGTACTTTTGTTGGTCAGGGAAAATGTAACCAGTACTTTTGGGGGTCAGGGAAAATGTAACCAGTACTTTTGGGGGTCAGGGAAAATGTAACCAGTACTTTTGTTGGTCAGGGAAAATGTAACAGTACTTTTTGGGGGTCAGGGAAAATGTAACCAGTACTTTTGGGGGTCAGGGAAAATGTAACCAGTACTTTGGGGGTCAGGAAATGTATGGAGGAAAAAGTACATTATTTTCTGTAAGAATGTAGTGAAGTCAAAAATATGAATAGTAAAGTAGAGTTCAGATACCCCAAAAGTGACTTAAGCACTTTACACCACTGGTAACAGGAAACTGAGAATCACTGTCTTCTCTTCTATCTTTATCTCTTTCACTTCTTCTCTCTCTTCCTCTTTCTCACACACAATAGGGGGTAGTTACTTACATAACCATGCCTTCTCTCTCTCCTCCCTCCCTCCTACAGACAGTGTAGTGGAGGATGGGGAGTTATCTGCAACTGTACTCATGCTCCTAGACCTTAGTGCTGCTTTGATACCATCGATCACCACATTCTTTTTGGAGAGATTGGAAACCCAAATTGGTCTACATGGACAAGTTTTGGCCTGGTTTAGATCTTATCTGTCGGAAAGATATCAGTTTGTCTCTGTGGATGGTTTGTCCTCTGACAAATCAACTGTAAATTTCTGTGTTCTCAAGGCCTCTGTTTTGGGACCACTATTGTTTCTCACTATATATTTTACCACTTGGTGATGTCATTCGGAAACATAATGTTAACTTTCACTGCTATGCGGATGACACACAGCTGTACATTTCGATGAAACATGGTGAAGCTCTCAAAATTGCCTCCCTTGAAGCCTGTGTTTCAGACATAAGGAAGTGGATGGCAGAAAATTTTCTACTTTAAACTCTGATAAAACAGAGATGCTAGTCCTAGGTCCCAAGAAACAAAGAGATCTTCTGTTGAATCTGACAATTAATCTTGATGGTTGTACAGTCGTCTCAAATAAAACTGTGAAGGACCTCGGCATTTCTGGACCCTGATCTCTTTGACGAACATATCAAGACTGTTTCAAGGACAGCTTTTTCCATTTACGTAACATTGTAAAAAATTAGAAACTTTCTGTCCAAAAATGATGCAGAAAAAGTTAATCCATGCATTTGTAACTTCTAGGTTAGACTACTGCAATGCTTTATTTTCCGGCTATCCGGATAAAGCACTAAATAAACTTCAGTTAGTGCTTAACACGGCTGCTAGAATCTTGACTAGAACCCCAAAATTTGATCATATTACTCCAGTACTAGCCTCTCTACACTGGCTTCCTGTTAAGGCAAGGGCTGATTTCAAGGTTTTACTGCTAACCTACAAAGCATTACATGGGCTTGCTCCTACCTATCTTTCTGATTTGGTCCTGCCGTACATACCTACACGCACGCTACGGTCACAAGACGCAGGCCTCCTTACTGTCCCCTAAAATTTCTAAGCAAACAGCTGGAGGCAGGGCTTTTTCCTATAGAGCTCCATTTTTATGGAATAGTCTGCCTATCCATGTGTGAGAGACGAGACTCGGTCTCAACTTTAAGTCTTTATTGAAGACTCATCTCTTCAGTAGGTCTTATGACTGGAGTGTAGTCTGGCCCAGGAGTGTGAAGGTGAACGGAAAGGCACTGAGCAACGAACCACCTTGCTGTCTTTGCCTGGCCGGGTTCCCTCCACTGGGATTCTCTGCCTCTAACCCTATTACAGGGGCTGAGCTCACTGGCTTCTGGTGCCGTGGCGGAGATCTTGTGGGCTATACTGCCTTGTCTCAGGATGGTAAGTTGGTGGTTGAAGATATCCTCTAGTGGTGTGGGGCTGTGCTTCGGGCAGAGTGGGTGGGGTTATATCCTGCCTGTTTGGCCCTGTCCGGGGGTTTCGTCGGACGGGCCACAGTGTCTCCCGACCTCCTGTCTCACCCCCAGTATTTATGCTGCAGTAGTTTATGTGTCGGGGTGCTAGGGTCCGCCTGTTATATCTGGAGTATTTCTTCTCTTATCTGGTGTCCTGTGCGACTTAAGTATGCTCATCTAATTATCTCTCTCTCTCTTCTCTTTTTCTCTCTCTCTCTCTCTCTCTCTCTCTCTCTCTCTCTCTCTCTCTCGGAGGACCTGAGCATTAGGACCATTCCTCAAGGCCTACCCGGATGTCCCAGTCCACCTGGCCGTGCTAAGCTCCAGTTACAACTGTTCTGCCTGTTTTATGAACATTTTAAAATCTTGTCCATGTTCTGTTATAATCTGCACCCGGCACAGCCAGAAGAGGACTGGCCACCCTCACAGCCTGGTTCCTCTCAGGTTTCTTCCTAGGTTTTGGCCTTCTAGGAGTTTTTCCTAGCCACCGCGGTTTTTACACCTGCATTGCTTGCTGTTTGGGGTTTTAGGCTGGGTTTCTGTACAGCACTCTGTGACATCAGCTGATGTAAGGGGGGCTTTATAAATAAATTTGATTTGATTTGATCTACAGTGTGTTATAGACCAGAGGGGTTGGACCAGCTACTACAACAGACTAAGTTCACCAGGAGAGAACTACAGATCCTCTACAGGCTTCAAGAATGTACGCTCTCCCTGAGGACTCTCTGTCGTCTGTCTGTCTCTCTCTCTCTCACTCTCTTTAACCCTATCTCGCTCTCTTTCTTTTTCTCTCTCTCTCCAATTCAATTCCAATTCAGATTGCTTTATTGAGATGAAATACAATTTGTATATATTGTCAAAGCAGTATAGTAAACAGTAAATCCAGTACAGTGCAATGAGGATAATGAATCCAGTTCATTTCAGTAGTAATAATACTAGTATGTATAACCATGTATACAGTTACACACTACCGCTGTTGTATTGTGGAATCTTCAGTCCATACATTTAATGAAATAAAAATATTGTTTATGAAATTATTATAAAAAGAAAAGACTGGCTAGTAAACAGACAACAACATGTACATGGTTGATGGTTCCAATATGTATTAATTGTCTGTTAAATACAAAGTAAATACTTCAGGGAGTTAGTGGTCATGGGATGTTCCTTCAGGCTATGGCAGTAATATACATATCTGGCAGTAATATACATATCTGGCGGTCATATACATATCTGGCAGTAATATACATATCTGGAGGTCATGTACATATCTGGCGGTAATATACATATCTGGCGGTCATGTACATATCTGGCGGTCATATACATATCTGGCGGTCATATACATATCTGGCGGTAATATACATATCTGGCGGTCATATACATATCTGGCGGTAATATACATATCTGGCGGTCATATACATATCTGGCTGTAATATACATATCTGGCGGTAATATACATATCTGGCTGTAATATACATATCTGGCTGTAATATACATATCTGGCGGTCATATACATATCTGGCGGTAATGTACATATCTGGCTGTAATATACATATCTGGCTGTAATATACATATCTGGCGGTAATATACATATCTGGCTGTAATATACATATCTGGCTGTAATATACATATCTGGCTGTAATATACATATCTGGCGGTCATGTACATATCTGGCGGTCATGTACCTATCTGGCGGTCATGTACCTATCTGGCGGTCATGTACATATCTGGCGGTAATATACATATCTGGCGGTCATGTACATATCTGGCGGTCATATACATTTCTGGCAGTCATATCTGCTGTTCCTCCCTCACCCAGAATAATTCAGCTTTATGTCATTAGTAAATGCACAGAATTTGGGAATTGATTTAGATATTTTCTTGAAAAAATATTATCTTACTAGGGAGTATTTCTCTCTCTCTCTCTCTCTCTCTCTCTCTCTCTCTCTCTCTCTCTCTCTCTCTCTCTCTCTCTCTCTCTCTCTCTCTCTCTCTGTCTCATTCTGTCTCACAAACACATTATATCTCTGTCTGTCTCTGTCTCTCTCTTTCTGAACCCCCTCTCTCAATTTCTCTTTCTGTGTCGCTGTCTCTCCCTCTCTAATACACTCTGTCTCTCTCTCTGTTTTTATGTGTGTGTTATTTCGGTTGATTATTGAATAGGAATGCCCTAGTGGTGTCTTTCTGTCTCTCCATTTCTGTCTGTTCTAACATTCTGTTGATTGTTCAATAGGAATGACCTAGTGGTGTCTCTCTGTCTCTGTGTGTTTTAACATTCTGTTGATTGTTCAATAGGAATGCCCTAGTGGTGTCTCTCTGTCTCTGTGTGTTCTAACATTCTGTTGATTGTTCAATAGGAATGCCCTAGTGGTGTGGTGGATGAAGAGACATTCAAGTTAATCTACTCCCAGTTCTTTCCTCAGGGAGGTGAGTGTCTTTAAGTGTGTGTGCATGTGTGTGTTGCACCCATGCATGTGATCCTGTGTAAGTTTTGTTCTGTTTCTCGGTCTCTCCCTCTCTTAGCCCCTCTATCTGTGTCCCTCATCTTATGGCAGGCAGCGATGTAGTGCGCTGCAAACCCACAGCTCTCTGCGTCTCTCCCATGAGGATGGGTAGCTTATTCTCATCAGAGAGGTCTTTGAAACCTTGAATAAGGGTTTCAGGTTTAGGGAAATTAAACTCTCTATTTGTTTTATATTTTTGACATTTTGTCAGGAAATGTCTCGGGTTCTGCTGTGGTTGCACAGCCTTTCCTCTACAGGGAGCCATGTTTTCCTGTGTCTACCCTTCTCAATGGCAAGGCTGTGCTCACTGAGCCTGAACTTTGTCAAGGTTTTCTCTCTCTCTCTCTCTCTCTCTCTCTCTCTCTCTCTCTCTCTCTCTCTCTCTCTCTCTCTCTCTCTCTCAGCCTTTCAGTCTCTCAGTATCCCTTCTCTCACATCCTCCCTCTGTTTCAGACTCCAGCACCTATGCTCATTTTCTGTTTGAAGCATTTGACACCCACAAGAATGGTTCTGTGAGCTTCAAAGACTTAGTCACAGGCCTGTCAATCATCCTGAGAGGTTCTGTCACAGAGAAACTCAATTGGGCTTTTAACCTCTACGACCTCAACAAAGATGGCTTCATCACCAAAGAGGTATGGTACGATGTGTGTGTGTGTATGTACAGTATGTATGTGTGTGTGTGTGTGTGTGTGTGTGTAAACATGTTTTTTCTCTCTTCTAAACTATTCCCCCATCCTCTGTGTGTGTGTGTGTGTGCGTGTTGGTGTGTGTGCACGAATATATGTGCGTGTGTGTGCATGTTTGTGCGTGCATGTTCATATGTGTGTGTGTGTGTTCCAGGAGATGACTGATATCATGAGCTCCATCTATGATATGATGGGGACGTGTACGCATTCTCAGATGCAGAACGACGCACCCAAGGAGCACGTCGACAACTTCTTCCAGGTAATAACTAATCCCAGATCTAGGATCAAATTAACAACTTCTTCCAGGTAACAACTAATCCCAGATCTAGGATCAGATTAACAACTTCTTCCAGGTAACAACTAACCACAGATCTAGGATCAGATTAACAACTTCTTCCAGGTAACAACTAACCACAGATCTAGGATCAGATTAACAACTTCTTCCTGGTAACAACTAATCCCAGATCTAGGATCAAATTAACAACTTCTTCCAGGTAACAACTAATCCCAGATCTAGGATCAGATTAACAACTTCTTCCTGGTAACAACTAATCCCAGATCTAGGATCATATTAACAACTTCTTCCAGGTAACAACTAACCACAGATCTAGGATCAGATTAACAACTTCTTCCAGGTAACAACTAACCACAGATCTAGGATCAGATTAACCACTTCTTCCAGGTAACAACTAACCACAGATCTAGGATCAGATTAACAACTTCTTCCAGGTAACAACTAACCACAGATCTAGGATCAGATTAACAACTTCTTCCAGGTAACAACTAACCACAGATCTAGGATCAGATTAACAACTTCTTCCAGGTAACAACTAACCACAGATCTAGGATCAGATTAACAACTTCTTCCAGGTAACAACTAACCACAGATCTAGGATCAGATTAACAACTTCTTCCAGGTAACAACTAACCACAGATCTAGGCCTTGATTCAACCCTAATGTGCTTGTAGACAATAGGGCTTTTCAAAGGCAAATGTAATTGAATTAGTGGAGATCACATTCAAGGTAAAAACAGCAGATGTCGGCTCAATTGGAAATGACCTTTAAATACTTTAGCACAGTTTCTAATTGGGTTAGAAGTCTACCTCATTGTTTTCTAATTGAATCCAAGCCCCAGGGTTAGTTAATTCTACCTCCATTGTTTTCTAATTGAATCCAAGCTCCAGGGTTAGTTAATTCAACCTCCATTGTTTTCTAATTGAAACAGGCCCCAGGGTTAGTTAATTCTACCTCCATTATTTTCTAATTGAAACAGGCCCTAGGGTTAGTTAATTCTACCTCCATTGTTTTCTAATTGAAACAGGCCCCAGGGTTAGTTAATTCTACCTCCATTGTTTTCTAATTGAACCAGGCCCCAGGGTCAGTTAATTCTACCTCCATTATTTTTGACACAAAGGGTTTTAAAAGGACCCTCTAGACATAACCTCCTTATTGTTGCATTCTGACCTTGTGAACAACCAAAAGGTCAAATAGAGGTTGCTTATATTTGTCCTGTTTCAGAGGTAGGTGTGTAACCTGTACAGTGTGTGGTGTGAAAGGGAAATGTGTTTGTTGCATATTCCACGGAGACACCCTTCAGAGTGTGGGGTCACGGCCAGGGATCAGAGTAGCATATTCAACTGTTTCTCTGTTTCACTCTGGCAGAAAATGGACAAGAACAAAGATGGCGTGGTCACCATTGAGGAATTTCTGGAGTCTTGTCAAAAGGTGTGTCTCTGTGTGTGTGTCTCTGTGTGTGTGTCTCTGTGTGAGTGTGTCTGTGTCTGTCTGTGTGTGTGTGTGTCTGTGTGAGTGTGTCTGTGTCTGTCTGCGTGAGTGCATGCTTGTGTGTGAGTGTGCATGTGTGTGTGCATGTGCATGATTCTATACGATATGATTATTTATGATGTTCAGTAGGAATGCCCAATACCTTGACTTTGTTGTCCTTAAGCCATTTTGCCACAACTTTGGAAGTATGCTTGGGGTCATTGTCCATTTGGAAGACCCATTTGCGACCAAGCTTTAACTTCCTGACTAATGTCTTGAGATGTTGCTTCAATATATCCACATTTTCTGGAATTTTCCAAGCTGTTTAAAGACACAGTCAACTTAGTGTATGTAAACTTCTGACCCACTGGATTTGTGATACAGTGAAATAATCTGTTTGTTAACAATTGTTGGAAGAATTACTTGTGTCATGCACAAAGTAGATGTCCTAACTGACTTGCTAAAACTATAGTTTGTTAACAAGACATTTGTGGAGTGGTTGAAAAGCGAGTTTTAATGACTCCAACCTAAGTATATGTAAACTTCCGACTTCAACTGTACATCTTTTTGTCTCTCTGAAATGAAATAATCTAGTCATAGGTTAAACAAATACATGTCTGTCGTTGAACAACCCCATGCCATGATGAGATGTGGAAAATCACAGCAATCTTTTTCATAAGTTATTGAAACAAAAAGATAATTTACTATTATTGGATATGAAACTTTTAATTTATTTAAGAACCTGTTTCTGCTTTTGCACTGTTTAAACCTTTTCTCGAACTGCTTCTTACCTGTTGTGCTTTTGTCCCTTCCTGCCTCCTGTCCAGGATGAGAACATCATGCAGTCCATGCATCTGTTTGACAACGTCATTTAGTGACACTTCCTGTGCGTGTGGCCTAAAGGACAGGGTGCCCATATTTAGTCCCACAGCCTCCACCCCTAGCTCTCCTCTATCCCCAAACACAGACTCATTAGGGCTGTCAGGGGGGTAAAAGGTACCCCTCCATGGATCTCCACTCTCCCATCCGTCCCTAGCCCCCCCACAAAAAAGAGACCCCCAACCTTGGAAGATCAGACAACAGTTAGGTGGGCAATAGGTACACCTCCATGGGTCTCCACTCTCTCATCCACCTCTAGCCCATCTCTACCCCCCAAAAGAGACACCCCTACCTGGGAAGGTCAGACAACAGTTAGGGGGTCAAGAGCCACGCCATGTTGGAGACCATAACACTCATTCTATATGACATCACATTCTCACTATGCAATAATGTCATTTATTCTCTAATTACTAGTTGGACAAAATGGTGGACTGTTATTCTTCTAAGGACAAAAGGCTTTAAATCAGGCAATAATCTCACTGCTGGTCTGAATTTGTTAACTGTGAGATGTATTATTATCAATCATCGACATTCCAGAATGTTCCATCTCTCAGTGTTCTGGAATGGAATCCCCTGGCTGACGGAATTACCCACAACCCTCCAATCATCCATATTGTGTCCTATTCACCTCATTTTCAACAGAAATATGGTCCGGGTCTGTTTAGGTTTTTTTGTGCGTGACTTCCGGTTAAGCGCTTCCGGCCAATAGTTGCGAGCTAGCTAGCTAACTAACTCCGTATCGCTTCTCACAACTTTCCAAACATGGATTCACATTAAACGGTCATTTTTATGTTGGTTAAGGATGCCACGGTAATTGATAGAAACGGAAGCTGTTCATGGAGCAGGAGTGTTTTGACACCAAACTGTTTTGAGGAGCGGTGCAGTTGTGAGGCGATTTTGATTTGCACCCACCTCCTAAGGACGAGGAGTCTCTTCGTCCTCTGCGGTGAAGAAGTCAATGGAACTCAACCAGAACAATCTAATTGCCATGGAAACGCGTGGGGGAAAGATGCCGAATCTCCTCATTGCCCCCCTAGCAAAATGAACCTACATTTAGGCTATTATTTACAGTATACAGTATGTGTACTATGTTGTGGTAAAAATCGGAGTATAACGCTTGTATGGATGTCAACCACAGGAGGTTGGTGGCCCCTTAATTGGGGAGGACGGGTTCATAGTAATGGCTGAAGCGGAATGGTTGGAATGGTATCAAACACATAGTTTCCAGGTGTTTGATGCCATTCCAATTGCTCCGTTCCAGCCGTTATTATGAGCCGAGCCGTTCTCCCCTCAGCAGCCTCCTGTGATGTCAACCCCAATGATCAGGTCATCGTCACCAACTAACTACATTACAGTTTAGAATTACTTTGACTACCACCACCGATTTCTGCATGCTAGCTATGCTACCAGCTTATATGAAGGGGAGTTAGCATTTAGCTGTCACTTCTTCTACACCTGAAAACAGACAACTTCTAAATGTTATGCAGCAAAAACAGCCAAATATCTCCACATCAGACTTTAGTAACCACATTATGGGCCTGTTTACAATACATCAATCATGACGGATTTGATGAATATCCACTTTGTTAGACCAGATATGTTGAATGTGCACCAATCCGGTGTCCCTCTTATATTCCCCACGGTCTGCGTTCCATTGACCTCTTTACAGCATCTATAGAGTCTGCATGATGTGTGTTTTAAAAATGACAATAAGTAATATTTTATGTAACAGGTTGTGTGTATACTGTAGGTGCTGGACATAGCTCCTTCTGAAAGTGTCTGTGTATATTTTGTACAGATGATGATGGTGATCTGCATGATGTGATGATAATGATGGAAGTGAATAAACCACTATTGCTATGCAAACCAATGTAAATGTATTATTTGTAGTTACTGTATGTACTGTACACTACAAAAGGTGTGATTTTGAAAGCTACTTTGAAGGTACTGTTATAACAAGGTGAAAACAATGACAATGAAGTATAATCTGAACAGTTTATTAAACACAATCCACACTTAATAGTTTCCAAAATTATGTTTTTTAATGAAAGCGATAAGAGACGTTGCATCAGGACATTGACGCAAAATGTTACCATGACTTTGTCATAAAAACTATACTAAATGTATATAAACATACCAAGTAAACATATATTATGTATCATCTTAAAATACTGTATAATATAATAGAATAGTACAGTACTGTATACTGTAATATAATAGTACAGGACTGTAGAATGTAATAGAATAGTACAGGACTGTATACTGTAACAGAATAGTACAGTACTGTATACTGTAATATAATAGTACAGGACTGTAGAATGTAATAGAATAGTACAAGACTGTATACTGTAACAGAATAGTACAGTACTGTATACTGTAATATAATAGTACAGGACTGTAGAATGTAATAGAATAGTACAGTACTGTATACTGTAATATAATAGTACAGGACTGTAGAATGTAATAGAATAGTACAGTACTGTATAATGTAATAGAATAGTACAGGACTGTAGAATGTAATAGAATAGTACAGGACTGTATAATGTAACAGAATAGTACAGTACTGTAGAATGTAATAGAATAGTACAGGACTGTAAAATGTAACAGAATAGTACTCTATACTGTAATAGAATAGTACAGTCCTGTAGAATGTAATAGAATAGTACAGTACTGTATAATGTAATAGAATAGTACAGTACGGTATACTGTAGAATAGTACCGTACTATATAATGTAATAGAATAGAATATAAACAGAATTTAAGAAATAAATTGTTCCTGAGAGCAAAAATCAAGAAGTAATTAAAACATATTTATAATGTTTTTAGCCTTCATATAAAATCTAACAAGTTTGATTTCATGTAACATAATATACATAAAATATATATATAAATATATGCATTCTGCAGCGATACACCATTCCATCTTTGCGCTTTGTGGGACTATCATTTGTTTTTCAACAGGACAATGACCCAACACACCTCCAGGCTGTGTAAGGTCTATTTGACCAAGGAGAGTGATGGAGTGCTGCATCAGATGACCTGGCCCCCACAATCACCCCGACCTCAACCGAATTGAGATGGTTTGGGATGAGTTGGACCGCAGAGTGAAGGAAAAGCAGCCAACGAATGCTCAGCATTTGTGGGAACTCCTTCAAGACATTCCAGGTGAAGCTGGTTGAGAGAATGCCAAGAGTGTGCAAAGCTGTCATTAAGGCAAAGGGTGGCTACTTTGAAGAATCTCAAATATAAAATAGATTTTGATTTGTTTTAACCCTTTTTTTGGTTACTACATGATTCCATATGTGTTATTTCATAGTTTTGATGTCTTCACTATTATTCTACAATGTAGAAAATAGTAAAAATAAAGAAAAACACTTGAATGAGTAGGTGTGTCAACTTTTGACTGGTACTGTATATACAGTGCATTCGTATTCAGTATTCAGACACCACATTTTGTTACGTTACAGCCTTATTCGAAAATGGATGAAATAGTTTTTTTCTCCCTCATCAATCTACACACAATACCCCATAATGACAAAGCAAAAACTGAATTACACATTTACTCAAGTATTCAGACCCTTTATTCAGTACTTTTTTGAAGCACCTTTGGTAGTGATTACAGTCTTGAGTCTTCTTGGGTATGATGCTACAAGCTTGGCACCTGTATTTGGGGAGTTTCTCCCATTCTTCTCTGCAGATCCTCTCAATCTCTGTGAGGTTGGTTGGGGAGCGTCGCTGCACAGCTATTTTCAGGTCTCTCCAAAGATGTTCGATCAGGCTCAAGTCCAGAGCGGCTGGGCCACTCAAGGACATTCAGAGATTTGTCCCTAAGCCACTCCTGTGTTGTCCTGTTGGAAGGTGAACCATCTCGCCAGTCAGGTCCTGAGTGCTCTGGAGCAGGTTTTCATCAAGAATCTCTCTACTTTGCTCCGTTCATCTTTCCCTCGATCCTAACTAGTCTCCCAGTCCCTGCTACTGAAAAACATCCAAACAACATGATGCTGCCACCACCATGCTTCACCGTAGGGATGGTGCCAGGTTTCTCCAGACGTGACGCTTGGCATTCAAGCCAAAAGTAAAATCTTGTTTCTCATGGTCTGAGAGTCCTTTGGGTGCTTTTTGGCAAACTCCAAGCACGCTGTTATGTGCCTTTTATTGAGGAGTGGCTTCCATCTGGAAACTCTAACATAAAGCCCTGATTGGTGGAGTGCTGAAGAGATGGTTGTACTTCTGGAAGGTTCTTCCATCTCCACAGAGGAACTCTGGAGCTCTGTCAGAGTGACCATCCGGTTCTTCAGCACCTCCCTGACCAAAGCCCTTCTCCCCCGATTGCTCAGTTTGACTGGGCGGACAGTCTTGGTTGTTCCAAACATATTCCATTTAAGAATGAGGGAAGCCACTGTGCTCTTGCGTCCCTTAAATGCTGCAGAATTGTTTGGTACCCTTCTCCAGATCTGTGCCTCAACACAATCCTGTCTCGGAGCTCTACACACAATTCCATCGACCTCATGGCTTGGCTTTTGCTCTGACATGCACGGTCAACTGTGGGACCTTATAGACAGGTTTGGGCCTTTCCAAATCATGTCTAATCAATTGAATTTACCACAAGTGGACTCCAATCAAGTTGTAGAAATATCTCAAGGATGATCAATGGAAATAGGATGCACCTGAGCTCAATTTCAAGTCTCATAGCAAAGGGTCTGAATACTTATGTAAATGAGATTTGTTTTTATATTTAATACATTTGACAAAAATGTCTAAAACCAGTTTTTGATTTGTAATTATGGTGTATTGTGTGTAGATTAATGAGGATTTGATTATATTTAATCCATTTTAGAATAAGGTTGTAACGTAACAAAATGTGGAAAAAGTCAAGGGTCTAAAGACTTTTTCTGAATGCCCTGTATATTATGTGTTTCATTGTACAGTACTGTATATTATGTGTTTCATTGTACAGTACTGTATATTATGTGTTTCATTGTACACTACTGAAGAATGTAATAGAACAGAATAGAAGAAATCCTGAGAACTAACATCAACAAGTAACTAAAAATATTTAGAATGTTCTTAGCCTTCATATATAATCTCATAAGTTTGATTATAAGTGTAGATATTCTTTTTATAAAATGTAAATAAGAATAATATATATATATATATACACACACACACTACCGTTCAAAAGTTTGGGGTCACTTAGAAATAACCATGGTTGACCGAGGAAGAACAACGATTTCAAGCACCACCCTCCTTTTGAAGCTTCCAGTCTTATTCAAACTCAATCAGCATGACAGAGTGATCTCCAGCCTTGTCCTCGTCAACACTCACACCTGTGTTAACGAGATAATCACTGACATGATGTCAGCTGGTCCTTTTGTGGCTGGGCTGAAATGCAGTGGAAATGTTTTTGGGGATTCAGTTCATTTGCATGGCAAAGAGGGACTTTGCAATTAATTGCAATTCATCTGATCACTCTTCATGACATTCTGGAGTATATGCAAATTGCCATCATACAAACTGAGGCAGCAGACTTTGTGAAAATTTATATTTGTGTCATTCTCAAAACATTTGGCCATGACTGTACATAGGCGTACAGAGACCCATTATCAGCAACCATCACTCCTGTGTTCCAATGGCACATTGTGTTAGATAATCCAAGTTTACCATTTTATAAGGTTAATTGATAATTAGAAAACCCTTTTGCAATTATGTTAGCACAGCTGAAAACTGTTGTCCTGATTAAAGAAGCAATGAAACTGTCCTTCTTTAGACTAGTTGAGTATCTGGAGCATCAGCATTTGTGGGTTTGATTACAGGCTCAAAATGGCCAGAAACAAAGACCTTTCTTCTGAAACTCATCAGTCTATTCTTTTTCTGAGAAATGAAGACTATTCCATGCGAGAAATTGCCAAGAAACTGAAGATCTCGTACAACGCTGTGTACTACTCCCTTCGCAGAACAGCGCAAACTGGCTCTAACCAGAATAGAAAGAGGAGTGGGAGGCCCCGGTGAACAACTGAGCAAGATGACAAGTACAGCATTGTTTATAAGACAAAACTGACCCTAGATCAGCACTCCAACTAAGTTTGAATAAAGTAGTCCTGTGTGGCTCAGTTGGTAGAGCATGGTGCATTGTTTCCATTCCCAATGGGGCCTCCGGCATGCATTCAAACATAATTATACGTCGCTTTGGATAAAAGCATTTTCTTAATGGCATATCTTATGATACATTATTATAACACTTAGTTTGACTATACAGGTCCAGATATACAGGGATTCTTTCAAACTTGTTGTGTTCGAGTCTTCTGGGTTTGTAATGTTCAGGTCTTCTTGGTTCTGGGTTAGTTGACTGTACTGTAGAGAACAGAGGGGTCCTCCTCAGCTGCTTGTGCTGCTGCTGGTCTGAAGAAAGAGAAACAGAAATGAAACAGAAGCTGCATCCCAAAAAAAACCTTCTTATACTCTTTATAGTGCATTACTTTGACCAAGGCCTACATGGCTCTGGTGAAATGTAGTTCACTAAATAGGAAATAGGGTTCCCTTTGGAACACAGAACAGTTCCTCAAAACCACCGCTCTCTCATTATTGACATAGGAATTGTCTTGAGATTTCCATTGTTGGGTTTGTAGTTTAAGGAAATGACATCACTAGTGGCCACTAGGGGTAAACAATTTAGCTTATTAATGACATCATGGTCTTCTCGTAGCAGCATATGAATGAGCTGTAAACATTAATTTAGCTTGTTTACAACCAAATCTAAAAAATATATATGCAAATGGTATGTTATAGAAGGGTCAGATTTTTTTTGTTGCGATTTCACTCGTTTTTGAGAAACTATCCCCAACCAGCTATTCACTTCCTCATCCTCGTTGTTCAGTAAGTGGGCTCCAAAAACACCCCAAAACAACATTTTAGGAACTAAAAAGCTCTAAGTAGTCTATAGTGATTGCGTCATTCCGAACATTATCCGCAACATTATGTTCCATGTTGTTGAGACTCGAACGATGCCTCTCGTTTGTTCTAGCAGCAGGCTACAAGGAGAATGGAACAGTTGGACGGAGTCACACAAAAATGGAATATAATGTTGTGGATAAAGTTTGGAATGACACAATTTCATGTGTACAACTGCAACATCTAAAGAGCTGCATCACTATACTGAGAGCTTTCTGTTTCTAAAAGGATTTGGGTGTTTTTGGAGCATTTGTTCATGTTTTTCAGGGCCTCCGTACCGCACAACGAGGATGAGGAAGTGAATTGCTGGCAGTGGTAAGTTTCTCTAAAACAAGTTGAATCGTAAAATAAAAGTGCCTGGATCCTTCTATAACATGGCATTTACATAAAACATTGAAATTTGTTTGTAAAAAAGCAAACTTCTCCTTTAATGTGGTGTATTCACAATGTTCTAGTACTGACTCTATGTTATTTTAATGGCAGAATATGCTCACCGGTTGGCATTACTGGGGAGGGTGAATTTCACAGCATCGTACTGGACATCCTCTTCCTGTTTCTGGGGTTGAAGCAGTTGGACGGTGGAGTACAGAGGCACTTCCTGGTTTTTGGAGTGAGAGAAGTGGACGCTGGCATAGTGAACGTCATCCTGGTCGACGGTGGCTGTAAACCGGGCTGTGGCCATGCTTGAGAAGTTTTCATACACTGGACTAGAGTCTCCCTGATGGGAAGAAAGGACAGACAACATAATGAGGAGAAATGTCCACAAAGCAATACAAATAATCTGATTGTAACAGACTCACCTGTACATTCTCTGATGGGTCTCTTGTGTCAGAGGTGGATTTGGAGGACTTCTTCCTGGTTTGCACATTAATTAATAAATGTATTCTTGAATGAATGAATGAATCAATGAACACATTAAGTTAATAAAAAAGTGTTATAGTGAAATAATCTGTAAAAGATCACTGACCTGAACCACATGAGTCCAGAGAGACAGAGGATGAGAACCAGAACAACCACTATGATTCCTACAGCTGCAGTCACAACTGAGGTTTGTTTCCCTATAGGAAATATGGATGATATGAGTACAATAGTACAATATTTGTTAACTGATCAAATCTCAAAGTATATATAATTATAAAACAAAGTATGATAATCCAAAGTAGAATTATTAATATTAGATTGAAATGTAAATTTGTATTGAAATATTGAAGATGAAACTTCACCTGGTATAATGATCATCAGAGCTGTAGAGTTCCTAGATCCTCTTCCATTCCAGGCCTCACAGTGGTAATGTCCATTGTCCTTAGACTTGAAGTTACTTATGTTGTACATCTGTCCAAATACATTTGGAAAAGTCTTATTTTGAAAGTACCAGGTGTATTTGTCCACAGGTGGGTTGGCATCACTGCTGCAGGTCAGAGTCACTGAACTGCCCTCCACTATTTCACCAGAGGGACTGACTGACACTGAGGTGTTCTTTGGGTCATCTGGTGGACAATATGTAACAACAGTGTTTTAAATAGTGTTTTACTTGTGACTGAAATATGAATTTAAATGTGATCCTCTGATCAAAAGATGAGGTTAGGTGTACTAACACTGAACGTCCACAGACACAGAAGAAGAGTTGAGACGTCCATATTTATTCTCAGCCCCACAGTAGTATTCTCCACTGTCCTCAGAGATGATGGTTGTGAAATTGTAGGTCTTTTCAGATCCTGTCAGTGAAGATCCATTCTTCTTGTACCAGGTGTATTTGTCCACAGGTGGGTTGGCATCACTGCTGCAGGTCAGAGTCACTGAACTGCCCTCCACTATTTCACCAGAGGGACTGACTGATACTGAGGTGTTCCTTGGGCCGTCTGGTAAAGGAGAATTTGTCAGAGGGATAGGACAGTAGTATATTTACAAATGACATGTCATGTCAAAAATAAATTATCTGTTAATATCAGAGAACTATCTAAAGCTCTAACTGACACAAAACGTTAATAAATCCACATTTGAAGATGTTATGCTTCAGGACTACTTATTTTAATTCCAATTGTTTTGCTAACTTAGCATTCAAACACTGAGCTGTACTTTACTCACACATCACATCCATGTTTATGGTCATAGACCTGTCTGTCCCCATCTCATTCTGGGCCTCACAGTAGTACTCTCCACTGTCAGATGACTGGATTTGATTGAAGACATGCTCTTGTCCTGTCATATTCTGATAGCCACCTCCATTCTTCTTGTACCAGATGTAACTCTGGACAGGTGGGTTGGCATCACTGCTGCAGGTCAGAGTCACTGAACTGCCCTCCACTATTTCACCAGAGGGACTGACTGACACTGAGGTGTTCTTTGGTTTATCTGATGTAAAATACCAAATATTTTGTCAAAGTAATATTATCAATGAGTAAAAGCCTTTTGTTCTGTAATGATTGATAAAGTAAGACCTTTCTCTTTTGCCTGAATACATGATACTTGTTGAGTAGAATACTGTACTATTGTACTGTACTCACACACTGCAGGAGAGATGAGATCCTCATGGCCTTTCACAGCACAGTAGTAGCTGTCCTTAGCATTAGGGAGGACTGAATAGGGGGACGTCTTCTCAGTTACAACCTGTCTGTTCCTGTACCAGATGTAGGTGGGGTTGTCAGTCAGAGTACAGGTGGTGCTACAGGTCAGTGTTCTCTGTCCCTCTGCAGCAGGAGTCACCTTCACCTGCAGACCTGAAACAATATGTATAAAACCACATACACCTCTGTGTTAACAGGATGGTTAATTTGTTTGCTCCTGTAATTCAATATGATATACAGTTGTATCATACAGTGTAGTATTACCTGTGACAGACAGAGTTGTTCCTGGGAAACTATGACCCCATTCAAAGTTGTATGTTTTAAAAGTGAAGCGATACTCAGCTGAGTCCTCCTCTCTCAGGTCTGTGATTCTCAGGATGGAGGGACCTTTATACATCAATCTATCTTTGTCAGTGTACTTCACACGACCTGCATACCCTGGGCCTGTGGTTAGGTCTTCAGGGGTCGACTTATCACTTCTAAACCAGAATGTTGATGTGGTGTAATAATAACCAACATAAGTACAGGATATGTCCACTGTTGACCCCTTCAAGACACAGATTCTCCTCTTGGTGTAAGTCACTCTTCTGCAGCTCTGACCATGAACACCTGAAACACAGTGACATAACAAGAGGACAACTGGATTGTATTCTCAGTTCTTTCTAGAAATGCTAACAGTTCTCATGTTCTAGTGAAACCAACACACACACATTCTGGTTAAACAGTATTACAATTTTGAATTAAATAAACACTCACACACTGCAGGAGAGTGAAGATTCTCTTGGCCTTTTACAGCACAGGAGTAGCTGTCCTTAGCATCGGGGAGGACTGAATAGGGGGAGGTGTTCTCAGTTACTATCTGTCCGTTCTTGTACCAGATGGAGGTGGGGTTACCAGTCAGAATACAGGTGGTGCTACAGGTCAGTGTCTTATACTCTGAATACTGTTTAGGAGTCACCTTCACCTGAAAACCTAAATGGAAGGGGAGTAAAAACAAAGTACATAGTTTAGAATTAATGATTAATTTCATGACTCTTCAAAACTGTATAATGTGCTATGCAGTGTTACCTGTGACAGCCAGAGTACATACATCTATGACATTGTCTGTCATTTCTATGTAATTATGAATATTGAAGTATTACCCTTCTCATTGACCTTAAATGATTGATACTTCCTAAGTAGAATACTAGTTTTATTCATACTCACAAACTACAGGAGAGTGGAGAGCCTCATGACCTTCAACAGCACAGGAGTAAATGTTCACAGAAGAATCCCAGACCACCAGCAAATTACTAGAGTGTTGTTGGGAAGTGGTCTCATCTAGACGTTGTCCGTTCTTGTACCAGATGTAGGTGGGGTTGGGGTTGTCAGTCAGAGTACAGGTGGTGCTACAGGTCAGTGTCTTCTGTCCCTCTGCAGCAGGAGTCACCTTCACCTGCAGACCTGAAACAATGTGTATAAAACCACATACACCTCTGTGTTAACAGGATGGTTCATTTATTTTCTCCTGTAATTCAATATGATATACAGTTGTATCATACAGTGTAGTATTACCTGTGACAGACAGAGTTGTTCCTGGGAAACTATGACCCCATTCAAAGTAGTCTGTTTTAAAAGTGAAGCGATACTCAGCTGAGTCCTCCTCTCTCAGGTCTGTGATTCTCAGGATGGATGGACCTTTATTTATCCATCTGTCTTTGTCAGGGTACTTCACACGACCTTCATACCCTGGGTCTCTGGTTAGGTCTTCAGGGGTCGACTTATCACTTCTAAACCAGAATGTTGATTTTGTGAAATAATAACCAACATAAGTACAGGATATGTCCACTGTTGACCCCTTCAGGACACAGATTCTCCTCTTGGTGTAAGTCACTCTGTTGCAGCTCTGATCCTGAACACCTGAAACACAGTGACATAACAAGAGGTCAACTGGATTGTATTCTCAGTTCTATCTAGAAATGCCAAAAATTGTCAAGTTCTCATAGTGAAACCAACACACACACAGGTTAAACAGTATTGAATCAAACAATTTTGAATTAAATAAACACTCACACACTGCAGGAGAGTGGAGATCCTCATGGCCTTTTACAGCACAGGAGTAGCTGTCTACAGCTTTAGGGTAGACTGAATAGGGGGAAGTGTTCTGTTCTGTTACTATCTGTCCGTTCTTGTACCAGGTGTAGGTGGGGTTACCAGTCAGAGTACAGCTGGTGGTGCTACAGGTCAGTGTCTTCCTTGTTGAACTCTGTGAATAAGGAGTCACCTTCACCTGCAGGTCTGGAGTAGACACCATCAACCTGAATCACCTGTTGTCTAGTGTCATCACATGATGCAATACATTCTCAAACACATTTCATTCTTCAATCTGTTTCATATATACAAATACAATTTCTAGACCTAAATGGACAGTAGATATTAATTCAACAGACTAGCAGTATAAAGCATGTAACTGTACCTGTGACAGACAGAGTGACTCCAGGATCACCAGTATATTTCCCTATGGTCTGATCTGTTATAAATCTGAACTTGTACGTAGCTGAGTCAGTCTCTCTCAGGTCTGTGATTTTCAAGGTGTGACCATTCTTCTTATCCCCATGATACTCCAGACGACCTGCATACTCTGGGTCCTGACCAATTTCTTCAGGTTCTACACCAGTCTCCATTTTAGTGAACCAGAAGGCTGATGTGACTGTACCTCTGGGATACGTGTAAGAGCAGGACAGCTCCACTGTTGAGCCCTTTAAGGTACAGATACTCTGAGTGGTGTAAGTCACACTCCAGACATACTGACCCAGTACCACTGAAACACAGTCACACAACACGATGGTATCAGAATGAAGACAAGGTATATTGGCTCACACTGAAGGTAGGGTTTGTCCACACTTTGTTGCCATAGTTCCTGAGTTGAGTGTGAATGGAAACCACAGATATGCATCACTCAGTGAGGTGTGAAAGATAACTATTTAAGTGAAGTGGAGACGCCTAACTGAACACACCAGAATAACATTATGATTATTATCCTTTTATAAATGTCTGTATATTGATAAACAGAGCAACTAAAAGATAAGAATGAGACAATACCTGCTACAGACCAGAGAAAGACCACCAACACACTTCCTGCTGTTCTCAAGGCCATTGTTGAATCTCCCACCCTGCAGTCTTAGAAACATAAACAACAACTCACTCTATAGCTGGTGAATAACTACATACATATACCATCAGGGGCAGCAGGTAGGGCTCTAGTCAAAAGTAGTGCACTCTATAGGGAATATGGTGTAATTTGGGATGTAGATATAACAACACATCATCATCACAGCCTTGAGTGGATGGTGAGTAAATAACATCCATCATAATAGTTTGGTAATATGGCATGTGTCAGCGGTATCGGCAGGTAGCCTAGAGGTTAAGAGAGTTGGGCCAGTAACTGAAACATTACTGGTTCAAATCCCAGAGCTGGCAAGCTGAAATATCTGCCAACTTGAGCAAGGCAGTTCCCACCAGGTTGAATGACAGCTCCTATCCCCAAGCTGTGAGGCTAAACAGCAAGTCACACATACCTTTTATATAATCATTATATGATAGCGTCCGTATTCACAAAGTGTCTCAGAGTCGGATCTAGGATTAGTTTTCCCCATTTAGATCATAATTATATGGACCAGGAGGACCTGATCCTAGATCAGCACTCCAAGTCTGAGACCCTTGAGTACTTATGTCTAAAAACTAAAAACTATATTTCAAGATATCAAGAGTACTTACAGACTGAAGGGGAGAGGTCTTGTACAGTGAGTCAACTGACTGGTAGTGAGTGGGAACTGCTAGTGGGTGTGTGTTCTGTGGTTGATACATATTTATAGTAGTCAGGACACAAGTAGCTGATGCAGAACTGTCCTTTCCTTCCTCTTTAAGACATTAACATGCATGAGGACCAGAACAGCATGTCAGAGAAGGGAGGTTACTGTATTAGAGTGGGTCCTACATTTCTATAATGGACTAAATGTCCCCCATTTCCACTTTTCATTAAATACAGAACCATGTTAACAATATGTTGACTATTCTATATGGAATGTTTATAATATCTTAGAATGTGTTGTCCCTCTGAGTTCCACATGGAACAGGTCAAAGTTCCAATTACATTTGGTCAGTTTCATGATGTCATTCATTCTATTCTACCCATTAAATGTACACTCCTCATCAGCTGCTTCAAAGTGCTGCTGAATGTTCCAGTGTTCTAGACTAGAGTTCTAGACTCCCCCTACTGGCATCTCAACATTACTGCACCATCCTAATAATAATGTCCTCAATAATGTTGTTTTTTTTTCTTCACCTTTATTTAACCAGGTAGGCCAGTTGAGAACAAGTTCTCATTTACAACTGCGACCTGGCCAAGATAAAGCAAAGCAGTTCAACACATACAACAACACAGAGTTACACATGAAATAAACAAACGTACAGTCAATAACACAATAGAAAAAGTCTATATACAGTGTGTGCAAATGGCGTGAGGAGGTAAGTAATAGGCCATAGTAGCAAAGTAATTACAATTTAGCAAATTAACACTGGAGTGATAGATGTGCAGATGATGATGTGCAAGTAGAAATACTGGTGTGCAAAAGAGCAAAAATCAAAACAATATTTAGAGATGGGCTATGTACAGCTGCAGCGATCGGTAAGCTGCTCAGATAGCTGATGCTTAAAGTTAGTGAGGGAGATATAAGTCTCCAACTTCAGCGATTTTTGCAAATCGTTCAAGTCATTGACAGCAGATAACTGGAAGGAAAGGCGGCCAAAGGAGGTGTTGGCTTTGGGGTTGACCAGTGAGATATACCTGCTGGAGCGCGTGTTACGGGTGGGAATTGTTATGGTGACCAGTGAGCTGAGATAAGGCGGAGCTTTACCTTTACGGAGCCAGTGGGTCTGGCGACGAATATGTAGCGAGGGCCAGCAGACGACAGCATACAGGTCGCAGTGGTGGGTGGTGTATGGGGCTTTGGTGACAAAGCGGATGGCACAGTGATAGACTGCATCCAATTTGCTGAGTAGAGTGTTGGAGGCTATTTTGTAAATGACATCGCCTAAGTCGAGGATCGGTAGGAAAGTCAGTTTTACAAGGGTATGTTTGGCAGTGTGAGTGAAGGAGGCTTTGTTGCGAAATAGGAAGCCGATTCTAGATTTAATTTTGGATTGGAGAAGTTTAATATGAGTCTGGAAGGAGAGTTTAAAGTCTAGCCAGACACCTAGGTATTTGTAGTTGTCCACATATTCTAAGTCAGAACCGTCCAGAGTAGTGATGCTAGTCGGGGCGGGCGGGTGCGGCAGCGATTGGTTGAAAAGCATGCATTTAGTTTTACTAGCGTTTAAAAACAATTGGAGGCCACAGAAGGAGTGTTGTATGGCATTGAAGCTCGTTTGGAGGTTTGTTAAGAAGCATCCATTCAATCACTCTTACTTTAGGCCATTTTCAAAATGTCTCCAAAACAATCTATTGCTCTCAGAGCTCTTAAAATAGCATGCACAAGTCTTTATGTGAAACCGCATGTACAACGTACATCCCATCTTTTGTAGCATACAATATAGCTCAGTATTTGTCAAGGGTGCCAATAATTTTGGTCGTGACTGTATATCCCACAATCTGATTAATATGTAAAAATACATTTACACACACACACAAACACACCACACACACACACAGTTGTACTTGACCCTGTTATACTTTGACAGTGAACATGACCCTATTGAATGGAGATCTGGGTATTACTGGCATACTCTACTGATCATGTTTTAGACATGCAATTTAATTAACTGAACCAAACTAAACACATGAAACCACAGTCCAGGGTCAGTATTCACAAAGTGTATTAGAGTAGGAGAGCTGATCTGGGATCAGTTTAGCCTTTTAGATCATAATTATATGGACCGTCTGAGACACTTTATGAATACAGGCCCTGATGTAACAACCAAAACACAGTTCAATATAAACCAACAAGTACAAAGATACAGCAAGTCATGTGATGTATGGCTAAAAACATCAAAACTAAAACTATGTTTCAAGATATCGTCAAGAGTACTTACAGAGTGAAGTGAAGGGGAGAGGTCTGTCACTGCGTAGAAACAAGAAGTAGTCTACTGTAAGTATTAGTAGATGCAGGCGTAGCCTAAGTGTGAGTTCTGTGGGTGATACATTTTAAAAGTAGCCTTCGGAAAAGAACCTTCGGAAAAGAACCTCAAGAAAAGAACCTTAGGACCTCAAGCGCAGAACCGTAACCTTACGACCAGAACCAGAACACGGTCAGGATGGGCCACCGCAGAAGAAGGTGCAAGAGACGACTACTCAGGGTGGCCAGATACCTGTACCACTGGCTCACTGGGACCCTGGTAGAAGGTACTGTAGGGAGATGGGGAGGGGGGCACCAGATACCTGTACCGCTGGCTCACTGGGACCCTGGTAGAAGGTACTGTAGGGAGATGGGGAGGGGGGCACCAGATACCTGTACCGCTGGCTCACTGGGACCCTGGTAGAAGGTACTGTAGGGAGATGGGGAGGGGGGCACCAGATACCTGTACCGCTGGCTCACTGGGACCCTGGTAGAAGGTACTGTAGGGAGATGGGGAAGGGGCACCAGATACCTGTACCGCTGGCTCACTGGGACCCTGGTAGAAGGTACTGTAGGGAGATGCGGAGGGGGGGCTAAGTCCAAAATTGCACCCTATTCCCTATGTAGTGTGCTACTTTTGACCATGGCCCATTTGACTCTGGTCAAAAGAAGTGCACTATCTAGGATATAGGGAGCCAATTGGGAGGCGGTCAGGGTGGAGGAGAGGCTGTGGTGGAGGTTTGGTGGCGTAGTTATCCTGGCTCACTGGGACACTGACAGAAGGTACTGCAGGGGAAGGGTTTCCCAAACTCGGTCCCGGCCCCCCCTGAGTACACGTTCTGTTTTACTCTACTGGCACTACACAGCTGATTCCAACAATCAACTCATCATCAAGTTTTGATGGTTTGAATCAGCTGTGTAGTGCTAGAGAGAAAAACAGAATGTGCACCCAGGGGGGGCCCAGGACCGAGTTTGAGAAACCCTTCAGCAGGGGAAGGTGATATATAGACATAGAGTTACTATGTCTATGGGGAACAACACCTGGATAGGAAGTAGTGGTTGAGGGGTAAGTACCAGAGCTTATATACAGATTCATCTTCATGTGTTGCTTGGTGGGGGACTCCTGACCTCAGGGGGGACTGGGTAATGGAGAAGGTACAGTAGGAATGGGTGCAGAGCACCTGGATAGGCAGCAGGGGTGAGAGGTTGAGGGGGATGGAATGGGTGGGACTGAGGGTGGAGGTTTTGTGAGGTACTCTCAATCTTTCTACTTTTCCCTCTATCAGCTGTTGTAATGCTCTCTCTGTGACTAGCTGCCAGAGGCCTGTGTAGCTGTCCAAGGCATTGAAATATACACGCTGTTGTCTGGTCCTGGAATGGTTACTGTGCACCTTGGTTTGAATCGGGCTAGTAGTAGGTGCAAGCTACAGAAATAGGCACGCTACTGCTAGCTACAAAATGGTGACTGTAGACCGTTTGAATAGGTGAGTAGCTGTGTGGTTGGGTTGAATCAGTATCCTTGTAGAAAGGTCTTGCCGCAGGCCTCAAAGAGAAATCCTTCTAGAAGATCAGAGTTCAATCAGTACCGGCTTAACTAAATGACAACAGAGACAGGATACAACATGGAATTTTATTAAATCGTTTGGGGTAGGTCTCTTGCCAGAGGAATGCTCCTCAGAGCCTGATGCTGATGACAGGTTGTTGTGGCGCGATGGGTAACTTGATGCTTGAGGGTGGCTGTTGTCGATGTGTGCAGAGGGTCCCTGGTTTGAGCCCAGGTAGGGGCGAGGAGAGGGACGGAGGTTATTACACTGTTACACATGCACCACTCAGAGATTCTGTCAGATGACTGAATTCAGTGTGTTCAAAATGAAGCTTCAATAATCTGTTTGAAAGCCATTAAGAACACAAGTGAATGGAAGAAAGCAACAACACCAAACCATTCTCTGGTGTGTGAAGATAGAGAATGATGACATCACTAGAAATAAAGAATAGAGATCTACAAGAGATAGTGGAATGATTCTGATTATTTACATAATCCAATCAGAATGTATCTTTCAGTAAGACTCCTTCAGCAACAGCTGCTCTTTTGATAGTCTACCTTGTTGTGTCAGATGTCAAAACACACACATTTACAACGCGGGTACCTAAAAAACCATGTGACAAACTGACACACACACACACACACACACACACACACACACACACACACACACACACACACACACACACACACACAGACAGACAGACAGACAGAGCTACTGAACCGTGAGAAGGAAGCAGACAGGCATTTACGCTCCTGTGTTTACACCTTCTCGGAACCCTCCGCTCTGTAGATGGAACCTGACAACCACGGCTGGTTACTGGTGGCCTTTCTGATGATGGAGAGAGAGAGAGAGAGAGAGAGAGAGAGAGAGAGAGAGAGAGAGAGAGAGAGAGAGAGAGAGAGAGAGAGAGAGAGAGAGAGAGAGAGAGAGAGAGGGAGGGGAAAAGGCACATTGAAAACAGGGGAACGCTGTAAAGGGAGAAAGGGCATGCATGGCTGACACACACATACAGTTAAAACACGGGTATGTAAAATGCCATGTGACAAAGTGATATACTGTATGTTCAATTAAAAGACCACTGGTCCCTGATGCTGTTTACCGGCCATAGAGGTTCAGAGCAGGTTTATGTCACAATGTGTGACACTTTATACACTGGAGACCACTAACTGATAAAACACTGCAACTCGGTCTCTCTCTCTCTCTCTCTCTCTCTCTCTCTCTCTCTCTCTCTCTCTCTCTCTCTCTCTCTCTCTCATATAATATATATATATATAATATATCAGCTATCATAAGAGACTATAACCTAAAGCCAGATCAGCAAACTAACTATAGCATCAAGATGGAGTAATGATTACTTCAACTTGTGTGTGTGTGCATGCATGTGTGTGATTTGAGTCCATTCTATGGGGTCGTGCCACCCTGCTCTAATCTGTGCTGTGATTGGTTACTTCCAGGTAACCCAGCATCCAACCACAGCAAGCGAACTATAAAACAGAGGTTCCTCAAGCTGCTGCCCTGCTGTCGCTCCAGAACCGCCCCCTCACTCAGTCAAAGCAAGTGCTCGTTTGCATATCCCCACCCCTTCTTCCGTTAACCGCTACACAGAAGAGTTGCCGTGTTGGATAGCTTTAGCCAGCTAGCTAACATAAATAGCATTTCTCTCTGTTTGTGTCCGGTTGTTGCTAAATTAGCTGCATTAGCTAGCTAAATAAGTGAAGGTAAACTAAGAAGAAAAAAACATATATAACAACATGTAGCTATCAATCTCTCTCTCCCCCTCTCAGATGCTTCTCCTTGACAAAAAAAAAGTTAAAAAGTAAACTACTCAAACGGCAGTGCTAGCTACCTGCAGTGATGTCACAGAAAGGCCAAAAAGATCATCAAGGACAACAACCACCCGAGCCACTGCCTGTTCACCCCGCTATCATCCAGAAGGCGAGGTCAGTACAGGTGCATCAAAGCTGGGACCGAGAGACTGAAAAACAGCTTCTACCTCAAGGCCATCAGACTGTTAAACAGCCATCACTAACATTGAGTGGCTGCTGCCAACATACTGACTTAAATCTCTAGCCACTTTATACATAGGAACAGGGACGTGCACAGGAATTTTGAGGGGCAGTTGCTCTGACCTGAAAAAAGGGCACCCCTCCCACCCCCCCAAACATGCAAAGCTTCAAAGGAGAAGCCGCCTATTAGGGGCCATTTCAACAAAAATCTTCAGAACTTCTTTCTTGTCGATTCCTATGTCCTTCTCTATGGCCAGCAGGAGGAGGTCAGACAGCCGCTCTTGACCACACTGATTTCTGAGCCTTGATTTGACCAGCTTCAGCTTAGAAAGGAACGTTCTACCGCTGCAGTGGACACGGGTAGAGTGGCATATATTTTGATTCGTTTGAATAGTGTGGGGAATATGACGTTAGCGTTGTTTTCCTTGAATACTTCGAGCATCTTGGGACACTTGTAAGATGCATGGAAGACTCTCAGCTCTGTTTGAAGGTTGGTCTCTTCCCCCTGAAGTCCATAAAACTCACATAGTGAATGTGCTGTATCAACACCTTGGCCAATATCCTTCCACTGCTCTGGGTCAGTGAGTCTCTGCAGTGACATCACAATGTCCCGAGTCTTCCCTTCCCCGTAAAATCTTCTCTCAAGCTCCTGTCTCAATCTGTCCAGAAAGGTATAGTATGTCCTTCCCCTGTAATATTCCTCCAAGGTCTGGACTGCATCATCTTCTCTTGCTGATTTGGAAGTGTATTTCAGCTTTGCAGGGACTTTTCTTTGTCTACCTGGAATAATTGTGGGAATGCTTATGTCATTTTCCTCTGCAATTGTTGTGGCAGTGTTGTATATTTGTGAGAATTGGTTGTCTCTCCTCAGTTCCACTACTCGCTTCAAGACACCATCTAACACAGAGTAAGCAGCAGCCAAGTCCAGGTCATCCTGCTGGAGTACTTTTGAGGCAACTGATGTCTCCATGAACACTGGCGTTGCTATTTCAAGACACAGCAAAAATTCAAAATCTATGCTGCTCAACAGCATTTTAGCTTCTCCTGCAGCCAGATCGGAGGTCACACTCTCTCAGATCTCTCAAGTACTGTAGGGCAGCAGGGAGGACCTTCCTAATTGTCTTTAAAGCATCTTCCTGCAGCTCCACCGGGTGTCTGAAAGCCTCTGTAGTTCAAGGACACGTTGGTCTGGATTCATGGCTTTTGGTATCCACAAATGCAGCATGGCGCTTTGTAGAGTTGGCAATGAATGTGTACAGCCTCTCAACGACTGTGAAGAAATCCACAAAGTGCTTGTTGGATTTTGCACTCTCAAATAAAACGAGATTTAAACAATGTGCATGGCAGTGCACATATAATGCTCTCTCATTTTGTCTCTGAATCCGGGCCTGCAGCCCATTGTAGCGTCCACTCATATTGGCAGCTCCATCATATCCCTGTCCACAGACATCTTGAATGTTGAAGTTGTTTTGCTCAAGTAGCTTCATCACTACATTCTCCAGTGCCTCTCCGTTGTTGATGCCACATCACATAGTTGGACAAAGCGTTCCTTTATAGTCATGTTGTGGACATATCGCACAACAAAGGACACCTGCTCAATATGTGACACATCAGTGGTCTCGTCCAGCAAAATAGAAAATTGTGATGCTTCTGTCACTTCCTTCTGTATGATTCATTTCACATAAAGACTAAGTGCTTTTATGAGGTCGTTTTGTGTCCTATGGGACAGGAGAGACACCTGGCACCTTTGGTTTAATGCTTGTTTTTCCTTGACTGCATCAAGATGAAGCCTGAGTACGCTGTCATATTGGCCAAGCAAATCCACCATGTTCAGAAAATTTCCTCTATTTGAACTTGACAAGCCTTCTTCATTTCCCCTAAAGGCCAAAGCTTGTTTTGCCAGATATAATGTGATGTCTATTAAACGGAACATAATATCTCTGTTTTTCTGCCTCTCTCTTTCTTTGGCTGCTTCCATCTGAGAATCAGCTACGGCAAAAGCCCTCTGCAGTGTATCTTTTGTAAAGGCATTCCACCTAATCATGCTTAGCATATGCAATTCACTGCTGCGGTGCTCCTTAATCTTCACTTTGGCCTGCCTCCACAAGTTTATCCCTACAGACTTCCATCCTGTCCTGCTCTGAAATCTTTCCTCATTCATAAAATTCCTGCAGCTAAAGCAATGCATGGCATCATTCAGTGGAGAATATTCCAGCCAGGGGTCATCGTTATACCATTGGGCTTGAAAAGAGCGCCCATCTGGATTTTTAGGGAACTTTACCATAGGGCGGCAAGGCCCGACTGAATTGGAAAATGTGATGAAGGTCTGATCGTATTTAAGATTGCTGCTTTGTACATGAGCTGGATCTGTGGGATTAGCCAACCTCAGCAAAAATCTAAATCTGTTGACTCTGCCCCACTCGTCATCTCAATATCTTCCCTTGCTGATGCTCTCGTCTCCCTCATCTCATCCTCTTGCTCATCTATCATTTCCCTATTTTGCCAGTCTGTCCTGATCTCATCTGGGATTGGCTCTGGCTCTGGCTCTCTGAATGCAGCTGATGCACTGGGCTCATCATCTGTCCAATTACATATTATTGTTATTGCCATTATCATTATTATTTTAATGCCCACTAATGGTATTTATGTTCTGCTCAGGCAAGATCTTTGAAATGACCTCTAAAATAGCCTATGTTTTTTAGATTACAATTATTTAACCCTGGCTGTACTTTCTAGCATGGTCCTCTCATCTCATATTTGGTGATCATCACTTAAGCCTACCTGCCCTATGTTCCTCCTCCTGGTCCACATTTTCCTCACATAGTCTGGAGGCTTGTGACTGCTCCTCCTCATCTTAAATGGGATGTAATTATGAAATATTGCCATTAGTAGGCTAAAATATGAGTCTGATTAATTAATCAATTCGCCTACACAATGTCATGTCATCTTTATCACAGTGCAAAGTCTCTGTCTCACCTGCTTGTTGGCTCTTTCGCAGCCAACCCTGCAGTGATGTGCTGCCCTTTGCTGCCTCCCTGAATTGTCTCTCCCTCTCCTGAATCCGCCTCTTTTCAGTGGGCATCTTGGCTTCAAACAATACCCAAAATAGTGATAGGATTTAGGCATTTAACCATTTTGAATAAAATAAATAATGTGATGCATTACTTCCATCATTCATTCTTCTTGCTAAAACGAAATGTGAGAAACTAACTATCAGCAGACATGTAGCTTAGTTTGCCTAATGCCTACCAAAAAAAGAGTAGCCTAGGCTGCTTGTCTGCAAGCTATCTGTCTGATTATTTAGGCTAAACGTGGCAAACAGCCTGGATTTATGAAGATTTTAATTCATTTCATAAAACTTGATGATGATGATCGTTCGTTTGTTATACATCACAAACTCACCTTTTCCGACAACGTTGAGTCGTCTCACCCGACAACCGAGACAATCTCCATCTAGGGCCGCTCATGCAGGCTCAGCTCAGGTGCCGGTCGCGTGCAGCGCTGCAGCCAAGTAAACAGAGTTTTTTATCTAGGCCTACGTGAAATTCTGCATCCATTGTACGATTTATTTATTTATTTTTTCCCTCGGAAGGGCAACGTGAGTCGAGAAGGGCATATGGGCAGTTGCCCGGGCAACCTGAGCAACCCCCCTGTGCACGTCCCTGCATAGGAATTGGATGTAACAAATGTATCACTAGCCACTTTAAACAATTTTGTATATAATGTTTACGTATCCGACATACTCATATCAAATGTATACACTGTACTCTAAACCATCTACTGTATCTTGCCTATGCCGTTCGGTCATCGACCCAAATCTCTAGCCACTTTAATAATTATAATTGGATGAAATAATGTATCACTAGCCACTTTAAACAATGCCATTTATATAATGTTTACATATCCTACATTACTCATCTCATATATATGTGTATATACTGTACTCCATACCATCTACTGCATCTTGCCTATGCCGGTCAGCCATCGCTCATCCATATATTTATATGTACATACTCGTATTCATTCCTTTACTCTTGTGTGTATAAGGTAGTTGTTGTGAATTTGTTAGATTACTTGTTAGATACTACTGCATGGTCGGAACTAGAAGCACAAGCATTTCGCTACACTCGCATTAACATCTGCTAACCATGTGTATGTGACAAATAAAATTTGATTTGATTTGATTTGATTTGGTGGAACAAGTAACCAATTGTCATACTTAAGTAAAGATACCTTAATAGAAAATGACACAAGTAAAAGTGAAAGTCACCCAGTAAAATACTACTTGAGTAAAAGTCTAAAAGTATTTGGTATTATATCAACTTAAGTATCAAAAGTACATGTAATTGCTAAAATGTACCTAAGTATCAAAAATAAAAGTTAAAGTATAAAAATAAAAATCCTTATATTAAGCAAACCAGACGCCACCATTTTCTTGATTTTTATTTATTTACCGATAGCCAGGGGCACACTCCAACACTCAGACATCATTTACAAACAAAGCATTTGTGTTTAGTGAGTCCGTCAGATCAGAGGCAGTAAAGATGACCAGGGATGTTCTCTTGATGTGCGTGAATTTGACAATTGACAATCCTGCTAAGCACTCAAAATGTAACCTGTACTTTTGGGGGTCATGGAAAATGTAACCAGTACTTTTGGGGGTCAGGGAAAATGTAACCAGTACTTTTGGGGGTCAGGGAAAATGTAACCAGTACTTTTGGGGGTCAGGGAAAATGTAACCAGTACTTTTTGGGGTCAGGGAAAATGTAACCAGTACTTTTGGGGGTCAGGGAAAATGTAACCAGTACTTTTGGGGGTCAGGGAAAATGTAACCAGTACTTTTGGGGGATAGGAAAAATGTAACCAGTACTTTTGGGGGTCAGGGAAAATGTAACCAGTACTTTTGGGGGTCAGGGAAAATGTAACCAGTACTTTTGGGGGTCAGGGAAAATGTATGGAGGAAAAAGTACATTATTTTCTGTAAGAATGTAGTGAAGTCAAAAATATGAATAGTAAAGTAGAGTTCAGATACCCCCAAAAGTGACTTAAGTACTTTACACCACTGGTAACAGGAAACTGAGAATCACTGTCTTCTCTTCTATCTTTATCTCTTTCACTTCTTCTTCTCTCTTCCTCTTTCTCACACACAATAGGGGGTAGTTACTAAGCATAATAACCATGCCTTCTCCCCCTCCCTCCCTCCCTCCTACAGACAGTGTAGTGGAGGATGGGGAGTTATCTACAGTGTGTTATAGACCAGAGGGGTTGGACCAGCTACTACAACAGACTAAGTTCACCAGGAGAGAACTACAGATCCTCTACAGGGGCTTCAAGAATGTACGTCTCTCCCTGAGGACTCTCTGTCGTCTGTCTGTCTGTCTCTCTCTCTCTCTCACTCTCTTTAACCCTATCTCGCTCTCTTTCTTTTTCTCTCTCTCTCCAATTCAATTCCAATTCAGATTGCTTTACTGAGATGAAATACAATTTGTATATATTGTCAAAGCAGTATAGTAAACAGTAAATCCAGTACAGTGCAATGAGGATAATGAATCCAGTTCATTTCAGTAGTAATAATACTAGTATAACCATGTATACAGTTACACACTACCGCTGTTGTATTGTGGAATCTTCAATCCATACATTTAATGAAATAAAAATATGTTTTTGAAATTATTATAAAAAAGAAAAAGACTGGCTAGTAAACAGACAACAACATGTACATGGTTGATGGCTCCAATATGTATTAATTGTCTGTTAAATACAATGTAAATACTTCAGGGAGTTAGTGGTCATGGGATGTTCCTTCAGGCTATGGCAGTAATATACATATCTGGCGGTCATATACATATCTGGCGGTCATATACATATCTGGCGGTAATATACATATCTGGCGGTCATATACATATCTGGCGGTAATATACATATCTGGCGGTCATGTACATATCTGGAGGTCATGTACATATATGGCGGTAATGTACATATCTGGCGGTCAAATACATATCTGGCGGTCATATACATATCTGGCGGTAATATACATATCTGGCGGTCATATACATATCTGGCGGTAATATACATATCTGGCGGTCATGTACATATCTGGAGGTCATGTACATATATGGCAGTAATATACATATCTGGCGGTCATATACATATCTGGCGGTCATATACATATCTGGCGGTCATATACATATCTGGCGGTAATATACATATCTGGCGGTCATATACATATCTGGCGGTAATGTACATATCTGGCGGTCATGTACATATCTGGAGGTCATGTACATATATGGCGGTAATGTACATATCTGGCGGTCATATACATATCTGGCGGTCAAATACATATCTGGCGGTCATATACATATCTGGCGGTCAAATACATATCTGGCGGTCATATACATATCTGGCGGTAATATACATATCTGGCGGTCATATACATATCTGGCGGTAATATACATATCTGGCGGTCATGTACATATCTGGAGGTCATGTACATATATGGCAGTAATATAAATATCTGGCGGTCATGTACATATCTGGCGGTCATGTACATATCTGGCGGTCATATACAAATCTGGCGGTCATATACATATCTGGCGGTCATGTACATATCTGGCGGTCATGTACATATCTGGCTGAAATATACATATCTGGCGGTCATATACATATCTGGCTGTAATATACATATCTGGCGGTAATATACATATCTGGCGGTCATATACATATCTGGATGTAATATACATATCTGGCGGTAATATACATATCTGGCTGTAATATACATATCTGGCGGTAATATACATATCTGGCGGTAATATACATATCTGGCTGTAATATACATATCTGGCGGTAATATACATATCTGGCGGTAATATACATATCTGGCTGTAATATACATATCTGGCGGTCATATACATATCTGGCTGTAATATACATATCTGGCGGTAATATACATATCTGGCGGTAATGTACATATCTGGCTGTAATATACATATCTGGCTGTAATATACATATCTGGCGGTCATATACATATCTGGCTGTAATATACATTTCTGGCTGTAATATACATATCTGGCGGTAATATACATATCTGGCGGTCATATACATATCTGGCGGTCATATACATATCTGGCGGTCATATACATATCTGGCTGTAATGTACATATCTGGCTGTAATATACATATCTGGCGGTCATATACATATCTGGCTGTAATATACATTTCTGGCTGTAATATACATATCTGGCGGTAATATACATATCTGGCGGTCATATACATATCTGGCTGTCATATACATATCTGGCGGTCATATACATATCTGGCGGTCATATACATATCTGCCGGTCATATACATATCTGGCGGTAATATACATATCTGGCGGTCATATACATATCTGGCTGTAATATACATATCTGGCGGTAATATACATATCTGGCGGTAATGTACATATCTGGCTTTAATATACATATCTGGCTGTAATATACATATCTGGCGGTCATATACATATCTGGCTGTAATATACATATCTGGCGGTAATATACATATCTGGCGGTCATATACATATCTGGCTGTCATATACATATCTGCCGGACATATACATATCTGGCGGTCATATACATATCTGGCGGTCAAATACATATCTGGCGGTCATATACATATCTGGCGGTAATATACATATCTGGCTGTAATATACATATCTGGCGGTAATATACATATCTGGCGGTAATGTACATATCTGGCGGTAATGTACATATCTGGCTGTAATGTACATATCTGGCTGTAATGTACATATCTGCCGGTCATGTACATATCTGGCGGTCATGTACATATCTGGCGGTCATGTACATATCTGGCGGTCATATACATATCTGGAGGTCATATATATATCTGGCGGTCATATACATATCTGGCGGTCATATACATATCTGGCGGTCATATACATATCTGGAGGTCATGTACATATCTGGCGGTCATATACATTTCTGGCAGTCATATCTGCTGTTCCTCCCTCACCCAGAATAATTCAGCTTTATGTCATTAGTAAATGCACAGAATTTGGGAATTGATTTAGATATTTTCTTGAAAAAATATTATCTTACTAGGGAGTATTTCTCTCTCTCTCTCTCTCTCTCTCTCTCTCTCTCTCTCTCTCTCTCTCTCTCTCTCTCTCATTCTGTCTCACAAACACATTATATCTCTGTCTGTCTCTGTCTCTCTCTTTCTGAACCCCCTCTCTCAATTTTTCTTTCTGTGTCGCTGTCTCTCCCTCTCTAATACACTCTGTCTCTCTCTCTGTTTTTATGTGTGTGTTATTTCGGTTGATTATTGAATAGGAATGCCCTAGTGGTGTCTTTCTGTCTCTCCATTTCTGTCTGTTCTAACATTCTGTTGATTGTTCAATAGGAATGACCTAGTGGTGTCTCTCTGTCTCTGTGTGTTTTAACATTCTGTTGATTGTTCAATAGGAATGACCTAGTGGTGTCTCTCTGTCTCTGTGTGTTTTAACATTCTGTTGATTGTTCAATAGGAATGCCCTAGTGGTGTGGTGGATGAAGAGACATTCAAGTTAATCTACTCCCAGTTCTTTCCTCAGGGAGGTGAGTGTCTTTAAGTGTGTGTGCATGTGTGTGTTGCACCCATGCATGTGATCGTGTGTAAGTTTTTCTCTGTTTCTCGGTCTCTCCCTCTCTTAGCCCCTCTATCTGTGTCCCTCATCTTATGGCAGGCAGCGATGTAGTGCGCTGCAAACCCACAGCTCTCTGCGTCTCCCCCAACAGGACGGGTAGCTTATTCTCATCAGAGAGGTCTTTGAAACCTTGAATAAGGGTTTCAGGTTTAGGGAAATTAAACTCTCTATTTGTTTTATATTTTTGACATTTTGTCAGGAAATGTCTCGGGTTCTGCTGTGGTTGCACAGCCTTTCCTCTACAGGGAGCCATGTTTTCCTGTGTCTACCCTTCTCAATGGCAAGGCTGTGCTCACTGAGCCTGAACTTTGTCAAGGTTTTCTCTCTCTCTCTCTCTCTCTCTCTCTCTCTCTCTCTCTCTCTCTCTCTCTCTCTCTCTCTCTCAGCCTTTCAGTCTCTCAGTATCCCCTCTCTCACTTCCTCCCTCTGTTTCAGACTCCAGCACCTATGCTCATTTTCTGTTTGAAGCATTTGACACCCACAAGAATGGTTCTGTGAGCTTCGAAGACTTAGTCACAGGCCTGTCAATCATCCTGAGAGGTTCTGTCACAGAGAAACTCAACTGGGCTTTTAACCTCTACGACCTCAACAAAGATGGCTTCATCACCAAAGAGGTATGGTACGATGTGTGTGTGTGTATGTTTTTTCTCTCTTCTAAACTATTCCCCCATCCTCTGTGTGTGTGTGTGTGTGTGCGCGTGTTGGTGTGTGTGCATGTTCATATGTGTGTGTGTGTTCCAGGAGATGACTGATATCATGAGCTCCATCTATGATATGATGGGGACGTGTACGTACCCCTGTATGCAGATCGACGCACCCAAGGAGCACGTCGACAACTTCTTCCAGGTAACAACTAATCACAGATCTAGGATCAGATTAACAACTTCTTCCAGGTAACAACTAACCACAGATCTAGGATCAGATTAACAACTTCTTCCAGGTAACAACTAACCACAGATCTAGGATCAGATTAACAACTTCTTCCAGGTAACAACTAACCACAGATCTAGGATCAGATTAACAACTTCTTCCAGGTAACAACTAACCACAGATCTAGGATCAGATTAACAACTTCTTCCAGGTAACAACTAACCACAGATCTAGGATCAGATTAACAACTTCTTCCAGGTAACAACTAACCACAGATCTAGGCCTTGATTCAACCCTAATGTGCTTGTAGACAATAGGGCTTTTCAAAGGCAATGTAATTGAATTAGTGGAGATCACATTCAAGGTAAAAACAGCAGATGTCGGCTCAATTGGAAATGACCTTTAAATACTTTAGCACAGTTTCTAATTGGGTTAGAGAAGTCTACCTCATTGTTTTCTAATTGAATCCAAGCCCCAGGGTTAGTTAATTCTACCTCCATTGTTTTCTAATTGAATCCAAGCTCCAGGGTTAGTTAATTCAACCTCCATTGTTTTCTAATTGAAACAGGCCCCAGGGTTAGTTAATTCTACCTCCATTATTTTCTAATTGAAACAGGCCCTAGGGTTAGTTAATTCTACCTCCATTGTTTTCTAATTGAAACCAGGCCCCAGGGTTAGTTAATTCTACCTCCATTGTTTTCTAATTGAAACAGGCCCCAGGGTTAGTTAATTCTACCTCCATTGTTTTCTAATTGAACCAGGCCCCAGGGTCAGTTAATTCTACCTCCATTATTTTTGACACAAAGGGTTTTAAAAGGACCCTCTAGACATAACCTCCTTATTGTTGCATTCTGACCTTGTGAACAACCAAAAGGTCAAATAGAGGTTGCTTATATTTGTCCTGTTTCAGAGGTAGGTGTGTAACCTGTACAGTGTGTGGTGTGAAAGGGAAATGTGTTTGTTGCATATTCCACGGAGACACCCTTCAGAGTGTGGGGTCACGGCCAGGGATCAGAGTAGCATATTCAACTGTTTCTGTGTTTCACTCTGGCAGAAAATGGACAAGAACAAAGATGGCGTGGTCACCATTGAGGAATTTCTGGAGTCTTGTCAAAAGGTGTGTCTCTGTGTGTGTGTCTCTGTGTGTGTGTCTGTGTGTGTCTGTGTGTGTGTGTGTCTGTGTGAGTGTGTCTGTGTCTGTCTGCGTGAGTGCATGCTTGTGTGTGAGTGTGCATGTGTGTGTGCATGTGCATGATTCTATACGATATGATTATTTATGATGTTCAGTAGGAATGCCCAATACCTTGACTTTGTTGTCCTTAAGCCATTTTGCCACAACTTTGGAAGTATGCTTGGGGTCATTGTCCATTTGGAAGACCCATTTGCGACCAAGCTTTAACTTCCTGACTAATGTCTTGAGATGTTGCTTCAATATATCCACATTTTCTGGAATTTTCCAAGCTGTTTAAAGACACAGTCAACTTAGTGTATGTAAACTTCTGACCCACTGGATTTGTGATACAGTGAAATAATCTGTTTGTTAACAATTGTTGGAAGAATTACTTGTGTCATGCACAAAGTAGATGTCCTAACTGACTTGCTAAAACTATAGTTTGTTAACAAGACATTTGTGGAGTGGTTGAAAAGCGAGTTTTAATGACTCCAACCTAAGTATATGTAAACTTCCGACTTCAACTGTACATCTTTTTGTCTCTCTGAAATGAAATAATCTAGTCATAGGTTAAACAAATACATGTCTGTCGTTGAACAACCCCATGCCATGATGAGATGTGGAAAATCACAGCAATCTTTTTCATAAGTTATTGAAACAAAAAAGATAATTTACTATTATTGGATATGAAACTTTTAATTTATTTAAGAACCTGTTTCTGCTTTTGCACTGTTTAAACCTTTTCTCGAACTGCTTCTTACCTGTTGTGCTTTTTGTCCCTTCCTGCCTCCTGTCCAGGATGAGAACATCATGCAGTCCATGCATCTGTTTGACAACGTCATTTAGTGACACTTCCTGTGCGTGTGGCCTAAAGGACAGGGTGCCCATATTTAGTCCCACAGCCTCCACCCCTAGCTCTCCTCTATCCCCAAACACAGACTCATTAGGGCTGTCAGGGGGGTAAAAGGTACCCCTCCATGGATCTCCACTCTCCCATCCGTCCCTAGCCCCCCCACAAAAAAGAGACCCCCAACCTTGGAAGATCAGACAACAGTTAGGTGGGCAATAGGTACACCTCCATGGGTCTCCACTCTCTCATCCACCTCTAGCCCATCACTACCCCCCAAAAGAGACACCCCTACCTGGGAAGGTCAGACAACAGTTAGGGGGTCAAGAGCCACGCCATGTTGGAGACCATAACACTCATTCTATATGACATCACATTCTCACTATGCAATAATGTCATTTATTCTCTAATTACTAGTTGGACAAAATGGTGGACTGTTATTCTTCTAAGGACAAAAGGCTTTAAATCAGGCAATAATCTCACTGCTGGTCTGAATTTGTTAACTGTGAGATGTATTATTATCAATCATCGACATTCCAGAATGTTCCATCTCTCAGTGTTCTGGAATGGAATCCCCTGGCTGACGGAATTACCCACAACCCTCCAATCATCCATATTGTGTCCTATTCACCTCATTTTCAACAGAAATATGGTCCGGGTCTGTTTAGGTTTTTTTGTGCGTGACTTCCGGTTAAGCGCTTCCGGCCAATAGTTGGGAGCTAGCTAGCTAACTAACTCAGTATCGCTTCTCACAACTTTCCAAACATGGATTCACATTAAACGGTCATTTTTATGTTGGTTAAGGGGATGCCACGGTAATTGATAGAAACGGAAGCTGTTCATGGAGCAGGAGTGTTTTGACACCAAACTGTTTTGAGGAGCGGTGCAGTTGTGAGGCGCATTTTGATTTGCACCCACCTCCTAAGGACGAGGAGTCTCTTCGTCCTCTGCGGTGAAGAAGTCAATGGAACTCAACCAGAACAATCTAATTGCCATGGAAACGCGTGGGGGAAAGATGCCGAATCTCCTCATTGCCCCCCTAGCAAAATGAACCTACATTTAGGCTATTATTTACAGTATACAGTATGTGTACTATGTTGTGGTAAAAATCAGAGTATAACGCTTGTATGGATGTCAACCACAGGAGGTTGGTGGCCCTTAATTGGGGAGGACGGGTTCATAGTAATGGCTGAAGCGGAATGGTTGGAATGGTATCAAGCACACAGTTTCCAGGTGTTTGATGCCATTCCAATTGCTCCGTTCCAGCCATTATTATGAGCCGAGCCGTTCTCCCCTCAGCAGCCTCCTGTGATGTCAACCCCAATGATCAGGTCATCGTCACCAACTAACTACATTACAGTTTAGAATTACTTTGACTACCACCACCGATTTCTGTATGCTAGCTATGCTACCAGCTTATATGAAGGGGAGTTAGCATTTAGCTGTCACTTCTTCTACACCTGAAAACAGACAACTTCTAAATGTTATGCAGCAAAAACAGCCAAATATCTCCACATCAGACTTTAGTAACCACATTGTGGGCCTGTTTACAATACATCAATCATGACGGATTTGATGAATATCCACTTTGTTAGACCAGATATGTTGAATGTGCACCAATCCGGTGCACCCCCTCTTATATTCCCCACGGTCTGCGTGTTCCATTGACCTCTTTACAGCATCTATAGAGTCTGCATGATGTGTGTTTTAAAAATGACAATAAGTAATATTTAATGTAACAGGTTGTGTGTATACTGTAGGTGCTGGACATAGCTCCTTCTGAAAGTGTCTGTGTATATTTTGTACAGATGATGATGGTGATCTGCATGATGTGATGGTAATGATGGAAATGAATAAACCACTATTGCTATGCAAACCAATGTAAATGTATTATTTGTAGTTACTGTATGTACTGTACACTACAAAAGGTGTGATTTTGAAAGCTACTTTGAAGGTACTGTTATAACAAGGTGAAAACAATGACAATGAAGTATAATCTGAACAGTTTATTAAACACAATCCACACTTAATAGTTTCCAAAAAATGTTTTTTTTATGAAAGCGATAAGAGACATTGCATCAGGACATTGACGCAAAATGTTACCATGACTTTGTCATAAAACCTATAATAAATGTATATAAACATACCAAGTAAACATATATTATGTATCATCTTAAAATACTGTAGAATGTAATAGAATAGTACAGTACTGTATACTGTAATATAATAGTACAGGACTGTAGAATGTAATAGAATAGTACAGTACTGTATAATGTAATAGAATAGTACAGGACTGTAGAATGTAATAGAATAGTACAGGACTGTATAATGTAACAGAATAGTACAGTACTGTAGAATGTAATAGAATAGTACAGGACTGTAAAATGTAACAGAATAGTACTGTATACTGTAATAGAATAGTACAGTCCTGTAGAATGTAATAGAATAGTACAGTACTGTATAATGTAATAGAATAGTACAGTACGGTATACTGTAGAATAGTACCGTACTATATAATGTAATAGAATAGAATATAAACAGAATTTAAGAAATAAATTGTTCCTGAGAGCAAAAATCAAGAAGTAATTAAAACATATTTATAATGTTTTTAGCCTTCATATAAAATCTAACAAGTTTGATTTTATGTAACATAAAATATATATATAAATATATGCATTATGCAGCGATACACCATTCCATCTTTGCGCTTTGTGGGACTATCATTTGTTTTTCAACAGGACAATGACCCAACACACCTCCAGGCTGTGTAAGGTCTATTTGACCAAGGAGAGTGATGGAGTGCTGCATCAGATGACCTGGCCCCCACAATCACCCCGACCTCAACCGAATTGAGATGGTTTAGGATGAGTTGGACCGCAGAGTGAAGGAAAAGCAGCCAACGAATGCTCAGCATTTGTGGGAACTCCTTCAAGACATTCCAGGTGAAGCTGGTTGAGAGAATGCCAAGAGTGTGCAAAGCTGTCATCAAGGCAAAGGGTGGCTACTTTGAAGAATCTCAAATATAAAATAGATTTTGATTTGTTTTAACACTTTTTTGGTTACTACATGATTCCATATGTGTTATTTCATAGTTTTGATGTCTTCACTATTATTCTACAATGTAGAAAATAGTAAAAATAAAGAAAAACACTTGAATGAGTAGGTGTGTCAACTTTTGATCGGTACTGTATATACAGTGCATTCGTATTCAGTATTCAGACACCACATTTTGTTACGTTACAGCCTTATTCGAAAATGGATGAAATTGTTTTTTTCCCTCATCAATCTACACACAATACCCCATAATGACAAAGCAAAAACTGAATTACACATTTACTCAAGTATTCAGACCCTTTATTCAGTACTTTTTTGAAGCACCTTTGGTAGTGATTACATTCTTGAGTCTTCTTGGGTATGATGCTACAAGCTTGGCACCTGTATTTGGGGAGTTTCTCCCATTCTTCTCTGCAGATCCTCTCAATCTCTGTGAGGTTGGTTGGGGAGCGTCGCTGCACAGCTATTTTCAGGTCTCTCCAAAGATGTTCCATCAGGCTCAAGTCCAGAGCGGCTGGGCCACTCAAGGACATTCAGAGATTTGTCCCTAAGCCACTCCTGTGTTGTCCTGTTGGAAGGTGAACCATCTCGCCAGTCAGGTCCTGAGTGCTCTGGAGCAGGTTTTCATCAAGAATCTCTCTCTACTTTGCTCCGTTCATCTTTCCCTCGATCCTAACTAGTCTCCCAGTCCCTGCTACTGAAAAACATCCAAACAACATGATGCTGCCACCACCATGCTTCACCGTAGGGATGGTGCCAGGTTTCCTCCAGACGTGACGCTTGGCATTCAAGCCAAAAAGTAAAATCTTGTTTCTCATGGTCTGAGAGTCCTTTGGGTGCTTTTTGGCAAACTCCAAGCACGCTGTTATGTGCCTTTTATTGAGGAGTGGCTTCCATCTGGAAACTCTAACATAAAGCCCTGATTGGTGGAGTGCTGAAGAGATGGTTGTACTTCTGGAAGGTTCTTCCATCTCCACAGAGGAACTCTGGAGCTCTGTCAGAGTGACCATCGGGTTCTTCAGCACCTCCCTGACCAAAGCCCTTCTCCCCCGATTGCTCAGTTTGACTGGGCGGCCAGTCTTGGTTGTTCCAAACATATTCCATTTAAGAATGAGGGAAGCCACTGTGCTCTTGCGTACCTTCAATGCTGCAGAATTGTTTGGTACCCTTCTCCAGATCTGTGCCTCAACACAGTCCTGTCTCGGAGCTATACACACAATTCCATCGACCTCATGGCTTGGCTTTTGCTCTGACATGCACGGTCAACTGTGGGACCTTATAGACAGGTTTGGGCCTTTCCAAATCATGTCTAATCAATTGAATTTACCACAAGTGGACTCCAATCAAGTTGTAGAAATATCTCAAGGATGATCAATGGAAACAGGATGCACCTGAGCTCAATTTCAAGTCTCATAGCAAAGGGTCTGAATACTTATGTAAATGAGGTTTGTTTTTTATATTTAATACATTTGACAAAAATGTCTAAAAACCAGTTTTTGATTTGTAATTATGGTGTATTGTGTGTAGATTAATGAGGATTTGATTATATTTAATCCATTTTAGAATAAGGTTGTAACGTAACAAAATGTGGAAAAAGTCAAGGGGTCTAAAGACTTTTTCTGAATGCCCTGTATATTATGTGTTTCATTGTACAGTACTGTATATTATGTGTTTCATTGTACAGTACTGTATATTATGTGTTTCATTGTACACTACTGAAGAATGTAATAGAACAGAATAGAAGAAATCCCGAGAACTAACATCAACAAGTAACTAAAAAATATTTAGAATGTTCTTAGCCTTCATATATAATCTCATAAGTTTGATTATAAGTGTATATATTCTTTTTTATAAAATGTAAATAAGAATAATATATATATATATATACACACACACACTACCGTTCAAAAGTTTGGGGTCACTTAGAAATAACCATGGTTGACCGAGGAAGAACAACGATTTCAAGCACCACCCTCCTTTTGAAGCTTCCAGTCTTATTCAAACTCAATCAGCATGACAGAGTGATCTCCAGCCTTGTCCTCGTCAACACTCACACCTGTGTTAACGAGATAATCACTGACATGATGTCAGCTGGTCCTTTTGTGGCTGGGCTGAAATGCAGTGGAAATGTTTTTTGGGGATTCAGTTCATTTGCATGGCAAAGAGGGACATTTTCTTAATGGCATATCTTATGATACATTATTATAACACTTAGTTTGACTATACAGGTCCAGATATACAGGGATTCTTTCAAACTTGTTGTGTTCGAGTCTTCTGGGTTTGTAATGTTCAGGTCTTCTTGGTTCTGGGTTAGTTGACTGTACTGTAGAGAACAGAGGGGTCCTCCTCAGCTGCTTGTGCTGCTGCTGGTCTGAAGAAAGAGAAACAGAAATGAAACAGAAGCTGCATCCCAAAAAAAACCTTCTTATACTCTTTATAGTGCATTACTTTGACCAAGGCCTACATGGCTCTGGTGAAATGTAGTTCACTAAATAGGAAATAGGGTTCCCTTTGGAACACAGACAAGTTCCTCAAAACCACCGCTCTCTCATTATTGACATAGGAATTGTCTTGAGATTTCCATTGTTGGGTTTGTAGTTTAAGGAAATGACATCACTAGTGGCCACTAGGGGTAAACAATTTTGCTTATTAATGACATCATGGTCTTATCGTAGCAGCATATGAATGAGCTGTAAACATTAATTTAGCTTGTTTACAACCAAATCTAAAAAATATATATGTAAATGGTATGTTATAGAAGGGTCAGATTTTTTTTTTTTTGCGATTTCACTCGTTTTTGAAAAACTATCCCCCAACCAGGTAGTCACTTCCTCATCCTCGTTGTTCAGTAAGTGGGCTCCAAAAAACACCCCAAAACAACCTTTTAGGAACTAAAAAGCTCTAAGTAGTCTATAGTGATTGCGTCATTCCGAACATTATCCGCAACATTATGTTCCATGTTGTTGAGACTCGAACGATGCCTCTCGTTTGTTCTAGCAGCAGGCTACAAGGAGAATGGAACAGTTGGACGGAGTCACACAAAAATGGAATATAATGTTGTGGATAAAGTTTGGAATGACACAATTTCATGTGTACAACTGCAACATCTAAAGAGCTGCATCACTATACTGAGAGCTTTCTGTTTCTAAAAGGATTTGGGTGTTTTTGGAGCATTTGATCATGTTTTTCAGGGCCTCCGTACCGCACAACGAGGATGAGGAAGTGAATTGCTGGCAGTGGTAAGTTTCTCTAAAACAAGTTGAATCGTAAAATAAAAGTGCCTGGATCCTTCTATAACATGGCATTTACATAAAACATTGAAATTTGGTTGTAAAAAAAGCAAACTTCTCCTTTAATGTGGTGTATTCACAATGTTCTAGTACTGACTCTATGTTATTTTAATGGCAGAATATGCTCACCGGTTGGCATTACTGGGGGAGGGTGAATTTCACAGCATCGTACTGGACATCCTCTTCCTGTTTCTGGGGTTGAAGCAGTTGGACGGTGGAGTACAGAGGCACTTCCTGGTTTTTGGAGTGAGAGAAGTGGACGCTGGCATAGTGAACGTCATCCTGGTCGACGGTGGCTGTAAACCGGGCTGTGGCCATGCTTGAGAAGTTTTCATACACTGGACTAGAGTCTCCCTGATGGGAAGAAAGGACAGACAACATAATGAGTAGAAATGTCCACAAAGCAATACAAATAATCTGATTGTAACAGACTCACCTGTACATTCTCTGATGGGTCTCTTGTGTCAGAGGTGGATATGGAGGACTTCTTCCTGGTTTGCACATTAATTAATAAATGTATTATTGAATGAATGAATCAATGAACAAATTAAGTTAATAAAAAAAGAGTTAGAGTGAAATAATGTGTAAAAGATCACTGACCTGAACCACATGAAGCCAGAGAGACAGAGGATGAGAACCAGAACAACAACTATGATTCCTACAGCTGCAGTCACAACTGAGGTTTGTTTCCCTATAAGAAATATGGATGATATGAGTACAATATTTGTTAACTGATCTAATCTCAAAGTATATATAATTATAAAACAAAGTATGATAATCCAAAGTAGAATTATTAATATTAGATTGAAATGTAAATTTGTATTGAAATATTGAAGATGAAACTTCACCTGGTAAAATGATCATCAGAGCTGTAGAGTTCCTAGATCCTCTTCCATTCCAGGCCTCACAGTGGTAATGTCCATTGTCCTTAGACTTGAAGTTACTTATGTTGTACATCTGTCCAAATACATTTGGAAAAGTCTTATTTTGAAAGTACCAGGTGTATTTGTCCACAGGTGGGTTGGCATCACTGCTGCAGGTCAGAGTCACTGAACTGCCCTCCACTATTTCACCAGAAGGACTGACTGACACTGAGGTGTTCTTTGGGTCATCTGGTGGACAATATTTAACAACAGTGTTTTAAATAGTGTTTTACTTGTGACTGAAATATGAATTTAAATGTGATCCTCTGATCAAAAGATGAGGTTAGGTGTACTAACACTGAACGTCCACAGACACAGAAGAAGAGTTGAGACGTCCATATTTATTCTCAGCCCCACAGTAGTATACTCCACTGTCCTCAGAGATGATGGTTGTGAAATTGTAGGTCTTTTCAGATCCTGTCAGTGAAGATCCATTCTTCTTGTACCAGGTGTATTTGTCCACAGGTGGGTTGGCATCACTGCTGCAGGTCAGAGTCACTGAACTGCCCTCCACTATTTCACCAGAGGGACTGACTGATACTGAGGTGTTCCTTGGGCCGTCTGGTAAAAGAGAATTTGTCAGAGGGATAGGACAGTAGTATATTTACAAATGACATGTCATGTCAAAAATAAATTATCTGTTAATATCAGAGAACTATCTAAAGCTCTAACTGACACAAAACGTTAATGAATACACATTTGAAGATGTTATGCTTTAGGACTACTTATTTTAATTCCAATTGTTTTGCTAACTTAGCATTCAAACACTGAGCTGTACTTTACTCACACTTCACATCCATGTTTATGGTCCTAGACCTGTCTGTCCCCATCTCATTCTGGGCCTCACAGTAGTACTCTCCACTGTCAGATGACTGGATTTGATTGAAGACATGCTCTTGTCCTGTTATATTCTGATAGCCACCTCCATTCTTCTTGTAGCACCAGATGTAACTCTGGACAGGTGGGTTGGCATCACTGCTGCAGGTCAGAGTCACTGAACTGCCCTCCACTATTTCACCAGAGGGACTGACTGACACTGAGGTGTTCTTTGGTTTATCTGATGTAAAATACCAAATATTTTGTCAAAGTAATATTATCAATGAGTAAAAAAAGCCTTTTTGTTCTGTAATGATTGATAAAGTAAGACCTTTCTCTTTTGCCTGAATACATGATACTTGCTGAGTAGAATACTGTACTATTGTACTGTACTCACACACTGCAGGAGAGATGAGATCCTCATGGCCTTTCACAGCACAGTAGTAGCTGTCTGCAGCATCAGGGAGGACTGAATAGGGGGACGTCTTCTTAGTTACAACCTGTCTGTTCCTGTACCAGATGTAGGTGGGGTTGTCAGTCAGAGTACAGGTGGTGCTACAGGTCAGTGTCTTCTGTCCCTCTGCAGCAGGAGTCACCTTCACCTGCAGACCTGAAACAATATGTATAAAACCACATACACCTCTGTGTTAACAGGATGGTTAATTGGTTTGCTCCTGTAATTCAATATGATATACAGTTGTATCATACAGTGCAGTATTACCTGTGACAGACAGAGTTGTTCCAGGGAAACTATGACCCCATTCAAAGTTGTATGTTTTAAAAGTGAAGCGATACTCAGCTGAGTCCTCCTCTCTCAGGTCTGTGATTCTCAGGGTGAAGGGACCGTCGTATGTTCCAGTGTTCGCCACACGCCCTGAATACCCTGGGTCTCTGGTTAGGTCTTCAGGGGTCGACTTATCACTTCTAAACCAGAATGTTGATCTGGTGTAATAATAACCAACATAAGTACAGGATATGTCCACTGTTGACCCCTTCAAGACACAGATTCTCCTCTTGGTGTAAGTCACTCTGTTGCAGTTCTGACCCTGAACACCTGAAACACAGTGACATAACAAGAGGTCAACTGGATTGTATTCTCAGTTCTTTCTAGAAATGCTAACAGTTCTCATGTTCTCATAGTGAAACCAAAACACACACAGATTAAACAGTATTACAATTTTGAATTAAATAAACACTCACACACTGCAGGAGAGTGAAGATACTCTTGGCCTTTTACAGCACAGGAGTAGCTGTCCTTAGCATCGGGGAGGACTGAATAGGGGGAAGTGTTCTCAGTTACTATCTGTCCGTTCTTGTACCAGATGGAGGTGGGGTTACCAGTCAGAATACAGGTGGTGCTACAGGTCAGTGTCTTATACTCTGAATACTGTTTAGGAGTCACCTTCACCTGAAAACCTAAATGAAACGGGAGTAAAAACAGAGTACATAGTTTAGAATGAATGATTAATTTCATGACTCTTCAAAACTGTATAATGTGCTATGCAGTGTTACCTGTGACAGCCAGAGTACATACATCTATGACATTGTCTGTCATTTATATGTAATTATGAATATTGAAGTATTACCCTTCTCATTGACCTTAAATGATTGATACTTCCTAAGTAGAATACTAGTTTCATTCATACTCACAAACTACAGGAGAGTGGAGAGCCTCATGACCTTCAACAGAACAGGAGTAAAAGTTCACAGAAGAATCCCAGACCACCAGCAAATTACTAGAGTGTTGTTGGGAAGTGGGCTCATCTAGACGTTGTCCGTTCTTGTACCAGATGTAGGTGGGGTTGTCAGTCAGAGTACAGGTGGTGCTACAGGTCAGTGTTCTCTGTCCCTCTGCAGCAGGAGTCACCTTCACCTGCAGACCTGAAACAATATGTATAAAACCACATACACCTCTGTGTTAACAGGATGGTTCATTTATTTTCTCCTGTAATTCAATATGATATACAGTTGTATCATACAGTGTAGTATTACCTGTGACAGACAGAGTTGTTCCTGGGAAACTATGACCCCATTCAAAGTAGTATGTTTTAAAAGTGAAGCGATACTCAGCTGAGTCCTCCTCTCTCAGATCTGAGATTCTCATGATGGAGGGACCTTTATACTTTAATCTGTCTTTGTCAGGGTACTTCACACGACCTGCATACCCTGGGACTGTGGTTAGGTCTTCAGGGGTCGACTTATCACTTCTAAACCAGAATGTTGATATGGTGTAATAATAACCAACATAAGTACAGGATATGTCCACTGTTGACCCCTTCAAGGCACAGATTGTCCTCTTGGTATAAGTCACTCTGCTGCAGCTCTGACCCTGAACACCTGAAACACAGTGACATAACAAGAGGTCAACTGGATTGTATTCTCAGTTCTATCTAGAAATGCCAAAAATTGTCAAGTTCTCATAGTGAAACCAACACACACACAGGTTAAACAGTATTACAATTTTGAATTAAATAAACACTCACACACTGCAGGAGAGTGGAGATCCTCTTGGCCTTTTACAGCACAGGAGTAGCTGTCTACAGCATAAGGGTTGACTGAATAGGGGGAAGTGTTCTCTGTTACTATCTGTCCGTTCTTGTACCAGGTGTAGGTGGGGTTACCAGTCAGAGTACAGCTGGTGGTGCTACAGGTCAGTGTCTTCCATGTTGAACTCTGTGAATAAGGAGTCACCTTGACCTGCAGGTCTGGAGTAGACACCATCAACCTGAATCACCTGTTGTCTAGTGTCATCACATGATGCAAGACATTCTCAAACACATTTCATTCTTCAATCTGTTTCATATATACAAATACAATTTCTAGACCTAAATGGACAGTAGATATTAATTCAACAGACTAGCAGTATAAAGCATGTAACTGTACCTGTGACAGACAGAGTGACTCCAGGATCACCAGTATATTTCCCTATGGTCTGATCTGTTATAAATCTGAACTTGTACGTAGCTGAGTCACTCTCTCTCAGGTCTGTGATTTTCAAGGTGTGACCATTCTTCTTATCCCCATGATACTCCAGACGACCTGCATTCTCTGGGTCCTGATCTATATCTTCAGGTTCTACACCAGTCTCCATTTTAGTGAACCAGAAGGCTGATGTGACTGTACCTCTGGGATACGTGTAAGAGCAGGACAGCTCCACTGTTGAGCCCTTTAAGGTACAGATACTCTGAGTGGTGTAAGTCACACTCCAGACATACTGACCCAGTACCACTGAAACACAGTCACACAACACGATGGTATCAGAATGAAGACAAGGTATATTGGTTCACACTGAAGGTAGGGTTTGTCCACACTTTGTTGCCATAGTTCCTGAGTTGAGTGTGAATGGAAACCACAGATATGCATCACTCAGTGAGGTGTGAAAGATAACTATTTAAGTGAAGTGGAGACGCCTAACTGAACACACCAGAATAACATTATGATTCTTATCCTTTTATAAATGTCTGTATATTGATAAACAGAGGAACTAAAAGATAAGAATGAGACAATACCTGCTACAGACCAGAGAAAGACCACCAACACACTTCCTGCTGTTCTCAAGGCCATTGTTGAATCTCCCACCCTGCAGTCTTAGAAACATAAACAACAACTCACTCTATAGCTGGTGAATAACTACATACATACCATCAGGGGCAGCAGGTAGGGCTCTAGTCAAAAGTAGTGCACTCTATAGGGAATATGGTGTAATTTGGGATGTAGATATAACAACACATCATCATCACAGCCTTGAGTGGATGGTGAGTAAATAACATCCATCATAGTTTGGTAATATGGCGTGTGTCAGCGGTATCGGCAGGTAGCCTAGAGGTTAAGAGAGTTGGGCCAGTAACTGAAACATTACTGGTTCAAATCCCAGAGCTGGCAAGCTGAAATATCTGCCAACTTGAGCAAGGCAGTTCCCACCAGGTTGAATGACAGCTCCTATCCCCAAGCTGTGAGGCTAAACAGCAAGTCACACATACCTTTTATATAATCATTATATGATAGCGTCCGTATTCACAAAGTGTCTCAGAGTCGGATCTAGGATTAGTTTTCCCCATTTAGATCATAATTATATGGACCAGGAGGACCTGATCCTAGATCAGCACTCCAAGTCTGAGACCCTTGAGTACTTATGGCTAAAAACTAAAAACTATATTTCAAGATATCAAGAGTACTTACAGACTGAAGGGGAGAGGTCTTGTACAGTGAGTCAACTGACTGGTAGTGAGTGGGAACTGCTAGTGGGTGTGTGTTCTGTGGTTGATACATATTTATGTAGTCAGGACACAAGTAGCTGATGCAGAACTGTCATTTCCTTCCTCTTTAAGACATTAACATGCATGAGGACCAGAACAGCATGTCAGAGAAGGGAGATTACTGTTGTGTTATATGTTGACTATTTTATATGGAATGTTTATAATATCTTAGAATGTGTTGTCCCTCTGAGTTCTACATGGAACAGGTCAAAGTTCAATTTACATTTGGTCAGTTCCATGATGTCATTCATTCTATTCTACCCATTAAATGTACAATCCTCATCAGCTGCTTCAAAGTGCTGCTGAATGTTCCAGTGTTCTAGACTAGAGTTCTAGACTCCCCCTACTGGCATCTCAACATTACTGCACCATACTAATAATAATGTCCTCAATAATGTTTTGTTTATTAATGATTTTTGCAAACCGTTCAAGTCATTGACAGCAGATAACTGGAAGGAAAGGCGGCCAAAGGAGATGTTGGCTTTGGGGTTGACCAGTGAGATATACCTGCTGGAGCGGGTGGGTGTTGTTATGGTGACCAGTGAGCTGAGATAAGGCGGAGCTTTACCTTTACGGAGCCAGTGGGTCTGGCGACGAATATGTAGCGAGGGCCAGCAGACGAGAGCATACAGGTCGCAGTGGTGGGTGGTGTATGGGGCTTTGGTGACAAAACGGATGGCACAGTGATAGACTGCATCCAATTTGCTGAGTAGAGTGTTGGAGGCTATTTTGTAAATGACATCGCCTAAGTCGAGGATCGGTAGGAAAGTCAGTTTTACAAGGGTATGTTTGGCAGTGTGAGTGAAGGAGGCTTTGTTGCGAAATAGGAAGCCGATTCTAGATTTAATTTTGGATTGGAGAAGTTTAATATGAGTCTGGAAGGAGAGTTTAAAGTCTAGCCAGACACCTAGGTATTTGTAGTTGTCCACATATTCTAAGTCAGAACCGTCCAGAGTAGTGATGCTAGTCGGGCGGGCGGGTGCGGGCAGCGATTGGTTGAAAAGCATCCATTTAGTTTTACTAGCGTTTAAAAACAGTTGGAGGCCACAGAAGGAGTGTTGTATGGCATTGAAACTCATTTGGAGGTTTGTTAAGAAGCATCCATTCAATCACTCTTACTTTAGGCCATTTTCAAAATGTCTCCAAAACAATCTATTGCTCTCAGAGCTCTTAAAATAGCATGCACAAGTCTTTATGTGAAACCACATGTACAACGTACATCCCATCTTTTGTAGCATACAATATAGCTCAGTATTTGTCAAGGGTGCCAATAATTTTGGTCGTGACTGTATATCCCACAATCTGATTAATATGTAAAAATACATTTACACACACACACACACAAACACACCACACACACACACAGTTATACTTGACCCTGTTATACTTTGACAGTGAACATGACCCTATTGAATGGAGATCTGGGTATTACTGGCATACTCTACTGATCATGTTTTAGACATGCAATTGAATTAACTGAACCAAACTAAACACATGAAACCACAGTCCAGGGTCAGTATTCACAAAGTGTATTAGAGTAGGAGAGCTGATCTGGGATCAGTTTAGCCTTTTAGATCATAATTATATGGACCGTCTGAGACACTTTATGAATACAGGCCCTGATGTAACAACCAAAACACAGTTCAATATAAACCAACAAGTACAAAGATACAGCAAGTCATGTGATGTATGGCTAAAAACATCAAAACTAAAACTATGTTTCAAGATATCGTCAAGAGTACTTACAGAGTGAAGTGAAGGGGAGAGGTCTGTCACTGCGTAGAAACAAGAAGTAGTCTACTGTAAGTATTAGTAGATGCAGGCGTAGCCTAAGTGTGAGTTCTGTGGGTGATACATTTTAAAAGTAGCCTTCGGAAAAGAACCATCGGAAAAGAACCTCAAGAAAATAACCTTAGGACTGGCACTACACAGCTGATTCCAACAATCAACTCATCATCAAGCTTTGATGGTTTGAATCAGCTGTGTAGTGCTAGAGAGAAAAACAGAATGTGCACCCAGGGGGGGGGCCCAGGACCGAGTTTGAGAAACCCTTCAGCAGGGGAAGGTGATATATAGACATAGAGTTACTATGTCTATGGGGAACAACACCTGGATAGGAAGTAGTGGTTGAGGGGTAAGTACCAGAGCTTATATACAGATTCATCTTCATGTGTTGCTTGGTGGGGGACTCCTGACCTCAGGGGGGGACTGGGTAATGGAGAAGGTACAGTAGGAATGGGTGCAGAGCACCTGGATAGGCAGCAGGGGTGAGAGGTTGAGGGGGATGGAATGGGTGGGACTGAGGGTGGAGGTTTTGTGAGGTACTCTCAATCTTTCTACTTTTCCCTCTTTCAGCTGTTGTAATGCTCTCTCTGTGACTAGCTGCCAGAGGCCTGTGTAGCTGTCCAAGGTATTGAAATATACACGCTGTTGTCTGGTCCTGGAATGGTTACTGTGCACCTTGGTTTGAATCGGGCTAGTAGTAGGTGCAAGCTACAGAAATAGGCACGCTACTGCTAGCTACAAAATGGTGACTGTAGACCGTTTGAATAGGTGAGTAGCTGTGTGGTTGGGTTGAATCAGTATCCTTGTAGAAAGGTCTTGCCGCAGGCCTCAAAGAGAAATCCTTCTAGAAGATCAGAGTTCAATCGAGTACCGGCTTAACTGAATGACAACAGAGACAGGATACAACATGGAATTTTATTAAATCGTTTGGGGTAGGTCTCTTGCCAGAGGAATGCTCCTCAGAGCCTGATGCTGATGACAGGTTGTTGTGGCGCGATGGGTAACGAGGCTTCGAGGTTGGCTGTTGTCGATGTGTGCAGAGGGTCCCTGGTTTGAGCCCAGGTAGGGGCGAGGAGAGGGACGGAGGCTAACCATTCAACACCAAACCATTCTCTGGTGTGTGAAGATAGAGAATGATGACATCACTAGAAATAAAGAATATAAATCTACAAGAGATAGTGGAATGATTCTGATTATTTACATAATCCAATCAGAATGTATCTTTCAGTAAGACTCCTTCAGCAACAGCTGCTCTTTTGATAGTCTACCTTGTTGTGTCAGATGTCAAAACACACACAACGCGGGTACCTAAAAAACCATGTGACAAACTGACACACACACACACATACACATACACACACACAGACAGAGCTACTGAACCGTGAGAAGGAAGCAGACAGGCATTTACGCTCCTGTGTTTACACCTTCTCGGAACCCTCCGCTCTGTAGATGGAACCTGACAACACGGCTGGTTACTGGTGGCCTTTCTGATGATGGAGAGAGAGAGAGAGAGAGAGAGAGAGAGAGAGAGAGAGAGAGAGAGAGAGAGAGAGAGAGAGAGAGAGAGAGAGAGAGAGAGAGAGAGAGAGAGAGAGAGAGAGAGAGAGAGGGAAAAGGCACATTGAAAACAGGGGAACGCTGTAAAGGGAGAAAGGGCATGCATGGCTGACACACACATACAGTTAAATCACGGGTATGTAAAATGCCATGTGACAAAGTGATATACTGTATGTTCAATTAAAAGACCACTGGTCCCTGATGCTGTTTACCGGCCATAGAGGTTCAGAGCAAGTTTATGTCACAATGTGTGACACTTTATACACTGGAGACCAGTAACTGATAAAACACTGCAACTCTCTCTCTCTCTCTCTCTCTCTCTCTCTCTCTCTCTCTCTCTCTCTCTCTCTCTCTCTCTCTCTCATATAATATATATATATATATAATATATCAGCTATCATAAGAGACTATAACCTAAAGCCAGATCAGCAAACTAACTATAGCATCAAGATGGAGTAATGATTACTTCAACTTGTGTGTGTGTGCATGCATGTGTGTGATTTGAGTCCATTCTATGGGGTCGTGCCACCCTGCTCTAATCTGTGCTGTGATTGGTTACTTCCAGGTAACCCAGCATCCAACCACAGCAAGCGAACTATAAAACAGAGGTTCCTCAAGCTGCTGCCCTGCTGTCGCTCCAGAACCGCCCCCTCACTCCGTGTTGGATAGCTTTAGCCAGCTAGCTAACATAAATAGCATTTCTCTCTGTTTGAGTCCGGTTGTTGCTAAATTAGCTGCATTAGCTAGCTAAATAAGTGAAGGTAAACTAAGAAGAAAAAAACATATATAACAACATGTAGCTATCAATCTCTCTCTCCCCCTCTCAGATGCTTCTCCTTGACAAAAAAAAAGTTAAAAAGTAAACTACTCAAACTGCAGTGCTAGCTACCTGCAGTGGTGGAACAAGTAACCAATTGTCATACTTAAGTAAAGATACCTTAATAGAAAATGACACAAGTAAAAGTGAAAGTCACCCAGTAAAATACTACTTGAGTAAAAGTCTAAAAGTATTTGGTTTTATATAAACTTAAGTATCAAAAGTACATGTAATTGCTAAAATGTACCTAAGTATCAAAAATAAAAGTTAAAGTATAAAAATAAAAATCCTTATATTAAGCAAACCAGACGCCACCATTTTCTTGATTTTTATTTATTTACCGATAGCCAGGGGCACACTCCAACACTCAGACATCATTTACAAACAAAGCATTTGTGTTTAGTGAGTCCGTCAGATCAGAGGCAGTAAAGATGACCAGGGATGTTCTCTTGATGTGCGTGAATTTGACGATTGACAATCCTGCTAAGCACTCAAAATGTAACCTGTACTTTTGGGGGTCAGGGAAAATGTAACCAGTACTTTTGGGGGTCAGGGAAAATGTAACCAGTACTTTTGGGGGTCAGGGAAAATGTAACCAGTACTTTTGTGGGTCAGGGAAAATGTAACCAGTACTTTTGGGGGTCAGGGAAAATGTAACCAGTACTTTTGGGGGTCAGGGAAAATGTAACAGTACTTTTGGGGGTCAGGGAAAATGTAACCAGTACTTTTGGGGGTCAGGGAAAATGTATGGAGGAAAAAGTACATTATTTTCTGTAAGAATGTAGTGACGTCAAAAATATGAATAGTAAAGTAGAGTTCAGATACCCCCAAAAGTGACTTAAGTACTTTACACCACTGGTAACAGGAAACTGAGAATCACTGTCTTCTCTTCTATCTTTATCTCTTTCACTTCTTCTTCTCTCTTCCTCTTTCTCACACACAATAGGGGGTAGTTACTAAGCATAATAACCATGCCTTCTCCCCTCCCTCCCTCCCTCCCTCCTACAGACAGTGTAGTGGAGGATGGGGAGTTATCTACAGTGTGTTATAGACCAGAGGGGTTGGACCAGCTACTACAACAGACTAAGTTCACCAGGAGAGAACTACAGATCCTCTACAGGGGCTTCAAGAATGTACGTCTCTCCCTGAGGACTCTCTGTCGTCTGTCTGTCTGTCTCTCTCTCTCTCTCACTCTCTTTAACCCTATCTCGCTCTCTTTCTTTTTCTCTCTCTCTCCAATTCAATTCCAATTCAGATTGCTTTATTGAGATGAAATACAATTTGTATATATTGTCAAAGCAGTATAGTAAACATTAAATCCAGTACAGTGCAATGAGGATAATGAATCCAGTTCATTTCAGTAGTAATAATACTAGTATGTATAACCATGTATACAGTTACACACTACCGCTGTTGTATTGTGGAATCTTCAGTCCATACATTTAATGAAATAAAAATACGTTTATGAAATTATTATAAAAAAGAAAAGACTGGCTAGTAAACAGACAACAACATGTACATGGTTGATGGTTCCACTATGTATTAATTGTCTGTTAAATACAATGTAAATACTTCAGGGAGTTAGTGGTCATGGGATGTTCCTTCAGGCTATGGCAGTAATATACATATCTGGCGGTCATATACATATCTGGCGGTCATATACATATCTGGCAGTAATATACATATCTGGCGGTCATATACATATCTGGCGGTCATATACATATCTGGCGGTCATATACATATCTGGCAGTAATATAAATATCTGGCGGTAATATACATATCTGGCGGTAATATACATATCTGGCGGTCATATACATATCTGGCAGTAATATACATATCTGGCGGTCATATACATATCTGGCGGTCATATACATATCTGGCGATCATATAAATATCTGGCGGTCATATACATATCTGGCGGTAATATACATATCTGGCTGTAATATACATATCTGGCGGTAATATACATATCTGGCGGTCATATACATATCTGGCTGTAATATACATATCTGGCGGTAATATACATATCTGGCTGTAATATACATATCTGGCTGTAATATACATATCTGGCGGTAATATACATATCTGGCTGTAATATACATATCTGGCTGTAATATACATATCTGGCGGTAATATACATATCTGGCGGTAATATACATATCTGGCTGTAATATACATATCTGGCGGTCATATACATATCTGGCTGTCATATACATATCTGGCGGTCATATACATATCTGCCGGTAATATACATATCTGGCGGTCATATACATATCTGGCGGTAATATACATATCTGGCGGTAATATACATATCTGGCTGTAATATACATTTCTGGCTGTAATATACATATCTGGCGGTAATATACATATCTGGCTGTAATATACATTTCTGGCTGTAATATACATATCTGGCGGTAATATACATATCTGGCGGTCATATACATATCTGGCGGTAATATACATATCTGGCTGTAATATACATATCTGGCTGTAATATACATATCTGGCGGTAATATACATATCTGGCGGTAATATACATATCTGGCGGTAATATACATATCTGGCGGTAATATACATATCTGGATGTAATATACATATCTGGCTGTAATATACATATCTGGCGGTCATATACATATCTGGCTGTAATGTACATTTCTGGCTGTAATGTACATATCTGGCGGTAATGTACATATCTGGCGGTCATGTACATATCTGGCGGTCATGTACATATCTGGCGGTCATATACATATCTGGAGGTCATATACATATCTGGCGGTCATATACATATCTGGCGGTCATATATATATCTGGCGGTCATATACATATCTGGCGGTAATATACATATCTGGCGGTCATGTACATATCTGGCGGTCATATACATTTCTGGCAGACATATCCGCTGTTCCTCCCTCACCCAGAATAATTCAGCTTTATGTCATTAGTAAATGCACAGAATTTGGGAATTGATTTAGATATTTTCTTGAAAAAATATTATCTTACTAGGGAGTATTTCTCTCTCTCTCTCTCTCTGTCTCATTCTGTCTCACAAACACATTATATCTCTGTCTGTCTCTGTCTCTCTCTTTCTGAACCCCCTCTCTCAATTTCTCTTTCTGTGTCGCTGTCTCTCCCTCTCTAATACACTCTGTCTCTCTCTCTGTTTTTATGTGTGTGTTATTTCGGTTGATTATTGAATAGGAATGCCCTAGTGGTGTCTTTCTGTCTCTCCATTTCTGTCTGTTCTAACATTCTGTTGATTGTTCACTAGGAATGACCTAGTGGTGTCTCTCTGTCTCTGTGTGTTTTAACATTCTGTTGATTGTTCAATAGGAATGACCTAGTGGTGTCTCTCTGTCTCTGTGTGTTTTAACATTCTGTTGATTGTTCAATAGGAATGCCCTAGTGGTGTGGTGGATGAAGAGACATTCAAGTTAATCTACTCCCAGTTCTTTCCTCAGGGAGGTGAGTGTCTTTAAGTGTGTGTGCATGTGTGTGTTGCACCCATGCATGTGATCCTGTGTAAGTTTTTTTCTGTTTCTCGGTCTCTTAGCCCCTCTATCTGTGTCCCTCATCTTATGGCAGGCAGCGATGTAGTGCGCTGCAAACCCACAGCTCTCTGCGTCTCCCCCAACAGGACGGGTAGCTTATTCTCATCAGAGAGGTCTTTGAAACCTTGAATAAGGGTTTCAGGTTTAGGGAAATTAAACTCTCTATTTGTTTTATATTTTTGACATTTTGTCAGGAAATGTCTCGGGTTCTGCTGTGGTTGCACAGCCTTTCCTCTACAGGGAGCCATGTTTTCCTGTGTCTACCCTTCTCAATGGCAAGGCTGTGCTCACTGAGCCTGAACTTTGTCAAGGTTTTCTCTCTCTCTCTCTCTCTCAGCCTTTCCGTCTCTCAGTATCCCCTCTCTCACTTCCTCCCTCTGTTTCTGTTTGAAGCATTTGACACCCACAAGAATGGTTCTGTGAGCTTCGAAGACTTAGTCACAGGCCTGTCAATCATCCTGAGAGGTTCTGTCACAGAGAAACTCAACTGGGCTTTTAACCTCTACGACCTCAACAAAGATGGCTTCATCACCAAAGAGGTATGGTACGATGTGTGTGTGTATGTTTTTTCTCTCTTCTAAACTATTCCCCCATCCTCTGTGTGTGTGTGTGTGCGCGTGTTGGTGTGTGTGCACGAATATATGTGCGTGTGTGTGCATGTTTGTGCGTGCATGTTCATATATGTGTGTGTGTGTGTTCCAGGAGATGACTGATATCATGAGCTCCATCTATGATATGATGGGGACGTGTACGTACCCCTGTATGCAGATCGACGCACCCAAGGAGCACGTCGACAACTTCTTCCAGGTAATAACTAATCCCAGATCTAGGATCAGATTAACAACTTCTTCCAGGTAACAACTAACCACAGATCTAGGATCAGATTAACAACTTCTTCCTGGTAACAACTAATCCCAGATCTAGGATCAGATTAACAACTTCTTCCAGGTAACAACTAACCACAGATCTAGGATCAGATTAACAACTTCTTCCAGGTAACAACTAACCACAGATCTAGGATCAGATTAACAACTTCTTCCAGGTAACAACTAACCACAGATCTAGGATCAGATTAACAACTTCTTCCAGGTAACAACTAACCACAGATCTAGGATCAGATTAACAACTTCTTCCAGGTAACAACTAACCACAGATCTAGGATCAGATTAACAACTTCTTCCAGGTAACAACTAACCACAGATCTAGGATCAGATTAACAACTTCTTCCAGGTAACAACTAACCACAGATCTAGGATCAGATTAACCACTTCTTCCAGGTAACAACTAACCACAGATCTAGGCCTTGATTCAACCCTAATGTGCTTGTAGACAATAGGGCTTTTCAAAGGCAATGTAATTGAATTAGTGGAGATCACATTCAAGGTAAAAACAGCAGATGTCGGCTCAATTGTAAATTACCTTTAAATACTTTAGCACAGTTTCTAATTGGGTTAGACAAGTCTACCTCATTGTTTTCTGATTGAATCCAAGCTCCAGGGTTAGTTAATTCTACTTCCATTGTTTTCTAATTGAAACAGGCCCCAGGGTTAGTTAATTCTACCTCCATTGTTTTCTAATTGAAACCAGGCCCCAGGGTTAGTTAATTCTACCTCCATTGTTTTCTAATTGAAACCAGGCCCCAGGGTTAGTTAATTCTACCTCCATTGTTTTCTAATTGAAACAGGCCCCAGGGTTAGTTAATTCTACCTCCATTGTTTTCTAATTGAAACCAGGCCCCAGGGTTAGTTAATTCTACCTCCATTGTTTTCTAATTGAAACAGGCCCCAGGGTTAGTTAATTCTACCTCCATTGTTTTCTAATTGAAACCAGGCCCCAGGGTTAGTTAATTCTACCTCCATTGTTTTCTAATTGAAACCAGGCCCCAGGGTTAGTTAATTCTACCTCCATTGTTTTCTAATTGAAACCAGGCCCCAGGGTTAGTTAATTCTACCTCCATTGTTTTCTAATTGAATCCAGGCCCCAGGGTTAGTTAATTCTACCTCCATTATTTTTGACACAAAGGGTTTTAAAAGGACCCTCTAGACATAACCTCCTTATTGTTGCATTCTGACCTTGTGAACAACCAAAAGGTCAAATAGAGGTTGCTTATATTTGTCCTGTTTCAGACGTAGGTGTGTAACCTGTACAGTGTGTGGTGTAAAATGGAAATGTGTTTGTTGCATATTCCACGGAGACACCCTTCAGAGTGTGGGGTCACGGCCAGGGATCAGAGTAGCATATTCAACTGTTTCTCTGTTTCACTCTGGCAGAAAATGGACAAGAACAAAGATGGCGTGGTCACCATTGAGGAATTTCTGGAGTCTTGTCAAAAGGTGTGTCTCTGTGTGTGTGTCTCTGTGTGTGTGTCTGTGTGTGTCTGTGTGTGTGTGTCTGTGTGAGTGTGTCTGTGTCTGTCTGTGTGAGTGAGTGCATGCTTGTGTGTGAGTGTGCATGTGTGTGTGTGTATGTGCTAAATTTCAGCATGATTCTATAGGATATGATTATTTATGATGTGATTTAATAATATTTAAAACGTCACAATGTTTTTTCATCAGAAATGATTGCTTATGGGTACATTCATGTGTGTGTAATGATGTGTCACATTTAACTGTGTAAAACCTTGCATTGCTACTTTTTTCTCTGAGAGTGACGTGGATATACAAAGTTTACATACACCTTAGCCAAATACATTTAATCTCAGCTTTTCACAATTCCTGACATTTAATCCTAGTAAAGATTCCCTTTCTTAGGTCAGTTAGGATCACCACTTTATTTAAGAATGTGAAATGTCAGAATAATAGTAGAGAGAATGATTTATTTCAGCTTTTATTTCTTCCATCACATTCCCAGTGGGTCAGAAGTTTACATACACTCAATTCGTATTTGGTAGCATTGCCTTTAAATTGTTTAACTTGGGTCAAACGTTTTGGGTTGCCTTCCACAAGCTTCCCACAATAAGTTGGGTGAGTTTTGGCCCATTCCTTCTGACAGAGCTGATGTAACTTAGTCAGGTTTGTAGGCCTCCTTGCTTGCACACACTTTGTCAGTTCTGCCCACAAATTTTCTATAGGATTGAGGTCAGGGCTTTGTGATGGCCTCTCCAATACCTTGACTTTGTTGTCCTTAAGCCATTTTTCCACAACTTTGGAAGTATGCTTGGGGTCATTGTCCATTTGGAAGACCCATTTGCGACCAAGCTTTAACTTCCTGACTAATGTCTTGAGATGTTGCTTCAATATATCCACATTTTCTGGAATTTTCCAAGCTGTTTAAAGACACAGTCAACTTAGTGTATGTAAACTTCTGACCCACTGGATTTGTGATACAGTGAAATAATCTGTTTGTTAACAATTGTTGGAAGAATTACTTGTGTCATGCACAAAGTAGATGTCCTAAATGACTTGCTAAAACTATAGTTTGTTAACAAGACATTTGTGGAGTGGTTGAAAAGCGAGTTTTAATGACTCCAACCTAAGTATATGTAAACTTCCGACTTCAACTGTACATCTTTTTGTCTCTCTGAAATGAAATAATCTAGTCATAGGTTAAACAAATACATGTCTGTCGTTGAACAACCCCATGCCATGATGAGATGTGGAAAATCACAGCAATCTTTTTCATAAGTTATTGAAACAAAAAAGATAATTTACTATTATTGGATATGAAACTTTTAATTTATTTAAGAACCTGTTTCTGCTTTTGCACTGTTTAAACCTTTTCTCGAACTGCTTCTTACCTGTTGTGCTTTTTGTCCCTTCCTGCCTCCTGTCCAGGATGAGAACATCATGCAGTCCATGCATCTGTTTGACAACATCATTTAGTGACACTTCCTGTGCGTGTGGCCTTCTTACCTGTTGTGCTTTTTGTCCCTTCCTGCCTCCTGTCCAGGATGAGAACATCATGCAGTCCATGCATCTGTTTGACAACATCATTTAGTGACACTTCCTGTGCGTGTGGCCTTATTTGGTAGCATTGCCTTTAAATTGTTTAACTTGGGTCAAACGTTTTGGGTTGGCTTCCACAAGCTTCCCACAATAAGTTGGGTGAGTTTTGGCCCATTCCTTCTGACAGAGCTGATGTAACTTAGTCAGGTTTGTAGGCCTCCTTGCTTGCACACACTTTGTCAGTTCTGCCCACAAATTTTCTATAGGATTGAGGTCAGGGCTTTGTGATGGCCTCTCCAATACCTTGACTTTGTTGTCCTTAAGCCATTTTTCCACAACTTTGGAAGTATGCTTGGGGTCATTGTCCATTTGGAAGACCCATTTGCGACCAAGCTTTAACTTCCTGACTAATGTCTTGAGATGTTGCTTCAATATATCCACATTTTCTGGAATTTTCCAAGCTGTTTAAAGACACAGTCAACTTAGTGTATGTAAACTTCTGACCCACTGGATTTGTGATACAGTGAAATAATCTGTTTGTTAACAATTGTTGGAAGAATTACTTGTGTCATGCACAAAGTAGATGTCCTAACTGACTTGCTAAAACTATAGTTTGTTAACAAGACATTTGTGGAGTGGTTGAAAAGCGAGTTTTAATGACTCCAACCTAAGTATATGTAAACTTCCGACTTCAACTGTACATCTTTTTGTCTCTCTGAAATGAAATAATCTAGTCATAGGTTAAACAAATACATGTCTGTCGTTGAACAACCCCATGCCATGATGAGATGTGGAAAATCACAGCAATCTTTTCATAAGTTATTGAAACAAAAAGATAATTTACTATTATTGGATATGAAACTTTTAATTTATTTAAGAACCTGTTTCTGCTTTTGCACTGTTTAAACCTTTTCTCGAACTGCTTCTTACCTGTTGTGCTTTTGTCCCTTCCTGCCTCCTGTCCAGGATGAGAACATCATGCAGTCCATGCATCTGTTTGACAACATCATTTAGTGACACTTCCTGTGCGTGTGGCCTTCTTACCTGTTGTGCTTTTTGTCCCTTCCTGCCTCCTGTCCAGGATGAGAACATCATGCAGTCCATGCATCTGTTTGACAACATCATTTAGTGACACTTCCTGTGCGTGTGGCCTTATTTGGTAGCATTGCCTTTAAATTGTTTAACTTGGGTCAAACGTTTTGGGTTGGCTTCCACAAGCTTCCCACAATAAGTTGGGTGAGTTTTGGCCCATTCCTTCTGACAGAGCTGATGTAACTTAGTCAGGTTTGTAGGCCTCCTTGCTTGCACACACTTTGTCAGTTCTGCCCACAAATTTTCTATAGGATTGAGGTCAGGGCTTTGTGATGGCCTCTCCAATACCTTGACTTTGTTGTCCTTAAGCCATTTTTCCACAACTTTGGAAGTATGCTTGGGGTCATTGTCCATTTGGAAGACCCATTTGCGACCAAGCTTTAACTTCCTGACTAATGTCTTGAGATGTTGCTTCAATATATCCACATTTTCTGGAATTTTCCAAGCTGTTTAAAGACACAGTCAACTTAGTGTATGTAAACTTCTGACCCACTGGATTTGTGATACAGTGAAATAATCTGTTTGTTAACAATTGTTGGAAGAATTACTTGTGTCATGCACAAAGTAGATGTCCTAACTGACTTGCTAAAACTATAGTTTGTTAACAAGACATTTGTGGAGTGGTTGAAAAGCGAGTTTTAATGACTCCAACCTAAGTATATGTAAACTTCCGACTTCAACTGTACATCTTTTTGTCTCTCTGAAATGAAATAATCTAGTCATAGGTTAAACAAATACATGTCTGTCGTTGAACAACCCCATGCCATGATGAGATGTGGAAAATCACAGCAATCTTTTTCATAAGTTATTGAAACAAAAAAGATAATTTACTATTATTGGATATGAAACTTTTAATTTATTTAAGAACCTGTTTCTGCTTTTGCACTGTTTAAACCTTTTCTCGAACTGCTTCTTACCTGTTGTGCTTTTTGTCCCTTCCTGCCTCCTGTCCAGGATGAGAACATCATGCAGTCCATGCATCTGTTTGACAACATCATTTAGTGACACTTCCTGTGCGTGTGGCCTTAAGGACAGGGTGCCCATATTTAGTCCCACAGCCTCCACCCCTAGCTCTCCTCTATCCCCAAACACAGACTCATTAGGGCTGTCAGGGGGGGTAAAAGGTACCCCTCCATGGATCTCCACTCTCCCATCCGTCCCTAGCCCCCCCAAAAAAAGAGACCCCCAACCTTGGAAGATCAGACAACAGTTAGGTGGGCAATATGTACACCTCCATGGGTCTCCACTCTCTCATCCACCTCTAGCCCATCACTACCCCCCACAAAAGAGACACCCCTACCTGGGAAGGTCAGACAACAGTTAGGGGGTCAAGAGCCACGCCATGTTGGAGACCATAACACTCATTCTATATGACATCACATTCTCACTATGCAATAATGTCATTTATTCTCTAATTACTAGTTGGACAAAATGGTGGACTGTTATTCTTCTAAGGACAAAAGGCTTTAAATCAGGCAATAATCTCACTGCTGGTCTGAATTTGTTAACTGTGAGATGTATTATTATCAATCATCGACATTCCAGAATGTTCCATCTCTCAGTGTTCTGGAATGGAATCCCCTGGCTGACGGAATTACCCACAACCCTCCAATCATCCATATTGTGTCCTATTCACCTCATTTTCAACAGAAATATGGTCCGGGTCTGTTTAGGTTTTTTTGTGCGTGACTTCCGGTTAAGCGCTTCCGGCCAATAGTTGGGAGCTAGCTAGCTAACTAACTCAGTATCACTTCTCACAACTTTCCAAACATGGATTCACATTAAACGGTCATTTTTATGTTGGTTAAGGGGATGCCACGGTAATTGATAGAAACGGAAGCTGTTCATGGAGCAGGAGTGTTTTGACACCAAACTGTTTTGAGGAGCGGTGCAGTTGTGAGGCGCATTTTGATTTGCACCCACCTCCTAAGGACGAGGAGTCTCTTCGTCCTCTGCGGTGAAGAAGTCAATGGAACTCAACCAGAACAATCTAATTGCCATGGAAACGCGTGGGGGGAAAGATGCCGAATCTCCTCATTGCCCCCCTAGCAAAATGAACCTACATTTAGGCTATTATTTACAGTATACAGTATGTGTACTATGTTGTGGTAAAAATCGGAGTATAACGCTTGTATGGATGTCAACCACAGGAGGTTGGTGGCCCCTTAATTGGGGAGGACGGGTTCATAGTAATGGCTGAAGCGGAATGGTTGGAATGGTATCAAGCACATAGTTTCCAGGTGTTTGATGCCATTCCAATTGCTCCGTTCCAGCCATTATTATGAGCCGAGCCGTTCTCCCCCTCAGCAGCCTCCTGTGATGTCAACCCCAATGATCAGGTCATCGTCACCAACTAACTACATTACAGTTTAGAATTACTTTGACTACCACCACCGATTTCTGTATGCTAGCTATGCTACCAGCTTATATGAAGGGGAGTTAGCATTTAGCTGTCACTTCTTCTACACCTGAAAACAGACAACTTCTAAATGTTATGCAGCAAAAACAGCCAAATATCTCCACATCAGACTTTAGTAACCACATTGTGGGCCTGTTTACAATACATCAATCATGACGGATTTGATGAACATCCACTTTGTTAGACCAGATATGTTGAATGTGCACCAATCCGGTGTCCCTCTTATGTTCCCCACGGTCTGCGTTCCATTGACCACTTTACAGTATCTATAGAGTCTGCATGATGTGTGTTTTAAAAATGACAATAAGTCATATTTAATGTAACAGGTTGTGTGTATACTGTAGGTGCTGGACATAGCTCCTTCTGAAAGTGTCTGTGTATATTTTGTACAGATGATTATGGTGATCAGCATGATGTGATGATAATGATGGAAGTGAATAAACCACTATTGCTATGCAAACCAATGTAAATGTATTATTTGTAGTTACTGTATGTACTGTACACTACAAGAGGTGTGATTTTGAAAGCTACTTTGAAGGTACTGTTATAACAAGGTGAAAACAATGACAATGAAGTATAATCTGAACAGTTTATTAAACACAATCCACACTTAATAGTTTCCAAAATGTTTTTTTTTTATGAAAGCGATAAGAGACAGGACATTGACGCAAAATGTTACCATGACTTTGTCATAAAACCTATAATAAATGTATATAAACATACCAAGTAAACATATATTATGTATCATCTTAAAATACTGTATAATATAATAGAATAGTACAGTACTGTATACTGTAATATAATAGTACAGGACTGTAGAATTTAATAGAATAGTACAGTACTGTATACTGTAATATAATAGTACAGGACTGTATACTGTAACAGAATAGTACAGTACTGTATACTGTAATATAATAGTACAGGACTGTAGAATTTAATAGAATAGTACAGTACTGTATACTGTAATATAATAGTACAAGACTGTAGAATGTAATAGAATAGTACAGTACTGTATAATGTAATAGAATAGTACAGTACTGTAGAATGTAATAGAATAGTACAGGACTGTATAATGTAATAGAATAGTACTGTATACTGTAATAGAATAGTACAGTCCTGTAGAATGTAATAGAATAGTACAGTACTGTATAATGTAATAGAATAGTACAGTACGGTATACTGTAGAATAGTACCGTACTATATAATGTAATAGAATAGAATACAAACAGAATTTAAGAAGTAAATTGTTCCTGAGAGCAAAAATCAAGAAGTAATTAAAACATATTTATAATGTTTTTAGCCTTCATATAAAATCTAACAAGTTTGATTTTATGTAACATAAGATATATAAAATATATATATAAATATATGCATTCTGCAGCAATACACCATCCCATCTTTGCGCTTTGTGGGACTATCATTTGTTTTTCAACAGGACAATGACCCAACACACCTCCAGGCTGTGTAAGGTCTATTTGACCAAGAAGGAGAGTGATGGAGTGCTGCATCAGATGACCTGGCCCCCACAATCACCCCGACCTCAACCTAATTGAGATGGTTTGGGATGAGTTGGACCGCAGAGTGAAGGAAAAGCAGCCAACGAATGCTCAGCATTTGAGGGAACTCCTTCAAGACATTCCAGGTGAAGCTGGTTGAGAGAATGCCAAGATTGTGCAAAGCTGTCATCAAGGCAAAGGGTGGCTACTTTGAAGAATCTCAAATATAAAATAGATTTTGATTTGTTTTAACACTTTTTTGGTTACTACATGATTCCATATGTGTTATTTCATAGTTTTGATGTCTTCACTATTATTCTACAATGTAGAAAATAGTAAAAATAAAGAAAAACACTTGAATGAGTAGGTGTGTCAACTTTTGACTGGTACTGTATATACAGTGCATTCGTATTCAGTATTCAGACACCACATTTTGTTACGTTACAGCCTTATTCGAAAATGGATGAAATTGTTTTTTTTTCTCATCAATCTACACACAATACCTCATAATGACAAAAACTGAATTACACATTTACTCAAGTATTCAGACCCTTTATTCAGTACTTTTTTGAAGCGCCTTTGGTAGTGATTACAGTCTTGAGTCTTCTTGGGTATGATGCTACAAGCTTGGCACCTGTATTTGGGGAGTTCCTCCCATTCTCCTCTGCAGATCCTCTCAATCTCTATGAGGTTGGTTGGGGAGCATCGCTGCACAGCTATTTTCAGGTCTCTCCAAAGATGTTCGATCAGGTTCAAGTCCAGAGCGGCTGGGCCACTCAAGGACATTCAGAGATTTGTCCCTAAGCCACTCCTGCGTTGTCTTGGCTGTGTGCTTAGGCTCGTTGTCCTGTTGGAAGGTGAACCATCTCGACAGTCAGGTCCTGAGTGCTCTGGAGCAGGTTTTCATCAAGAATCTCTCTGTACTTTGCTCCGTTCATCTTTCCCTCGATCCTAACTAGTCTCCCAGTCCCTGCTACTGAAAAACATCCAAACAACATGATGCTGACACCACCATGCTTCACCGTAGGGATGGTGCCAGGTTTCCTCCAGACATGACGTTTGGCATTAAAGCCAAAAAGTTAAATCTTGGTTTCATCAGACCTGAGAATCTTGTTTCTCATGGTCTGAGAGTCCTTTGGGTGCTTTTTGGCAAACTCCAAGCACGCTGTTATGTGCCTTTTATTGAGGAGTGGCTTCCATCTGGAAACTCTAACATAAAGCCCTGATTGGTGGAGTGCTGAAGAGATGGTTGTAATTCTGTAAGGTTCTTCCATGTTCCATTCCACAGAGGAACTCTGGAGCTCTGTCAGAGTGACCATCGGGTTCTTCAGCACCTCCCTGACCAAAGCCCTTCTCCCCCAATTGCTCAGTTTGACTGGGCGGCCAGTCTTGGTTGTTCCAAACATATTCCATTTAAGAATGAGGGAAGCCACTGTGCTCTTGCGTACCTTCAATGCTGCAGAATTGTTTGGTACCCTTCTCCAGATCTGTGCCTCAACACAATCCTGTCTCGGAGCTCTACACACAATTCCATCGACCTCATGGCTTGGCTTTTGCTCTGACATGCACGGTCAACTGTGGGACCTTATTGACAGGTTTGGGCCTTTCCAAATCATGTCTAATCAATTGAATTTACCACAAGTGGACTCCAATCAAGTTGTAGAAATATCTCAAGGATGATCAATGGAAACAGGATGCACCTGAGCTCAATTTCAAGTCTCATAGCAAAGGGTCTGAATACTTATGTAAATGAGGTTTGTTTTTTATATTTAATACATTTGACAAAAATGTCTAAAAACCAGTTTTTGATTTGTAATTATGGTGTATTGTGTGTAGATTAATGAGGATTTGATTATATTTAATCCATTTTAGAATAAGGTTGTAACGTAACAAAATGTGGAAAAAGTCAAGGGGTCTAAAGACTTTTTCTGAATGTCCTGTATATTATGTGTATCATTGTACAGTACTGTATATTATGTGTTTCATTGTACAGTACTGTATATTATGTGTTTCATTGTACACTACTGAAGAATGTAATAGAACAGAATAGAAGAAATCCCGAGAACTAACATCAACAGTAACTAAAAAATATTTAGAATGTTCTTAGCCTTCATATATAATCTCATAAGTTTGATTATAAGTGTATATATTCTTTTTTATAAAATGTAAATTAGAATAATATATATATATATATACACACACACACTATCGCTCAAAGTTTGGGGTCACTTAGAAATAACCATGGTTGACCGAGGAAGAACAATGATTTCAAGCACCACCCTCCTTTTAAAGCTTCCAGTCTTATTCAAACTCAATCAGCATGACAGAGTGATCTCCAGCCTTGTCCTCGTCAACACTCACACCTGTGTTAACGAGATAATCACTGACATGATGTCAGCTGGTCCTTTTGTGGCTGGGCTGAAATGCAGTGGAAATGTTTTTGGGGGATTCAGTTCATTTGCATGGCAAAGAGGGACTTTGCAATAATTTGCAATTCATCTGATCACTCTTCATGACATTCTGGAGTATATGCAAATTGCCATCATACAAACTGAGGCAGCAGACTTTGTGAAAATTTATATTTGTGTCATTCTCAAAACATTTGGCCATGACTGTACATAGGCGTACAGAGACCCATTATCAGCAACCATCACTCCTGTGTTCCAATGGCACATTGTGTTAGCTAATCCAAGTTTACCATTTTATAAGGTTAATTGATAATTAGAAAATCCTTTTGCAATTATGTTAGCACAGCTGAAAACTGTTGTCCTGATTAAAGAAGCAATGAAACTGTCCTTCTTTAGACTAGTTGAGTATCTGGAGCATCAGCATTTGTGGGTTTGATTACAGGCTCAAAATGGCCAGAAACAAAGACCTTTCTTCTGAAACTCATCAGTCTATTCTTTTTCTGAGAAATGAAGACTATTCCATGCGAGAAATTGCCAAGAAACTGAAGATCTCGTACAACGCTGTGTACTACTCCCTTCGCAGAACAGCGCAAACTGGCTCTAACCAGAATAGAAAGAGGAGTGGGAGGCCCCGGTGAACAACTGAGCAAGATGACAAGTACAGCATTGTTTATAAGACAAAACTGACCCTAGATCAGCACTCCAACTAAGTTTGAATAAAGTAGTCCTGTGTGGCTCAGTTGGTAGAGCATGGTGCATTGTTTCCATTCCCAATGGGGCCTCCGGCATGCATTCAAACATAATTATACGTCGCTTTGGATAAAAGCATTTTCTTAATGGCATATCTTATGATACATTATTATAACACTTAGTTTGACTATACAGGTCCAGATATACAGGGATTCTTTCAAACTTGTTGTGTTCGGGTCTTCTGGGTTTGTAATGTTCAGGTCGTCTTGGTTCTGGGTTAGTTGACTGTACTGTAGAGAACAGAGGGGTCCTCCTCAGCTGCTTGTGCTGCTGCTGGTCTGAAGAAAGAGAAACAGAAATGAAACAGAAGCTGCATCCCAAAAAAAACCTTCTTATACTCTTTATAGTGCATTACTTTGACCAAGGCCTACATGGCTCTGGTGAAATGTAGTTCACTAAATAGGAAATAGGGTTCCCTATGGAACACAGAACAGTTCCTCAAAACCACCGTTCTCTCATTATTGACATAGGAATTGTCTTGAGATTTCCATTGTTGGGTTTGTAGTTTAAGGAAATGCCATCACTAGTGGCCACTAGGGGTAAACAATTTTGCTTATTAATGACATCATGGTCTTCTCGTAGCAGCATATGAATGAGCTGTAAACATTAATTTAGCTTGTTTACAACCAAATCTAAAAAATATATGTGGAAATGGTATGTTATAGAAGGGTCTGATATTTCTTTTTGCGATTTCACTTGTTTTTGAGAAACTATCCCCAACCAGCTATTCACTTCCTCATCCTCGTTGTTCAGTAAGTGGGCTCCAAAAACACCCCAAAACAACATTTTAGGAACTAAAAAGCTCTAAGTAGTCTATAGTGATTGCGTCATTCCGAACATTATCCGCAACATTATGTTCCATGTTGTTGAGACTCGAACGATGCCTCTCGTTTGTTCTAGCAGCAGGCTACAAGGAGAATGGAACAGTTGGACGGAGTCACACAAAAATGGAATATAATGTTGTGGATAAAGTTTGGAATGACACAATTTCATGTGTACAACTGCAACATCTAAAGAGCTGCATCACTATACTGAGAGCTTTCTGTTTCTAAAAGGATTTGGGTGTTTTTGGAGCATTTGATCATGTTTTTCAGGGCCTCCGTGCACGCTGCTTGAGGATGAGGAAGTGAATTGCTGGCAGTGGTAAGTTTCTCTAAAACAAGTTGAATCGTAAAATAAAAGTGCCTGGATCCTTCTATAACATGGCATTTACATAAACAATTGAAATTTGGTTGTAAAAAAGCAAACTTCTCCTTTTAATGTGGTGTATTCACAATGTTCTAGTACTGACTCTATGTTATTTTAATGGCAGAATATGCTCCCCGGTTGGCATTACTGGGGAGGTGAATTTCACAGCATCGTACTGGACATCCTCTTCCTGTTTCTGGGGTTGAAGCAGTTGGACGGTGGAGTACAGAGGCACTTCCTGGTTTTTGGAGTGAGAGAAGTGGACGCTGGCATAGTGAACGTCATCCTGGTCGACGGTGGCTGTAAACCGGGCTGTGGCCATGCTTGAGAAGTTTTCATACACTGGACTAGAGTCTCCTGATGGGAAGAAAGGACAGACAACATAATGAGTAGAAATGTCCACAAAGCAATACAAATAATCTGATTGTAACAGACTCACCTGTACATTCTCTGATGGGTCTCTTGTGTCAGAGGTGGATTTGGAGGACTTCTTCCTGGTTTGCACATTAATTAATAAATGTATTCTTGAATGAATGAATGAATCAATGAACACATTAAGTTAATAAAAAAGTGTTAGAGTGAAATAATCTGTAAAAGATCACTGACCTGAACCACATGAGTCCAGAGAGACAGAGGATGAGAACCAGAACAACCACTATGATTCCTACAGCTGCAGTCACAACTGAGGTTTGTTTCCCTATAAGAAATATGGATGATATGAGTACAATAGTACAATATTTGTTAACTGATCAAATCTCAAAGTATATATAATTATAAAACAAAGTATGATAATCCAAAGTAGAATTATTAATATTAGATTGAAATGTAAATTTGTATTGAAATATTGAAGATGAAACTTCACCTGGTAAAATGATCATCAGAGTTGTAGAGTTCCTAGATCCTCTTCCATTCCAGGCCTCACAGTGGTAATGTCCATTGTCCTTAGACTTGAAGTTACTTATGTTGTACATCTGTCCAAATACATTTGGAAAAGTCTTATTTTGAAAGTACCAGGTGTATTTGTCCACAGGTGGGTTGGCATCACTGCTGCAGGTCAGAGTCACTGAACTGCCCTCCACTATTTCACCAGAGGGACTGACTGACACTGAGGTGTTCTTTGGGTCATCTGGTGGACAATATGTAACAACAGTGTTTTAAATAGTGTTTTACTTGTGACTGAAATATGAATTTAAATGTGATCCTCTGATCAAAAGATGAGGTTAGGTGTACTAACACTGAACGTCCACAGACACAGAAGAAGAGTTGAGACGTCCATATTTATTCTCAGCCCCACAGTAGTATTCTCCACTGTCCTCAGAGATGATGGTTGTGAAATTGTAAGTCTTTTCAGATCCTGTCAGTGAAGATCCATTCTTCTTGTACCAGGTGTATTTGTCCACAGGTGGGTTGGCATCACTGCTGCAGGTCAGAGTCACTGAACTGCCCTCCACTATTTCACCAGAGGGACTGACTGATACTGAGGTGTTCCTTGGGCCGTCTGGTAAAGGAGAATTTGTCAGAGGGATAGGACAGTAGTATATTTACAAATGACATGTCATGTCAAAAATAAATTATCTGTTAATATCAGAGAACTATCTAAAGCTCTAACTGACACAAAACGTTAATAAATCCACATTTGAAGATGTTATGCTTCAGGACTACTTATTTTAATTCCAATTGTTTTGCTAACTTAGCATTCAAACACTGAGCTGTACTTTACTCACACATCACATCCATGTTTATGGTCCTAGACCTGTCTGTCCCCATCTCATTCTGGGCCTCACAGTAGTACTCTCCACTGTCAGATGACTGGATTTGATTGAAGACATGCTCTTGTCCTGTCATACTCTGATAGCCACTTCCATTCTTCTTGTACCAGATGTAACTCTGGACAGGTGGGTTGGCATCACTGCTGCAGGTCAGAGTCACTGAACTGCCCTCCACTATTTCACCAGAGGGACTGACTGATACTGAGGTGTTCTTTGGTTTATCTGATGTAAAATACCAAATATTTTGTCAAAGTAATATTATCAATGAGTAAAAAAAGCCTTTTTGTTCTGTAATGATTGATAAAGTAAGACCTTTCTCTTTTGCCTGAATACATGATACTTGTTGAGTAGAATACTGTACTATTGTACTGTACTCACACACTGCAGAAGAGATGAGATTCTCATGGCCTTTCACAACACAGTAGTAGCTGTCCTTAGCATTAGGGAGGACTGAATAGGGGGACGTCTTCTCAGTTACAACCTGTCTGTTCCTGTACCAGATGTAGGTGGGGTTGGGGTTGTCAGTCAGAGTACAGGTGGTGCTACAGGTCAGTGTTCTCTGTCCCTCTGCAGCAGGAGTCACCTTCACCTGCAGACCTGAAACAATATGTATAAAACCACATACACCTCTGTGTTAACAGGATGGTTCATTTATTTTCTCCTGTAATTCAATATGATATACAGTTGTATCATACAGTGTAGTATTACCTGTGACAGACAGAGTTGTTCCTGGGAAACTATGACCCCATTCAAAGTTGTATGTTTTAAAAGTGAAGCGATACTCAGCTGAGTCCTCCTCTCTCAGATCTGAGATTCTCAGGATGGAGGGACCTTTATATCTCCATCTCTCTTTGTACTTCTCACGACCTGCATACCGTGGGTCTCTGGTTGGGTCTTCAGGGGTCGACTTATCACTTCTAAACCAGAATGTTGATGTGGTGTAATAATAACCAACATAAGTACAGGATATGTCCACTGTTGACCCCTTCAAGACACAGATTCTCCTCTTGGTGTAAGTCACTCTGCTGCAGCTCTGACCCTGAACACCTGAAACACAGTGACATAACAAGAGGACAACTGGATTGTATTCTCAATTCTTTCTAGAAATGCTAACAGTTCTCATGTTCTCATAGTGAAACCAAAACACACACAGATTAAACAGTATTACAATTTTGAATTAAATAAACACTCACACACTGCAGGAGAGTGGAGATCCTCATGGCCTTTTACAGCACAGGAGTAGCTGTCTGCAGCATCAGGGTAGACTGAATAGGGAGAAGTCTTCTCAGTTACAACCTGTCCGTTCTTGTACCAGGTGTAGGTGGGGTTACCAGTCAGAATACAGGTGGTGCTACAGGTCAGTGTCTTATACTCTGAATACTGTTTAGGAGTCACCTTCACCTGAAAACCTAAATGGAACGGGAGTAAAAACAGAGTACATAGTTTAGAATGAATGATTAATTTCATGACTCTTCAAAACTGTACAATGTGCTATGCAGTGTTTCCTGTGACAGTCAGAGTACATACATCTATGCCATTGTCGGTCATTTCTATGTAAATATGAATATTGAAGTAATACCCTTCTCATTGACCTTAAATGATTGATACTTCCTAAGTAGAATACTAGTTTAATTCATACTCACAAACTACAGGAGAGTGGAGAGCCTCATGACCTTCAACAGCACAGGAGTAAATGTTCACAGAAGAATCCCAGACCACCAGCAAATTACTAGAGTGTTGTTGAGAAGTGGACTCATCTAGACGTTGTCCGTTCTTGTACCAGATGTAGGTGGGGTTGTCAGTCAGAGTACAGGTGGTGCTACAGGTCAGTGTCTTCTGTCCCTCTGCAGCAGGAGTCACCTTCACCTGCAGACCTGAAACAATATGTATAAAACCACATACACCTCTGTGTTAACAGGATGGTTCATTAATTTTCTCCTGTAATTCAACATGATATACAGTTGTATCATACAGTGTAGTATTACCTGTGACAGACAGAGTTGTTCCTGGGAAACTATGACCCCATTCAAAGTTGTCTGTTTTAAAAGTGAAGCGGTACTCAGCTGAGTCCTCCTCTCTCAGGTCTGTGATTCTCAGGATGGATGGACCTTTATTTATCCATCTGTCTTTGTCAGGGTACTTCACACGACCTGCATACCCTGGGTCTCTGGTTAGGTCTTCAGGGGTCGACTTATCACTTCTAAACCAGAATGTTGATGTGGTGTAATAATAACCAACATAAGTACAGGATATGTCCACTGTTGACCCCTTCAAGACACAGATTCTCCTCTTGGTGTAAGTCACTCTGTTGCATCTCTGACCCTGAACACCTGAAACACAGTGACATAACAAGAGGTCAACTGGATTGTATTCTCAGTTCTTTCTAGAAATGCCCAAAATTGTCAAGTTCTCATAGTGAAACCAACACACACACATTCTGGTTAAACAGTATTACAATTTTTAATTAAATAAACACTCACACACTGCAGGAGAGTGAAGATACTCTTGGCCTTTTACAGCACAGGAGTAGCTGTCTGCAGCATAAGGGTAGACTGAATAGGGGGAAGTCTTCTCAGTTACAACCTGTCCGTTCTTGTACCAGGTGTAGGTGGGGTTACCAGTCAGAGGACAGCTGGTGGTGCTACAGGTCAGTGTCTTCCATGTTGAACTCTGTGAATAAGGAGTCACCTTCACCTGCAGGTCTGGAGTAGACAACATCAACCTGAATCACCTGTTGTCTAGTGTCATCACATGATGCAATACATTCTCAAACACATTTCATTCTTCAATCTGTTTCATATATACAAATACAATTTCTAGACCTAAATGGACAGTAGATATTAATTCAACAGACTAGCAGTATAAAGCATGTAACTGTACCTGTGACAGACAGAGTGACTCCAGGATCACCAGTATATTTCCCTCCGGTCTGATCTGTTATAAATCTGAACTTGTACGTAGCTGAGTCACTCTCTCTCAGGTCTGTGATTTTCAAGGTGTGACCATTCTTCTTATCCCCATGATACTCCAGACGACCTGCATACTCTGGGTCCTGACCAATATCTTCAGGTTCTACACCAGTCTCCATTTTAGTGAACCAGAAGGCTGATGTGACTGTACCTCTGGGATACGTGTAAGAGCAGGACAGCTCCACTGTTGAGCCCTTCAAGGTACAGATACTCTGAGTGGTGTAAGTCACACTCCAAACATACTGACCCAGTACCACTGAAACACAGTCACACAACACGATGGTATCAGAATGAAGACAAGGTATATTGGCTCACACTGAAGGTAGGGTTTGTCCACACTTTGTTGCCATAGTTGCTGAGTTGAGTGTGAATGGAAACCACAGATATGCATCACTCAGTGAGGTGTGAAAGATAACTATTTTAGTGAAGTGGAGACGCCTAACTGAACACACCAGAATAACATTATGATTATTATCCTTTTATAAATGTCTGTATATTGATAAACAGAGCAACTAAAAGATAAGAATGAGACAATACCTGCTACAGACCAGAGAAAGACCACCAACACACTTCCTGCTGTTCTCAAGGTCATTGTTGCATCTCCCACCCTGCAGTCTTAGAAACATAAACAACAACTCATTCTATAGCTGGTGAATAACTCCATACATACCATCAGGGGCAGCAGGTAGGGCTCTAGTCAAAAGTAGTGCACTCTATAGGGAATATGGTGTCATTTGGGATGTAGATATAACAACACATCATCACAGCCTTGAGTGGATGGTGAGTAAATAACATCCATCATAGTTTGGTAATATGGCATGTGTCAGCTGTATCGGCAGGTATCCTAGAGGTTAAGAGAGTTGGGCCAGTAACTGAAACATTACTGGTTCAAATCCCAGAGCTGGCAAGCTGAAATATCTGCCAAGTTGAGCAAGGCAGTTCCCACCAGGTTGAATGACAGCTCCTATCCCCAAGCTGTGAGGCTAAACAGCAAGTCACACATACCTTTTATATAATCATTATATGATAGCGTCCGTATTCACAAAGTGTCTCAGAGTCGGATCTAGGATTAGTTTTCCCCATTTAGATCATAATTATATGGACCAGGAGGACCTGATCCTAGATCAGCACTCCAAGTCTGAGACCCTTGAGTACTTATGGCTAAAAACAAAAAACTATATTTCAAGATATCAAGAGTACTTACAGACTGAAGGGGAGAGGTCTTGTACAGTGAGTCAACTGACTGGTAGTGAGTGGGAACTGCTAGTGGGTGTGTGTTCTGTGGTTGATACATATTTAAAGTAGTCAGGACACAAGTAGCTGATACAGAACTGTCCTTTCCTTCCTCTTTAAGACATTAACATGCATGAGGACCAGAACAGCATGTCAGAGAAGGGAGGTTACTGTATTAGAGTGGGTCCTACATTTCTATAATGGACAAAATGTACCCATTTCCGCTTTTCATTAAATACAGAACCATGTTAACAATATGTTGACTATTCTATATGGAATATTTATAACATCTTAGAATGTGTTGCCTTGCCCCTCTGAGTTCTACATGGAACAGGTCAAAGTTCCAATTACATTTGGTCAGTTTCATGATGTCATTCATTCTATTCTACCCATTAAATGTACACTCCTCATCAGCTGCTTCAAAGTGCTGCTGAATGTTCCAGTGTTCTAGACTAGAGTTCTAGACTAGAGTTCTAGACTCCCCCTACTGGCATCTCAACATTACTGCACCATACTAATAATAATGTCCTCAATAATGTTTTGTTTAATAATGATTTTTGCAAACCGTTCAAGTCAATGACAGCAGATAACTGGAAGGAAAGGCGGCCAAAGGAGATGTTGGCTTTGGGGTTGACCAGTGAGATATACCTGCTGGAGCACGTGTTACGGGTGGGTGTTGTTATGGTGACCAGTGAGCTGAGATAAGGCGGAGCTTTACCTTTACGGAGCCAGTGGGTCTGGCGACGAATATGTAGCGAGGGCCAGCAGACGAGAGCATACAGGTCGCAGTGGTGGGTGGTGTATGGGGCTTTGGTGACAAGACGGATGGCACAGTGATAGACTGCATCCAATTTGCTGAGTAGAGTGTTGGAGGCTATTTTGTAAATGACATCGCCTAAGTCGAGGATCGGTAGGAAAGTCAGTTTTACAAGGGTATGTTTGGCAGTGTGAGTGAAGGAGGCTTTGTTGCGAAATAGGAAGCCGATTCTAGATTTAATTTTGGATTGGAGAAGTTTAATATGAGTCTGGAAGGAGAGTTTACAGTCTAGCCAGACACCTAGGTATTTGTAGTTGTCCACATATTCTAAGTCAGAACCGTCCAGAGTAGTGATGCTAGTCGGGCGGGCGGGTGGCGGCAGCGATTGGTTGAAAAGCATGCATTTAGTTTTACTAGCGTTTAAAAACAATTGGAGGCCACAGAAGGAGTGTTGTATGGCATTGAAGCTCGTTTGGAGGTTTGTTAAGAAGCATCCATTCAATCACTCTTACTTTAGGCCATTTTCAAAATGTCTCCAAAACAATCTATTGCTCTCAGAGCTCTTGAAATAGCATGCACAAGTCTTTATGTGAAACCACATGTACAACGTACATCCCATCTTTTGTAGTATACAATATAGCTCAGTATTTGTCAAGGGTGCCAATAATTTTGGTCGTGACTGTATATCCCACAATCAGGTTAATATGTAAAAATACATTTACACTCACACACACACAAACACACCACACACACACACAGTTATACTTGACCCTGTTATACTTTGACAGTGAACATGACCCTATTGAATGGAGATCTGGGTATTACTGGCATACTCTACTGATCATGTTTTAAACATGCAATTGAATAAACTGAACCAAACTAAACACATGAAACCACAGTCCAGGGTCAGTATTCACAAAGTGTATCAGAGTAGGAGTGCTGATCTGGGATCAGTTTAGCCTTTTAGATCATAATTATATGGACCGTCTGAGACACTTTATGAATACAGGCCCTGATGTAACAACCAAAACACAGTTCAATATAAACCAACAAGTACAAAGATACAGCAAGTCATGTGATGTATGGCTAAAAACATCAAAACTAAAACAATATTTCAAGATATCGTCAAGTGTACTTACAGAGTGAAGTGAAGGGGAGAGGTCTTGAACAGAGAGTCAACTTACTGTCAATGTGTGGAAACAAGAAGTAGTCTACTGTAAGTGTTAGTAGATGCAGGCGTAGCCTAAGTGTGAGTTCTGTGGGTGACACATTTTAAAAGTATTCTAGTCAGGGCATTAACATGCAGAAACAGCATGTCACATAAGGGATGTTACTGTATCTAAATAGAAAATGGCCTAAAGTCAGCATACTGTAGTTGCATTTCTTTATTTGAGGAGTGGGTCTACATGTTTTACAAGAGATAAAATGTGACCCATTCCCATCACTCTTCATCAGCTGCATCAAAGTGGTACTGAAGGTTCCAGAACAGATGAAAGGGGAGTATCTTTGGTACCAGTGTTCTAGACTAGAGCTCTCCCTACTGACATCTCAACATTACTGCAGCCTCCAGGCTTCATATGTCCCTACTAGTCAGATGAAAATATACAAAATAGAAGGTAAAATAACATTTTAAAATGTAAAAAATGTATATAGAATAAACCAGGCACGCACGTAAAAGTACTGTTATTGGGTCTTATGTTGAACTGTGGCTTGAATTGAGCGAATTAGTGAACTCAGCTAGCTTGTTAGCTACATGAAGCTGCTGTTATTCAGTGATAAACAAGCATTTTTGTGCATCACACAGCTACTCTGAATGGACTGGATTGTGAACAATATGATATGCTGCTGCTGAATTACAGCAAGTCCCCATACTTAGCTTGTGAGCTAGCTAGTCAGCTAACATTTAGCTATCAACATTAGCTAGCTAGAAACAACAGACAACAGTGAGCTGTCATTATGCCAAGGCCAAGGCAAGCTGCTCTGAATGGACTGGATTGTGAACAATATGCTGCCGCTGAATTACAGCAAGACCCCATAGTTAGCTTGTGATCTAGCTAGTTAGCTAACTTTTAGCTATCAATGTTAGCTAGCTAGAAACAACAGACAACAGTGAGCTGTCATTATGCCAAGGCCAAGGCAAGCTGCTCTGAATTTCCAGTGTGTGCTTGTGTGAAGGAGAAGTCTTCAGCTCACTGATCTTCAGAACAACGAACCCAAAGTGAACCCTGACATGTATATATCTAAGTCTGTCTGTCTGTCTAGGATTATTGTGTCCTATTGTGTCCGAGGGATGCGTGTTTTTTTGAAAATGACAAAGATTGATCTTTCATGTAATTGGTTATTGCTGCTTCGTTATTGTGATTTTATTGTAATTTTTGTATTTTTTTTAATGCATTTTAATAATAAAAAAATATATATTATATTTCTTACATATAAACAACTGCATTGTTGCTTAAGGGCTTGTCAGTAACCATTTCACAGTAAGGTCTACACCTGTTGTATTTGGCGCATGTGACTAATACAATTGGATTTGATTTGTGTGTTTAGGTGCTGGACATTGCTCCCTCTGACACTGGGATTCTGAACATCTAAAAGTCTAAGCCGTTTGGGGGGTTCTACTAGCTGACATATGGAATTGTTTTAAGGTGGTCATACCATGGATCATTCAGATATTTGATTTTGAATTATAGTACCCCTTTAGGTAAAAATAAAATTATTTGATAAATATTGAATTTGTCATTTACTGCTATTGCCCATATAAACACATTGAATAACACATTCATAAATGGCAAAAAAAAGACAGTGAAAAAAATTATAATAATAAATAAGGTTTTGAAGTGACTGTCCTATATCTAGGAGACATAACAAAGCTCAGGACACTATATATTCAAAAGTATGTGAACACCCCTTCAAATTAGTGGATTAGGCTATAACACACCTGTTGCTGACAGATGTATAACAATGATGCAATCCCCATCAACAAACATTAGCAGTAGAATGGCCTTACTGAAGAGCTCAGTGCCTTTCAATGTGGCCCCTTCATAGGATGCCACCTTTACAACAAGTACATTTGTCCGATTTCTGCCCTGCTAGAGCTGCCCTGGTCAACTGTAAGTGCTGTTATTATGAAGTGGTAACTTCTAGGAGCAACAACAGCTCAGCCGCGAAGTGGTAGGCCACACAAGCTCACAAGACGGGACCACCGAGTGCTGAAGTGCCTAGCGTGTAAAAAAGTGGTGTGTCCTTGGCTGCAGCACTCACTACCGAGTTCCGAACTGCTGCTGGAAGCAATATCAGCACAGGAACTGTTTGACGGGAGCTTCATGAAATTAGATTCCTTGACCGAGCAGCGCACACAAGCTTAAGATCACGGTGCGCAACGCCAAGCGTCGGCTGGAGTAGTGTAAAGCTTGCCGCCATAGGACTTTGGAGCAGTGGAAACGCGTTCTCTGGAGTAATAAATCACGCTTCACCATCTGGCAGTCAGACGGATGAATCTGGGTTTGGTCGGGCTCTTTTTCATGGTTCGGGTTAGATCCCTTAGTTCCAGTGAAGGGACATCTTAACGCTACAGCATACAATGACATTCTATACGATTCTGTGCTTCCAACTTTGTGGCAACAGTTTGGGGAATACACTTTCCTGTTTCAGCATGACAATGCCCCCGCGTACAAAGCAAGGTCCATACAGAAATGGTTTGTTGAGATCAGTGTGGAAGATCTTGAATGGCCTGCACAGAGCCCAGACCTCAACCTCATCAAACACCTTTAGGATGAATTGGAACGCCGACTGCAAGCCAGGCCTAATCGCCCAACACCAGTGCCCAACCTCACTAATGCTCTACCATATTGGCTAAAGTAACTTCATAGTCAACATAGTTAATAGAACTAAAGCGTTAGTAAACTCGCTAAAATCATAAGGTAACGTTACAGTTTACAGCCTGTAGTTAGCAGTTACACCGGCGAGCCCTAGTGGCAATAACATAGTAAAACCAAAAGCTTACCTTGACTTGGAAGAGTTCCAGTGTTGTGTTGGATAGCCAGCTAGCTAATATAGCATCCCTCTGTTCGAGCAGGGTGTTTGAGTAGGCTAAACTAGATAGCTGCATGTGCTGGCTAAGTGAAAGTGAAAGTGAAAAAAAGAATACAAAATCTCTTTCAATCTCTCTCTTTCTTCTCCTTCATTTTGGAAGTACTGTGTTTGTTCACAACTGTTCAACTATTGTCTTTCTCTCTCTTTGAGTCAACTACTCACCACATTAAGTTGTCATAGTTACTGTTTAAGTCTATGGAAGGGGGTGAGAACCATGAGCCTCCTAGGTTTTGTTTTGAAATCAATATATATGGTCCTGTCTGCCTCACCATACCGCTGGAGAGAAGAGGGGTGGAAGGACGGAGGGGGGGTGAGAGAGATGGAGAGAGAGTCAGATTTATGACAGACAGACACACACACACACAGAGCAATGTCCATGTTTACAGCAGAAAGCTCAGACAGTTACCTTCTAACCTATTAGTAAACTCCCTTTGTGGAAGTATCCCTTTGGCCAATCAGGAGCAAGCTGGATGGACTTCTGAGCATCTGATAAGTCAGAGGAGTAGAGCTCCAAACACCCGTAGCTGTATCAATTATTCCCAAAGAACCAGAGAGAGAGCGAGAGAGAGAGAGAGAGAGAGAGAGAGAGCCAAAAGGAAGAAAGAGAAAGAAAAGGAAGAGAGAGAAAGACATGGACGAGAGAGAGAGAGTGGGGAGAGATGGAACGAGAGGGAGCGAGAGAGTGACAGAGAGTGATAGCGAGAGAGTTTGGTGAGAGTATAGTGGAATTTTATGTTGTGTACCAGTGGTGTTTGAGTCATAGGTTAGAGGTCAAGCTTTAAGGTGCTGTGTATCTGTGGTCTTTGGGGTTATAGTGGATAGCCTCAGAGAACATGTCCACAGCCTGAGAGTACTGGCCCTGCGTAAACAGCTGAATACCCTTCTCTGGAGGAAAACACACACATTCAGTGTTAAACTGGGGTCATTTCAGTGAATAGAAATAATCATTCAAAGACAATTGTGTTAATGTCACCTGTTAGTGAGACTCCCTTCCTCTTCACAGAGTCTGAACTCTCCACCTGGAATGAGACAACTCAGTTAACACTGCGTGTGTGTGTGTGTGTGTGTGTGTGTGTGTGTGTGTGTGTGTGTGTGTGTGTGGTGATGAACAGTGCTGGGTGTTGATCTATGACAGTTTATCTCCTGACAGTAATGTTGTAGGTCTGACTAGCCTACAGCCTAGCCACTCATGGTTACGTGGTTCAATGGCGCCATCATGTGTCCAACCAGCAGAAATACAAGAAACAAAAGCAGTGTGGAGAAAGTTCAATTAAAATTAAACATTATTTGTCACATGAGCTGAATACAACAGGTGTAGACCTTACAGTGAAATGCTTACTTACGAGACCCTAAACAACAATGCAGTTAAAAAAAAATGAATAAAAAATAAAAGTAACAAATAATTAAAGAGCAGCAGTAAAATAACATTAGCGAGGCTATATTCCGTTTGGGTACCGGTACGCAGTCAATGTGCAGGGGCACCGGTTAGTCAAGGTAACTGAGGTAATGTGTCAATGTAGGTATAGTTATTAAAGTGACTATGAATAGATAATAAACAGAGAGTAGCATCAGCGTAAAAGAGGCAGGGGGGGCAATGCAAATAGCTATTTGATTAGAATTTCAGGAGTCTTATAGCTTGGGGGTAGAAGCTGTTTAGAAGCCTCTTGGACCTAGACTTGGCGCTCCGGTACCGCTTTCCGTGCAGTAGCAGAGAGAACAGTCTATGACTAGGGTGGCTGGAGTCTTTGACAATTCTTAGGGCCTTCCTCTGACACCGCCTGGTATAGAGGTCCTGGATGGCAGGAAGCTTAGCCCCAGTGATGTACTGTACGCATTGCCCTCTGTAGTGACTTACGGTCAGAGGATGCACATGCTGGTGCATTTGCTGCCGTGAACCATCACAACTATATCTTTGTTGATGAAGCGGGCTTCAACCTGGCCAAAACTCAGCGCCGTGGGTGGAATCTCATCGGCCAACGGGCGACCGCCCAAGTGCCTGGACAACGTGGGGGAAACTTCTCCATGTGCGCAGCTATCTCTGAAGATGGTGTGGTAGGATGTAGGCCATGACTTGGATCCTACAATGCTGTACTCCTCATTGTGTTTCTCATTGAAATTGAGCAGGCCTGTCAAGGTGAAGTGGTTAACTATTTAATTGTATGGGACAATGTCAGGTTCCACTATGCAGAGGTGGTTCAGGCATGGTTTTGGGCCCATCCCTGATTCGTGACTCTATACCTGCCCCCATACTCTCCTTTAATCAACCCTGTTGAGGAACTTTTCAGCATGGAGGTGGAAGGTGTGTGATCGCCATCCCCATGAGCGTGACACCCTCCTTCTGGTCATAGATGAGGCATGCGACGACATCAATGCAGACCAATTTCAAGCTTGAATTCGCCATGCCAAAAGGTTTTTCCCACGGTGCATGAACAATGAGAACATTCACTGTTATGTGGATGAGAATCTATGTATGTTAAAAATGATGTATGTTAAAAATCAGTTTTTCTGTGTTGGAATGGTGTGGGCGTACCCCAACAACAGAATGCTGTGTGTGTATACCGGTCATAAAAAATATTCACACAAGTAGACCGCTGATTGGCCAGCTCATCCTCCTCTAGACCGCTGATTGGCCAGCTCATCCTCCTCTAGACCGCTGATCGGCAAGCTCATCCTCCTCTAGACCGCTGATTGGCCAGCTTATCCTCCTCTAGACTGCTGATTGGCCAGCTCATCCTCCTCTAGACCACTGATTGGCCAGCTCATCCTCCTCTAGACCGCTGATTGGCCAGCTCATCCTCCTCAGAAGTATGACATTATATTCTTGAGGTGGGTTTTTGAAGTATTTTTATCTCCAATTGATGTTTTGGCCACAAATATGAGTATAGGACAAGTCAACAACACTATGTTGCTATGAATAACAGAATATGAACTAATAAAAGGGAGATTTTCACTGGACAGTTACTTTAAGAACCTGCTTCTGCTATTGTATTGTTTAACCCTTATCTCCAACTGCTTAAGTCTATGTTAAGTCCTGCTTCTTACCTGTTGTGCTTTTTGTCCCTTCCTGCCTCCCATCCAGGATTACGACATCATACAGTCCATGCATCTGTTCAACAAAGTCATTTAGTGACACTTCCTGTGGGTGTGGCCTAACAGAAGGGATGCCCATATTTACTCCCACTTCCCCCGCCCCTAAAACAGACTCAGTGGGGCTGTCAGGGGTACCTCTCCATGGGATCTCCACTTTCCCATCCAACCCCTAGCCCTTCTGTGTCCCCAAAGAGAGACACCTACCTGGGAGAGCCGGACAACAGTTAGGGGGTGAAGAGCCACGCCAATTACATGAAATATTATTTATTGTCATTTTTGAAACACATAGACACAATATGACATAACATGAATGTTTGGAGTGTGGAGGGTAGTTCTGTCATTGAATATTCTGTAATGTTCCATCTTTCTGTGTTCCGGAGTGGAATGCCACCGCTGATGGAACTACCCTCCATGTCATATTGTGTGTGTGTTTCATAAATGACAATAAATAATATTTCATGTAATTGGTTGTGAGCTGGACATTGCTCCTTCTGAAAGTGTCTTTGTATATTTTGTACTGACATGATGATGGTGAATTAACCACTACTGCTCTACAAACCAATGTAAATGTATTATTTGTAGTTACTGTACAGTACAAGAGGTGTGATTTTGTAAACTTTTAATTTTTTCTCCACAAAAAATACTGTTATAACAAGGAAAAAACTATGTAAATGAAGTTTAATATAAAAGTTTATTTGTTTATAAATTTCACACTTCACACATTAGTTTACACAGTTTTTTTTCAATACAAGTGATAAGAAATATTGCATTAAGCAGAACTTTGGACATTGAGGTAAATCCTGCTATAACTTTGTCATAAAAACAATTAAAACTATATATAAAAAATGTGTATCATCTAATAGTAACATATGATGTAATACAGTTTAAAAAAAACACAAGAACTATTGTTGTTAGCCTTCATATACAGTCTCACAAGTTTGATGATTGTTTCAGACATATAACATCAAAACTACAAATGCAATGCTCACGGGTTCGATTCCTGCTGGGAATTCCCGTATGAAGGATTTATGCACGCATGACTGTAATGACTGAGTGAATGAATTTGGATAAAAGTGTCTGTTAGACGGCATATATTATTACATACTATTATAAACTGGGTAGTTTGGTTCCTGGAAGCTGATTGGCTGAAACAGCATTTCAGAAGTGCGTACTGTATGTAAGAGAATATACCACAGGTATGACACACAAATATTTTATTGCTACTATAAACTGGTGACCAACGTAATTAGACCAGTAAAGAGTAATTTTCTGTCATACCAATGTTATATGGTCTAATATACCACACCTTTCAGCCAATCAGCATTCAGGGCTCAAACCACCCAGTTTGTATTTGCCAATATTCCACACCCCCTCAGGCCCTATGTCACTTAGTTTGAATATATGGGTCCAGATATACAAGCTTTTTGTCAAACTTGTTGTGTTCAGGTCTTCTTGTTTCTGGTTTTGTTGTGTTCAGGTCTTCTTGGTTCTGGGGTTGTTGTGTTCAGGTCTTCTTGGTTCTGGGTGTGTTGTGTTCAGGACTTCTTGGTTATGGTTTTGTTGTGTTCAGGTCTTCTTGGTTCTGGGGTTGTGTTCAGGTCTTCTTGGTTCTGCGGTTGTTGTGTTCAGATCTTCTTGGTTCTGGGTTTGTTGTGTTCAGGACTTCTTGGTTATGGTTTTGTTGTGTTCAGGTCTTCTTGGTTCTGTGTTTGTGTTCAGGTCTTCTTGGTTCTGGGTTTGTTGTGTTCAGGTCTCCCTGGTTCTGGTTTGTAGACTGTACTGTAGAGCACAGAGGAGTCCTCCTCAGCTGCTTGTGCTGCTGCAGGTCTGAGGAGAGAGAAACAGAAATTGAACAACATTTACATCCCAAATTATGGCACCCAGGGCCTATGGGGCTCAGATCAAAAGTAGTGAACTAAGTAGTGTCGTGTCTTTACTATGGATTTAGTGATATTTGACATACTATTTTATCAAATCAATTCTCTGTATTTAATTTTAACGTATTAAACTAATCATGTAAATGTAATTTACTAGGACGTTGGGGCACCACGGAATAATGTTTATAGAGCTGTTATCTTCCGAATCAACTCTTAAAGACCTGTTAATCTTTTCATATCAATAGCAGTCAATTATTAATCGTCACCTTATTCAGTCTCATCTGAACGTCGTAAAATTATTGGTTATCTTCACGAATCCTGGCTAACAAGTTGATTCAGCAAATCAAAATGTGGTTTAATTATTTATTTACTAAATACCTAAATAATCACACAGAATTACATATACGCAGGATGGATCATACATTGATTACTAATTATGTCCTAAAAGTAAACGTCACTAGCGGACGGAAGCGATATGATGGCTGGTTACACAAAGAAAGGGGGTCTGGTTTGAATGAAAGCTTGGGAAGACTGAGGAGCAAAAGGATTGGGTCTCTATCGGACTTTATGAAGCTATGCTATTGTAAATACAGAATCTTATGCATTCTAAATAACCGCCCATTCAGAAAAGGAAAATGCAAGAAATATATTTACTCTGAGCTGCGCTTCGATAGATTGGTCGAAGATGGAAGGCTCGGTTGCCCAGTTGAGATTTTCCTTGTCCTTTGAATAATATTTCTGGGCAGATACGTTGTAGTACCCTGTTGTCTTGTGGTAGAACGGTTACGTTGTAGTATCGTCGTCATGTGATTGAACGGATACGTTGTAGTACCCTGTGGTTCTGAAGAGATTGTTTGTCCTTTCCTATGCCACACACGCTTACAGATGCTGCTGATAACTCAACGTCTAGGATGTATCACTTCTTTAGTGACCTGTATGCTCTCTTTGTCTGGCCCTCGGTACATATTCGTCGCCAGACCCACTGGCTCCAGGTCATCTATAAGTCTTTGCTAGGTAAAGCTCCGCCTTATCTCAGCTCACTGGTCACCATAACAACACCCACACGTAGCACGCGCTCCAGCAGGTATATCTCACTGGTCATCCCCAAAGCCAACACCTCCTTTGGCCGCCTTTCCTTCCAGTTCTCTGCTGCCAATGACTGGAACGAATTGCAAAAATTGCTGAAGTTGGAGACTTATATCTCCCTCACTAACTTTAAGCATCAGCTATCTGAGCAGCTTACCGATCGCTGCAGCTGTACACAGCCCATCTGTAAATAGCCCATCCAACTACCTACCTCATCCCCATGTTTATTAACTTTTTTTGCTCTTTTGCACACCAGTATTTCTACTTGCACATCATCATCTGCACATCTATCACTCCAGTGTTTGCTAAATTGTAATTACTTTGCTACTATGGTCTATTAACGAGTCAAGGAGCAGTGGGTCGCTAGCGGGCTCATCCCGACACTACCAGCGACAATGTAAAGCGCCAAATTCAAAATCCGAAAGTTGAATTATTAAACATCCACCAATATACAAGTGTTCCATACTCATCAAAAGCTCTGTTTCTTGGCAATATCACAGCGTTGTCAGATTTCAAAAAGGCTTTACGGCGAAAGCAGCACATTCATTTGTTTGAGGCTAGCACCTCACATATTTTCCAATAGCCATGTATCGATTAGCGATCATGGCACACACATAACACATTTCACAGCGAAAACAAATCAATTACCTGTTGAAGAACTTCTGCTGAGGTCATCCTAAGTGTCCAACGAAGACAATCCATGGTTCTTTTGTTAGAAAAAGTAACGTCTTTTATCCATAAATCCTCCATTTGGTTCGCGCATTATAATCAGAAACGACAGCCTCCACTAGTCCTTGAAACTTGTCCAAGAACAATCAAACATAGTTTTAAATGTATCCTTAGGAACACCTTTACGTATATTTACTATTATAAATCAGCCGGAATATAAACTGATCAATAACGAGGCTACTAAAGACACTCCGTGACTTCTCGCAAGGCCATACGACGGAACTTTTCTCAGAACGAGGGGTCTTCATTGTTTGCTGTTTTTCTATGGTCTAAATTCATCCAAAATGGAGGGAAACACCGTCTCGAGGCTGTTGACATCATAAGGAAGCGACGTGTACTGCATTCATATGCCTATATATGGTCATGTTCAATAGGGAGGGGTTCCCAAATGAGCAATGTGTCAAAATCCCTTTTTCCAGGACAGAGATTCCTCAGGGTTTTGCCTGTTATATGCGTTCTGATTCACTCACAGACAAATGGTTAACAGTTTTGGAAAATTCAGAGTGTTTCCTATCCAATGGTACTAAATATATGCATATCCTATTTTCTGGGCCTAAATGGGAGGCATTTTACTTTGGGCACGCCAGGCTCTCCAAAATGGTCACCTCATGCACTGCTCCCAGAGAAGTTAATTGCCTTACCACCTTACTCCATTTGCACATATTGTATATAGACTATTCTATTGTGTTATTGACTGTACTTTTGTTTATCCCACGTGTAACTCTGTGTTGTTGTTTTTGTCGCACTGCTTTGCTTTATCTTGTCCAGGTCGCAATTGTAAATGAGAACTTGTTCTCAACTGGCCTACCTGGTTAAATAAAGGTAAAATAAAAAAATGTATAAAAAAATAGTGAATAGGAGTTCAATAGTACCATACTATAAGCTCATGCTATATTCTGTCTGGTATGGTCTAAATCATCCTTCTAGCATGGCAATCGTCACCTCGACGTTGAAATTCGCCCTTTTAAATATATGGACAGCAGTCCTCATTTCATTGGGAACACAATGTTTATTTCGTTAGGTTGTAGTCGTTCAACCATTCGCAACCAGAGCTCACGCTGAGATTGGCTTAGTTCACCGTGAATTGGGTCACGGGGGGTCTTATAGAAAAAAGGAGAAAAGGGGTTGGTTCATCATTTCCAAGCAATGCCTATTCACGTGGGCGTGGCCACTGATTGAGCATTTTTTACTTATGATTTTTTAACTAATATTACGTTTAATCTTTTCACAAATAGTTTCATATTTAAACCTTTAAATTGCACAACAATTCCATGTGAATCTGATAACTAGAATGTGTAGACTTTCCAAGATTCAGTTATGTCATCCTATCATCAGTAATAATGTCTCAGACGACAACTGATCTGAAATCAACGGATATTTTCAACTGGTTGGATTACATAAAGATTGTTATTTTCCCCAACCTTTTGATGTTACAATACTCACTCTATGTTAACAAAGGGCTTTCCAAGAGTCCATTCTGTAGAGTGGAGAGAAAACGGAAAACGGAAAACACATTTCAATAGCCTAATACAAATACTGTACACAATAAAGAAAATGAATTATGGATCAGAACGCTTATATTCTTGATCTGACTAATCACGCCTGTCTCTTTGTGAACGACTGGAATTATGAACAGTGGTTTGTTTGTTATGTTCTCCTGCGTCCCCCGGGTTTGCCTCCCTGATTTGCCTTTTTAGCAGCACATTCACAATTTTCTCAAACGGCTAATTCCCCTTCTCGCGGCACAGGCCAAGGGCGCCGTGAAACTAACTACCCCAGCTCGCAGGCTGCTCTGCTAACAGTGTGTTTGCGAGATGCCGGACAAAAGGCATTTTTTTTACCGTTCCGCGACTCCTGCCTTACATAAGGGACGCGGATGGCATTTGCTGTATGTTTGATGAGAAACTGCATATTGCAAATGTACGCTCCCTTACTAGACGTCCGAAATTGTTTCTAAAATAAGCCGACGCCGTCGGGCCGTGCCCTAGGGCCAAATCTTCCAGGAAGTCATCAAACGAACTTTCTCGGACTTTCGATGTCCGTTTAATAAAATAAATTCATTTTTTTCATTTTTCCGCCCTTCATGTTAATCCCACCAGATGGCGAATGCCTTCATATTGCAAATGTACAAAACATACACCTAATTGACCTGGCTTTTTCTCCTAAACCGAAAACTCTTTGAAGACGAAACTTGGTGGGCATGGGTTTGGCCATATGGGCAGTTGGCCCGAAACAGAATGGCGTCAGGGACTCCACGGTTTATGAGATAAGGCCCATTTTCTGGGATTAAAGGTGAAAAATGGAAATAGAGCACTAATTTGACAGCTTTACGTCAAAGTACATGAACCTACGGTGTAAGGAAAAAAGAACCAGACATTTATCTCTTTTAATTTTCGATTAATTGGCAAACGTCCAATTCGTAATGTTGAGAAAAATGTTTTTTTCCCCAAAAAAATTATGGATCCAGTTGCTGCGTGTTCAGACGGATCCGTTAAAGTGGGTTTCGGAGCTCTACGTGATTTCTGTGATTTTCTGTGATTTTCTGAAATCACACACATGCACAGTCAATGGGGAATGACACAGTGAGGGGCTTACAGACAGACACTGCCTGCAATAGTTACTTTTGTTCGAACTATTAAAGAACCGTCAGACCTAGAGCTCTGAAACTTTAGAAACCCATTCTAGACCTTTAGTCGATCGTGCACGGTGAGCTACGGGGCTCTAGAAGGTTTTCAGGCCGAGAAACAGCCTCGTACATTTGCAATATTTTCAATTCATTTTTACATCACGAAAATGACAAAAGTTCTAAAAGTCCCAGAGACACAAGGCTAGGTGCATTAGAACCGCCTCGGCCCATAGAGACGGACCCTAACGTTTCTGTCCGATAGCTCATTCAAGGACCCCGTAGCAACGCCCGGAAAACATGGATTTTCAGCACCAATTAAGGTCGCTGCTCGGACTCCAAATGACCTATCGAGCCGAAACTCGAGATTCGGGGTCGCCTCAGCTAGGCCGACACATAATGTCGAACTGGACCCGCAGCTAGAACGTAACTAGGTGTTTTACATTTTTACTATGATTTAAACAGAATTTTGAGCCTGCCCTGATATATGTGATAGTTGGCTTCTAAATGAGATGGGAAAAGTGGGTTTGGTGTCAGTTTTTATCAGTTTGGTGTCAGAATGATATCTAATTGATTGATTGACGCTGACTTGCTCGTTGACTTTTGTACATTTGCAATATGTTTGAATAGGGCTGAAACATCACCAAAATGACAGACTGAAATCAACACAAAAAGGGCATCACCATAGTCTCTAGGCCGTGCCGAGTTCAACGAGACGCCCCACTTGACTGTAGCTCGCTCTGACCTCATAGACCGTGCAAAAAGTAGGCGCAAAATGAAGCCTGGCCCTAAATGTCAGCTGATTTTGGGTGACAGCGGCAGACCCGTTTGGGTTAGAAGCACAATTCAACTTCAGGAATGTTCCTAAGGTCCTCCCGATCTGAGCAAGCCTAACCGTGACTGTGTGGCACTAACCTTTAACAGTGAAAACAGGGTATTTACATCAAACCGCTTGCTATGAAATCTCTCCCCATAGGAATACATTGCCTGCTCCCTAAATTCAACCTGGTGCCTATGTGGGTTATGAATGTCTTATGAACCTGTCTTCGATAGCAATCCATCAGACCACTATGAGGTCTACCTGTGTTGATTCTAAGCTTCCTGGAGCAACCGGAAGTGGTAAAAATCACCCAAAAGGTGTTTTGATATACCCAACCTGCAGTTTGTGAAAAACAGACAATTCAACCCTGTGTAAATCAGTCAATTCTTAACCTAAAGACTTAAAACTCAGGATTCTGTTAAAGCATACCCCAATGAGGATATGTGTCTAACCACAGCTTCCTGTGACAACCGGAAGTGCTTTAAATAGGGGTCATAGGTGCTGTTTCGAAGGGTTAAAAAGGTCACATCTTTCCAAAACTTCATATGTGTGATTAGGCAACCCTCATGAACTGTAAATGGGTCATTTCTCCCATCAGATTTACAAGAAAACCCTCACAGACACACACAAACACAGATATGGGATGGAGTGACACAGTGTGGGGCTTGAAGACACACAGAGCCTGCAATGGCATCACCATAGTCTCTAGGCCTTCCTGAGTTCAACAAGATGCCCCGCTTGACCGTAGCTCACTCGGTCTGACCGCAGCAACCGTTCCAAAAGTAGGCCCAAACTGAAGCCTGGCCCTCAATTTCAGCTGCTTTTGAGTGACAGCGGCAGAACCGTTTGGGTTAGAAGCACGATTCGACTTCTGGAACGTTCCTTAGGACCTCCCGATCTGTGCAAGCCTAACTTTGACCCTGTGGCATTAACCCTTAACAGTGAAAACAGGGTATTTACATCAAACCGTTTGCAATGACATCTCTCTCCATAGGAATACATTGCCTGCTCCCCTAAATTCAACCTGGTGCCTATGTGGGTTATGAATGTCTTATGAACCTGTCTTCGATAGCAATCCATCAGACCACTATGAGGTCTACCTGTGTTGATTCTAAGCTTCCTGGAGCAACCGGAAGTGGTAAAAATCACCCAAAAGGTGTTTTGATAGACCCAACCTGCAGTTGGTGAAAAACAGACTTTCAACCCTGTGTAAATCAGTCAGTTCTTAACCTAAAGACTTAAAACTCAGGATTCTGTTAAAGCATACCCCAATGAGGATATGTGTCTACCTACAGCTTCCTGTGACAACCGGAAGTGGTTTAAATAGGGGTCATAGGTGCTGTTTCGAAGGGTTAAAAAGGTCAGATCTTTACAAAACTTCATATGTGTGATTAGGCAACCCTCATGAACTGTAAATGAGTCATTTCTCCCATCAGATTTACAAGACAACTCCCACACACACACACAAACACATAGCTGGGATGGAGTGACACAGTGTGGGTCTTAAAGACACAAAGGGCCTGCAATGGCATAACCATAGTCTCTAGGCCTTGCCGAGTTCAACGAGACGCCACGCTTGACCGTAGCTCACTCGGTCTGACCGCAGCAACTGTGCCAAAAAGTAGGCCCAAACTGAAGCCTGGCCCTCAATTTCAGCTGCTTTTGGGTGACAGCGGCAGAACCGTTTGGGTTAGAAGCACGGTTCGACTTCAGAAGCGTTCCTTAGGACCTCCCGATCTGTGCAAGCATAACCGTGACTGTGTGGCATTAACCCTTAACAGTGAAAACAGGGTATTTACATCAAACCGCTTGCTATGAAATCTCTCCCCATAGGAATACATTGCCTGCTCGCCTAAATTCAACCTGGTGCCTATGTGGGTTATGAATGCCTTATGAACCTGTCTTTGATGGCAATCCATCAGGCCACTATGAGGTCTACCTGTGTTGATTCTAAGCTTCCTGGAGCAACCGGAAGTGGTACAAATCACCCTAAAGGTGTTTTACAGTACCCAACCTGCTGTTGGTGAAAAACAGACTTTCAAACCTGTGTTAATCAGTCAGTTCTTAACTTACAGACTTAAAACTCAGGATTCTGTTACAGCCTACCCCAATGAGGATATGTGTCTACCTACAGCTTCCTGTGACAACCGGAAGTGCCTTAAATTGGGGTCACAGTGTCTGTTTCGAAGGGTTAAAAAGGTCACAATTTTCCAAAACTTCACATGTGTGATTAGGCAACCCCAATGAACTGTAAATCAGTCATTTCTCCCATCAGAATCCCTTGAAAAACTCACACATGCACACAGTCCATGGGGAGTAACATAGTGTGGGGCTTACAGACACACACTGCCTGCAATAGTTACTTTCGTTCGAACTATTAAAGAACCGTCAGACCTAGAGCTCTGAAACTTTAGAACCCTTTTCTAGAGCTTATGTCGATAGTGCACGGTGAGTTATGGGGCTCTAGAAGGTTCACAGGCCGAGAAACAGCCTTGTACATTTGCAATATTTTCAATTCATTTTTACATCACGAAAATGACAAAATTTCTAAAAGTCCCAGAGACACAAGGTTAGGTGCATTAGAACCGCCTTGGCCCATAGAGACGGACCCTAACGTTTCTCTCCGATAGCTCATTCAAGGACCCCGTAGCAACGCCCGGAAAACGTGGATTTTCAGCACCAATTAAGGTCGCTGCTCGGGCTCCGAATGACCTATCGAGCGAAACTTCGGGATTTGGGGTCGCCTCAGATAGGCCGACACATAACGTCGGAACTGGACCCTAACTAGAACGTAACTAGGTGTTTTACGTTTTCATTATAGTGACTTTATGGCAGACTTTTGTCCATTTGCAATAAGTTAAAACCGTCAAGCCCGGCCATCCTGAGATCAACGGGCAGTCAATTGGGCTTTCCTGCAGTATTTTAGAGCTTGTCATATTCGTGATGTTAAAAGCCCATTGAAACATATTGCAAATGTACTGTACATTTGCAATATGTTTCACTGTACATTTGCAATATGTTTCAATGGGCTTTTTTTTGACATGTTGAAATCAACACCAATGAGCTATGGACAGGTACCGCTATCAATCCTGGCCATCCCGAGATCAACGGGCAGTCAATTGACCATTCCTGAAGTATTTTAGAGCTTGTCATATTCGTGATGTTAACAGCCCATTGAAACATATTGCAAATGTACTGTACATTTGCAATATGTTTCACTGTACATTTGCAATATGTTTCAATGGGCTTTTTTTGACATGTTGAAATCAACACCAATCAGCGATGGAGAAGTACCACTATCAATCCTGGCCATCCTGAGATCAACGGGCAGTCAATTGGGCATTCCTGAAGTATTTTAGAGCTTGTCATATTCGTGATGTTAACAGCCCATTGAAACATATTGCAAATGTACTGTACATTTGCAATATGTTTCACTGTACATTTGCAATATGTTTCAATGGGCTTTTTTTTGACATGTTGAAATCAACACCAACGAGCTATGGACAGGTACCACTATCAATCCTGGCCATCCTGAGATCAATGGGCAGTCAATTGACCATTCCTGAAGTATTTTAGAGCTTGTCATATTCGTGATGTTAACAGCCCATTGAAACATATTGCAAATGTACTGTACATTTGCAATATGTTTCACTGTACATTTGCAATATGTTTCAATGGGATTTTTTTTGACATGTTGAAATCAACACCAACGAGCTATGGACAGGTACCACTATCAATCCTGGCCATCCTGAGATCAATGGGCAGTCAATTGACCATTCCTGAAGTATTTTAGAGCTTGTCATATTCGTGATGTTAACAGCCCATTGAAACATATTGCAAATGTACTGTACATTTGCAATATGTTTCACTGTACATTTGCAATATGTTTCAATGGGATTTTTTTTGACATGTTGAAATCAACACCAACGAGCTATGGACAGGTACCACTATCAATCCTGGCCATCCTGAGATCAATGGGCAGTCAATTGGCCATTCCTGAAGTATTTTAGAGCTTGTCATATTAGTGATGTTAAAAGCCCATTGAAACATATTGCAAATGTACAGTGAAACATATTGCAAATGTACTGTACAAAGCAATGGAAGAGAGTGTGGACGCTTTTTTGAAAACCTCCATAAATCAGCAGGGGCTTCTCCCACTGACTTAGGGCCATAGTGGGATGCTCCCATACGGACCCTGGACCTGGAGCAGCCCCCTAAAGTCATTTAAAACCCTTTTGAAAATATGGACCTGGTAAATGTACTGTACATTTGCAATATGTTTCACTGTACATTTGCAATATGTTTCAATGGGCTTTTTTTTGACAAAGCAATGGAAGAGAGTGTGGACTCTGTCATTTTTTTGAACATTTTTTGAAAACCTCCATAAATGAGCAGGGGCTTCTCCCACTGACTTAGGGCCATAGTGGGATGCTCCCATCACGGATCCTGGAGGCACTGCACCCCCTAAATGCATTTTTGACTAAATAAGCTTTCAGGGAAGGTGGCATTAACATCATCTCAGGAGATGATTCACTCAGCCTTTCAACTTTTTTAAAATTGAAAGAACTCCATAAATGAGCAGGGGCTTCTCCCACTGACTTAGGGCCATAGTGGGATGCTCCCATACGGATCCTGGAGGCACTGCACCCCCCTAAATGCATTTTTGACTAAATAAGCTTTCAGGGAAGGTGGCATTAACATCATCTCAGGAGATGATTCACTCAGCCTTTCAACTTTTTTAAAATTGAAAGAACTCCATAAATGAGCAGGGGCTTCTCCCACTGACTTAGGGCCATAGTGGGATACTCCCATAAAGATCCTGGACCAGGAGCAGCCCCCTAAAGTCATTTAAAACCCTTTTGAAAATATGGATGATTGAGGGCTTAACATAGTGATATATATCATTTTGTCAGTTTAAATGCCATTTGGACATTGCTCACTGACTTTTGGGTTCGAAGCCGACTTCCTATGACGATATATGTAAATGGACATAACATCATGACTTTTGACTTCCTATGGTAACATATTGCAAATGGACAAAACATATTGCAAATGGACAATAAAAAAGTTAATAAAAATAACTTTATTAAAATTAGACAAGGATATGTTTATACACATCTTCTATGCGTGAGATTATAACGAAAAGTCGTTAGAATCGCGAAAAACGGCCCAGAAAGCACTTTTTTAGGAGGTATAGTTATTTTGATATTTTTTTTGGAAATGTCAAAATTTGACCCTTGGGTCTTGTCTTCATGTACATTTGCAATATGTTTTGCCCCGTTGGAACGCGCTCGCCACCTATAGTAATTTTGAGTTATTACACTTGGCATTTGCCGTATGCCGTTTGCCATAAGAAATACACGAAATGGCGTACATTTGGGCACTCTTTTCCATCGTGTGTATGTTTGTTCCAATGGCAATATGTTGCCATTCATTTTTGTCCATTTCATGGGGGTCTTCCCTTACCTAGGGCCAAATCTTCCAGGAAGTCATCAAACGAACTTTCTCTGACTTTCGATGTCCGTTTAATAAAATAAATTCATTTTTTTTATTTTTCCGCCCTTCATGTTAATCCCACCAGATGGCGAATGCCTTCATATTGCAAATGTACAAAACATACACCTAACTGACCTGGCTTTTTTTCCTAAACCGAAAAGAGTTCGAAGACGAAACTTGGTGGGCATGGGTTTGGCATAATGGGCAGTTGGCCCCGAAACAGAATGGCGTCAGGGACTCACGGTTTTTGAGATAAGGCCCATTTTCTGGGATTAAAGGTGAAAAATGGAAATAGAGCACTAATTTGACAGCTTTACGTCAAAGTACATGAACCTACGGTGTAAGGAAAAAAAAAGAACCAGACATTTATGTCTTTTAATTTTCGATTAATTGTCAAATGTCCAATTCGTAATGTTGAAAAAAATAATATTTTTTTTCCCCAAAAAAGTTATGGATCCAGATGCTGCGTGTTCAGACGAATCCGTTAAAGTGGGTTTCGGAGCTCTACGGGATTTCTGTGATTTTCTGTGATTTTCTGAAATCACACACACGCACAGTCAATGGGGAATGACACAGTGAGGGGCTTACAGACAGACACTGCCTGCAATAGTTACTTTAGTTCGAACTATTAAAGAACCGTCAGACCTAGAGCTCTGAAACTTTAGAAACCCATTCTAGACCTTTAGTCGATCGTGCACGGTGAGCTACGGGGCTCTAGAAGGTATTCAGGCCGAGAAACAGCCTCGTACATTTGCAATATTTTCAATTCATTTTTACATCACGAAAATGACAAAAGTTCTAAAAGTCCCAGAGTCACAAGGCTAGGTGCATTAGAACCGCCTCGGCCCATAGAGACGGACCCTAACGTTTCTGTCCGATAGCTCATTCAAGGACCCCATAGCAACGCCCGGAAAACGTGGATTTTCAGCACCAATTAAGGTCGCTGCTCGGGCTCCGAATGACCTATCGAGCGGAAACTCGGGATTTGGGGCCGCCTCAGCTAGGCCGACACATAATGTCAGAACTGGACCCGCAGCTAGAACGTAACTAGGTGTTTTACATTTTTACTATGATTTAAACAGAATTTTGAGCCTGCCCTGATATATGTGATTGTTGGCTTCTAAATGAGATGGAAAAAGTGGGTTTGGTGTCAGTTTTTATCAGTTTGGTGTCAGAATGATATCTAATTGATTGATTGACGCTGACTTGCTCGCTGACTTTTGTACATTTGCAATATGATTGAATAGGGCTGAAACATCACCAAAATGACAGACTGAAATCAACACTAAAAGGGCATCACCATAGTCTCTAGGCCGTGCCGAGTTCAACGAGACGCCCCACTTGACTGTAGCTCGCTCTGACCTCATAGACCGTGCAAAAAGTAGGCCCAAAATGAAGCCTGGCCCTAAATGTCAGCTGATTTTGGGTGACAGCGGCAGACTCGTTTGGGTTAGAAGCACAATTCAACTTCAGGAATGTTCCTAAGGTCCTACCGATCTGAGCAAGCCTAACCGTGACTGTGTGGCATTAACCTTTAACAGTGAAAACAGGGTATTTTCATCTAACAGTTTGCTATGACATCTCTCCCCATAGGAATACATTGCCTGCTCGCCTAAATTCAACCTGGTGCCTATGTGGGTTATGAATGCCATATGAACCTGGCTTCGATATCAATCCATCAGGCCACTATGAGGTCTACCTGTGTTGATTCTAAGCTTCCTGGAGCAACCGGAAGTGGTAAAAATCACCCTAAAGGTGTTTTGATAGACCCAACCTGCAGTTGGTGAAAAACAGACATTCAACCCTGTGTCAATCAGTCAGTTCTTAACTTACAGACTTAAAACTCAGGATTCTGTAAAAGCCTACCCCAATGAGGATATGTGTCTACCTACAGCTTCCTGTGACAACCGGAAGTGCTTTAAATAGGGGTCATAGGGTCTGTTTCGAAGGGTTAAAAAGGTCACATCTTTACAAAACTTCATATGTGTGATTAGGCAACCCTCATGAACTGTAAATGAGTCATTACTGCCATCAGATTTACAAGAAAACCCTCACAGACACACACAAACACAGATATGGTATGGAGTGACACAGTGTGGGTGTTAAAGACACACAGAGCCTGCAATGACATCACCATAGTCTCTAGGCCTTGCCGAGTTCAACGAGATGCCCCGCTTGACCGTAGCTCACTCGGTCTGACCGCAGCAACGGTTCCAAAAAGTAGGCCCAAAATGAAGCCTGGCCCTAAATTTCAGCTGCTTTTGGGTGACAGCGGCAGAACCGTTTGGGTTAGAAGCCCGATTCGACTTCTGGAACGTTCCTTAGGACCTCCCAATCTGTGAAAGCCTAACCGTGGCCCTGTGGCATTAACCCTTAACAGTGAAAACAGGGTATTTACATCAAACCGTTTGCTATGACATCTCTCCCCATAGGAATACATTGCCTGCTCGCCTAAATTCAACCTGGTGCCTATGTGGGTTATGAATGCCTTATGAACCTGTCTTTGATAGCAATCCATCAGGCCACTATGAGGTCTACCTGTGTTGATTCTAAGCTTCCTGGAGCAACCGGAAGTGGTTCAAATCACCCTAAAGGTGTTTTACAGTACCCAACCTGCTGTTGGTGAAAAACAGACATTCAAACCAGTGTGAATCAGTCAGTTCTTAACTTACAGACTTAAAACTCAGGATTCTGTTAAAGCCTACCCCAATGAGGATATGTGTCTACCTACAGCTTCCTGTGACAACCGGAAGTGCTTTAAATTGGGGTCATAGGGGCTGTTTCAAAGGGTAAAAAAGGTCACATCGTTCCAAAACTTCACATGTGTGATTAGGCAACCCCAATGAACTGTAAATCAGTGATTCCTCCCATCAGAATCCCTTGAAAAACTCACACATGCACACAGTCCATGGGGAGTGACATAGTGTGGGACTTACAGAAACACACTGCCTGCAATAGTTACTTTCGTTCGAACTATTAAAGAACCGTCAGACCTAGAGCTCTGAAACTTTAGAACCCTTTTCTAGAGCTTATGTCGATAGTGCACGGTGAGTTATGGGGCTCTAGAAGGTTCACAGGCCGAGAAACAGCCTTGTACATTTGCAATATTTTCAATTCATTTTTACATCACGAAAATGACAAAATTTCTAAAAGTCCCAGAGACACAAGGCTAGGTGCATTAGAACCGCCTCGGCCCATAGAGACAGACCCTAACGTTTCTGTCCGATAGCTCATTCAAGGACCCCATAGCAACGCCCGGAAAACGTGGATTTTCAGCACCAATTAAGGTCGCTGCTCGGGCTCTGAATGACCTATCGAGCCGAAACTCGGGATTTGGGGTCGCCTCAGATAGGCCGACACATAACGTCGGAACTGGACCCGCAACTAGAACGTAACTAGGTGTTTTACGTTTTCATTATAGTGACTTTATGGCAGACTTTTGTCCATTTGCAATAAGTTAAAACCGTCAAGCCTGGCCATCCTGAGATCAACGGGCAGTCAATTGGGCATTTCTACAGTATTTTAGAGCTTGTCATATTCGTGATGTTAAAAGCCCATTGAAACATATTGCAAATGTACTGTACATTTGCAATATGTTTCACTGTACATTTGCAATATGTTTCAATGGGCTTTAACATCACGAATTTGACATGTTGAAATCAACACCAACGAGCGATGAACAGGTACCACTATCAATCCTGGCCATCCTGAGATTAACGGGCAGTCAATTGGCCATTCCTGCAGGATTTTAGAGCTTGTCATATTCGTGATGTTAACAACCCATTGAAACATATTGCAAATGTACTGTACATTTGCAATATGTTTCACTGTACATTTGCAATATGTTTCAATGGGCTTTTAACATCACGAAAATGACACACTGAAATCAACACCAATCAGTGATGGAGAGGTACCGCTATCAATCCTGGCCATCCTGAGATCAATGGGCAGTCAATTGGGCATTCCTGAAGTATTTTAGAGCTTGTCATATTCGTGATGTTAAAAGCCCATTGAAACATATTGCAAATGTACAGTGAAACATATTGCAAATGTACAACGAGCGATGGAGAGGAACCATGATCACTTCCCGGCCATCCCGAGTTCAATGGGCCAGTCAATTGGGCATTTCTGCAGTATTTCGGAGCCTGTCAAATTTGTGAGGGTAAATGCCCATTGTAAGACATTGCAAATTGACAACCGTGTACCTGGTAATTGAAACCGGTAACCATGAGTATATTTTAAATATTAATGTCTTTAGGAGGGTGCAAGGTATCCCTGGCTGGTTAGGGAGCACCCCCACCTGTGGCCATCCCAATGGGGGCACCCCTTGTCATTTTGGACGTTTTTCAAAAAATAGACCCTATTTTTGCACATATTTGCACATATTTGGTACCATTGGATAGGAAACACTCTGAATTTTCCAAAACTGTCATCCATTTGTCTGTGAGTGAATCAGAACGCAAATAGCAGGCAAAACCCTGAGGAATATCTGTCCTGGGAAAAGTGATTTTGACACATTGCTCATTTGGGAACCCCTCCCTATTGAAAATGACCATATATAGGCATATGAATGCAGTACAGGTCACTTCCTTGTGATGTCACCAGCCTCGAGATGGTGTTTTCTTCCATTTTGGGTGAGTTATCCCAGAGAAAACGACGAAACCATGAGGACCCCTCTTTATGAAAACTGTTCACATTGCGCCAAGACGAGAAGTCACGCCGTGTCTTATTTATCGTCTTTAGCGTTCAGTTTATATTCGGCTGATTTATAATAGTAAATATACGTAAAAGTGTTCCTAAGGATACATTTAAAACTATGTTTGATTGTTCTTGGACAAGTTTATAGGTATAATTTGAGCGAGTTCGCGCCTGCGTTTCAATGGAGTAGTGGAAGCTGTCGTTTCTGATTATAACGCAGCAAACCAAATGGAGGATTTATGGATAAAAGACGTTACTTTTTCTAACAAAAGAACCATGGATTGTCTTCGTTGGACACTTAGGATGACCTCAGCAGAAGTTCTTCAACAGGTAATTGATTTGTTTTCGCTGTGAAATGTGTTATGTGTGTGCCATGATGGCTAATCGATACATGGCGATACATGGCTATTGGAAAATGAATGTGCTGCTTTCGCCGTGAAGCCTTTTTGAAATCTGACAACGCTGTGATATTGCCAAGAAACAGAGCTTTTGATGAGTATGGAACACTTGTATATTGGTGGATGTTTAATAATTCAACTTTCGGATTTTGAATTTGGCGCTTTACATTGTCGCTGGTAGTGTCGGGATGAGCCCGCTAGCGACCCACTGCTCCTTGACTCGTTAATGATGAGTTTGGAGGGTAGTATGGTGTTAAATGCTGAGCTGTAGTCGATGAACAGCATTTATACATAGGTATTCCTCTTGTCCAGATGGGTTAGGGCAGTGTGCAGTGTGATTGCGATTGCGTCGTCTGTGGACCTATTGGGACGGTAAGCAAATTGGAGTGGGTCTAGGGTGTCTGGTAGGATGGAGGTGATATGATCCTTGACTAGTCTCTCAAAGCACTTCATGATTATGGAAGTGAGTGCTACGGGGCGATAGTCATTTAGCTCAGTTACCTTAGCTTTCTTGGGAACAGGAACAATGGTGGCCCTCTTGAAGCATGTGGGAACAGCAGACTGGGATAAGGATTGATTGAATATGTCCGTAAACACACCATCCAGCTGGTCTTCGCATGCTCTGAGGACGCGGCCAGGGATGCCATCTGGGCTGGCAGCCTTGCGAGGGTTAACACGTTTAAATGTTTTACTCACATTGGTTGCGGTGAAGGGGAGCCCGCAGGTTTTGGTAGCGGGCCGTGTCGGTGGCATTGTAATGTCCTCAAAGCGAGCAAATAAGTTGTTTAGTTTGTCTGGGAGCAAGACATCGTGGTCTGCGACGGGGCTGGTTTTCTTTTTGTAGTCCGTGATTGACTGTAGACCCTGCCAGATACCTTTCGTGTCTGAGCCGTTGAATTGCGACTCTTCTATGTCCATATACTGACACTTAGCTTGTTTGATTGCCTTGCGGAGGGAATAGCTTCACTGTTTGTATTCAGTCATGTTTCCGGTCGCCTCACCCTTATTAAAAGCAATGGTTCGCACTTTCAATTTTGCGCGAATGCCGCCATCAATCCACGGTTTCTGGTTTGGGAAGGTTTTAATAGCCGCTGTGGGTACAACACCCCTGATGCACTTGCTAATAAACTCGCTCACCGAATCAGCGTATTCATCAATGTTATTGTCCGACGCTATGCGGAACATATCCCAGTCCACGTGATTGAAGCAATCTTGAAGCGGGGAATCAGATTGAACAGACCTGAGCACGGGCGTTTCCTGTTTTAGTTTCTGTATGTAGGCTGGGAGCAACAAAATGGAGTCATGGTCAGATTTGCCGAAAGGGGGGCCGGGAATGGCGTCGCCGAAGTTAGAATAACAATGATCCAGGATTTTGCCGGCCCGGGTCGCACATTCGATATGCTGATACAATTTAGGGAGCCTTGTTTTCAGATTAGCCTTGTTAAAATCCCCAGCTACAATAAATGCAGCCTCAGGATATGTGGTTTCCAGTTTTACATAGAGTCCAATTACGGTCTTTCACGGCCATCGATGTGTTAGCTTGGGGGGATATACATGACTGTGATTATAATTGATGAGAATTCTCTTGGTAGATAATGCGGTCGGCATTTGATTGTAAGGAATTCTAGGTCAGGTGAACAAAAGGACTTGAGTTTCTGTATGTTGTTATGATCACACCACGTCTCGTTAATCATAAGGCATACACCCCCCCCCTTCTTCTTACCAGATAGATGTTTGTTTCTGTCGGCGTGATGCGTGAAGAAACCAGGTGGCTGTACCGACTCTGACAACGTATCCCGAGTGAGCCATGTTTCCGTTAAGCAAAGAACGTTGCAATCTCTGATGTCTCTCTGGAAAGCAACCCTTGCTCGGATTTCGTCTACCTTGTTGTCAATGTAACATCACAAGGACGTTACATTAACTTCTTAGGGAGCAGTGGTGTGCTAGCGCCCCACTCCCGACACTCCCAGGTGAAATGCAAGGCGCCAAAAGTTGAATTATTAAACATCCACCAATATACAAGTGTTTCATACTCATCAAAAGCTCTGTTTCTTGGCAATATCACAGCATTGTCAGATTTCAAAAAGGCTTTACGGCGAAAGCAGCACATTTGATTGTTTGAGGGTAGCACCTAACATATTTTTGCCATTCATAAGCCATCACGGTTCACACATAACACATTTCACAGCGAAAACAAATCAATTACCTGTTGAAGAACTTCTGCTGAGGTCTTCCTAAGTGTCCAACGAAGACAATCCATGGTTCTTTTGTTAGAAAAAGTTATGTATTTTATCCATAAATCTCCATTTGGTTCGCGCGTTATAATCAGAAACTACAGCCTCCACTCCTCCATTGAAACCTGAAGAGAACTCGTTCATCTTATACCTATAAACTTGTCCAAGAACAATCAAAAATCATTTTAAATGTATCCTTAGGAACACTTTTACGTATATTTACTATAATAAATCAACCGGAATATAAACTGAGCTATAAGAACGGAAAAAAACACAGAGCGTGCCTTCTCGGGAGCACGCGTTCTCTTCTGATGACATCCAAGGGGACTCTTCCTGTTTTCTCTTCTTCTCTGCTCTAATGCATCCAAAAACTATCTGAACACTGTCTCGAGACTGTTGACATCCAGAGGAAGCGATCGGTACTGCATTCATATGCCCTTATATGGGCATTTTCATAAGGGAGGGGTTCCAAATGAGGCACTCTGTCAAAACCACTTTTTCCAGGACAGAAATTCCTCTGGGTTTCGCCTGCCATATCCGTTCTGTTTTACTCACAGACAAATGGTTAACACTTTTAGAAAATCCAGAGTGTTTCCTATCCAATGGTAACAAATATGTGCATATCCTATTTTCTGGGCCTGAATGGGAGGCATTTTACTTTGGGCACGCCAGGCTCTCCAAAACGGTCACCTCATGCGCTGCTCCCTAAGAAGTTTCCCTGCATTAAATTCCCCAGCCACTTGGATCACCGCCTCTGGATGAGCATTTTCCTATTTGCTTACAGCTCATTGAATGCGGTCTTAGTGCCAGCATCGGTCTGTGGTGGTATGTAGACAGCTATGAAAAATACAGACGACAACTCTCTAGGTAGATAGTGTGGTCTACAGCTTATCATGAGATACTCTACCTCAGGCGGGCAAAACCTTGAGACTTCCTTAGATATCGTGCACCAGCTGTTGTTTACAAACATACATAGACTGCCACCCCTTGTCTTACCACAGGCTGCTGTTCGATCCTGCCAATACAGTGTATAACCTGCCAGCTGTATGTTATTCATGTTGTCGTTAAGCCACGACTCAGTGAAACATAGGATATTACAGTTTTAATGTCCCATTGGTAGGGTATATGTGATTTTAGTTTGTCCAACTTATTATCCAGCGATTGTACGTTGGCCAATTGTACAGATTGCAAAGGCAGATAAGCCACTTGTCGGCGGATCCTCACAAGGCACCCTGATCTCCTTCCGCAAAATCTTTTCCGTCTCTTTCTCCTGCGAATGACGTGGATGAGGGCCTGTTCGGGTGTATGGAGTAAATCCCTCTCGTCCGACTCATTAAAGAGAAATTCTTTGTCCAGTTCAAGGTGAGAAATCGCTGTTCTGATTTCCAGAAGGTCATAAGAGACGGTAGCAGCAACTTATGTTCAAAATAAGTTACAAACAACGCAAAGAAATAAACAGAATAGCACGGTTGGTTAAGAGCCCATAAAATGGCAGCCAACTTTTCCGGCGCCAACAAGGTGTCCCCTTACACAATGTTTATGCATGTGTGCTGTTGGTGAGACTACTTGTCTCACCTCGCTGGCTATCAGGTCAAGAAGGCAGTCATTGTCTAGCAATTTACAAATCCCCCGCACACACACACACACACACACGGGCACGCACACACACACTGCAGTATTACAATATTTGTTTGCATGTCTTTTTTACCCTGGTTAATCATCCCTATGTAGATCAACACTCCTACACTGAGACACCTTATGAATACTGACCCTGATGTAACAACCAAAACACAGCTGAAAATATAACAAGAAGTAAAATGATACATTACCCTCAAGTATATGTCTTATGACTAAAAACAAATAACCAAAAACTATATATATCTATAATCTAACGTAGCCTGTTATCCATATATAGTCTATTGTAGCCTGTTATCCATATATAGTCTAATGTAGCCTGTTATCGATATACAATCTCTTGTAGCCTGTTATCCATATATAGTCTAATGTAGCCTGTTATCCATATATAGTCTAATGTAACCTGTTATCCATATATAATCTATTGTAGCCTGTTATCCATATATAATCTAACATAGCCTGTTATCAATATATAATCTAATGTAGTATGTTATCTATTTATAGTCCAATGTAGTCTGTTATCCATATATAATGTAATGTAGCCTGTTATCCATATATAGTCTAATGTAGTCTGTTATCCATATATAATCTAATGTAGTCTGTTATCCATATATAATCTAATGTAGCCTGTTATCCATATATAGTATACATAAAATATGTCCAAAACACATCGACCTCTGCCTACGGGGGTGTATTCTACCATGTTGGCCTCCAATGGAATTTTTTGAATGCCCATCCATTAAGTAGGTCCACTGTTTGTAAAACAGGCCATTTCATCAACTTATTTAGTCCTGATTCAGAAATATGTTTTTTTCTCTCGCTATGATCAGCTTAGTAAAACAATTGAAGGATACAAACTTGAAACCACTGATCATGACAATTTAGCCCAGGGGATGAATCTCCTGGACAGCAGTGAATAGCCTGGTTGTCCAGTCCATATGGTCTATTTTACTTTAACCTGTCCTGTTTTTAGAATATGTTGTTTAAGTGTCAGCGCATTTTTTATTTGATTGGGCATCATTTAGGTTAGACTATTTTTATTTAGAGAAACCTGACATTAAAGGTTTCCCAAAAAGGCCACATACTCTTTCTCCCACATGTTAAATCTGCTGCATAATTCTTTACTGAATGTTGGTGGAGCTCTGCTGTGATGCGTCTCCCCAACAGCACCCTGGAGAGGCCCGCTGGGAATGGACAAGATAAATATTTTGCATCCCTGCCTTTGACAAAGTGGTTACTGCTTATCACAGGGTGGCGTCAGAGCTCACCTAAAAACTCCATATGCCCCATGTTGAGAGAAATTGTCTGTTTTTAGGCAGAATTATGTGAAGTTTTCTGTGTTGTTGGAGGTGGGTCTTGGTCAGTTTAGCTCAGAAAATGCTGCCCTCGTCAATCTGCAGCCATAGACCTAATCCTATGCAGGCCGGCCTTGTGTATCATGTTATTACTAATGTACTCCTAAACAAAACCAGCCATCACTCTTTCTCATGTTAATACTACTCCTAACCACAACCCACCATAACTGTGTCTCATGTTAACAGACAAACAAACAGTGTGTAGGTCTACATTATGTATGTCTAGGTTAACAGACAAACAAACTGTGTGAAGGTCTACATTATGTATGTCTAGGTTAACAGACAAACAAGCTGTGTGTAGGTCTACATTATGTATGTCTAGGTTAACAGACAAACAAACGGTGTGTAGGTCTACATTATGTATGTCTAGGTTAACAGACAAACAAACTGTGTGAAGGTCTACATTATGTATGTCTAGGTTAACAGACAAACAAACTGTGTGTAGCTCTCATGTAGAACTCTGATACTCTCTATCTCACATCCCCTATAACCACAACTAGGGAGAGACAGAACATAGAGAGTATTAGAGTTCTACATTCTAATTCTATGTTCTTTACTGTAGGTGAGAGGAGAATTAGAATGTAGAACTCTGATACTCTGTCTTACCACACCTACAGGGCAGAACAGAGAGTATCAGAGTTCTACATTGTAATTCTATGTAAAAGAATGATGATTCTCATTCCAACTCAGCAGACAGAGATAAATGTCATAGTATTAGAATGGTGGACTGGCAGCCATTTTGAGTGAAACATGTTAAGTGTTAATTTTATGTTACTTGATGATTATCACACCATGTCAGAAACAAAGAAAGTCACAGCAAGAGAAGCCTAAGCAGTGGATATGCAAGTTGCCTAGAGGTTATGAGTGCTGGGCCAGTAACAGAAAGGTTGCTGGTTCAAATCCCTGAGCCCACTAGGTGAAACATCTGTCAATGCACTTCATCCTAATAGGTCCTGTAAGTCTGGATGAGAGTGTCTGTTAAAAGACTAACATGCAGATAGAGAACTAAAACAGATAGAAATGGGGCCTGGTGGTTGTATGTTTTTAGGAGATCCCAAATCTGTTTCTCAGTGAGGTCCCACCCAGCGAGAGGCACAGGGGGACCTGAGGAGGAGAGGATGGGAGGGGACCATGTTCAGAATAAATCCATTAAAGCAACCTTATAACAACACAACGTTATGGTTCTAAATGGCCCATAGGGCTCTGGTCAAAAGTAGTGCACTATGTAGGAATATGGTGCTATTTGGGACAGTCTAGAGAACCTATAACTGTAGGGATGTATACTGACATTACATGATGTATTATTTAGATGTGGAATAACCAAACAACAGACTGGGTGGGATTTCAGTGAACTAAGCTGGTCTGTAATGATGAGATAACCTTGTCTTAGACCTGGAGATTCATGTTAGCTAATAGGAGCTGATGTCTAGACTTTAGCTCAGTGGACTAGCATGGTCTAGAGTCACACTAACAACCCTGGTATGTTACCCAGAGTTAAACATAAACACCCAGTAGAGACCTGAGAGGAAGAGAGGTCCACCACTCGAGTCCTGAGGGGAGGCGACGTCCACCACTGGAGTCCTGACGGGAGGGGAGATCCACCACTGGAGTCCTGAGGGGAGGAGACGTCCACCACTGGAGTCCTGACGGGAGGGGAGGTCCACCACTGGAGTCCTGAGGGGAGGAGACGTCCACCACTGGAATCCTGAAGGGAGGAGAGGTCCACCACTGGAGTCCTGAAGGGAGGAGAGGTCCACCACTGGAGTCCTGAGGGGAGGAGACGTCCACCACTCGAGTCCTGACGGGAGGGGAGGTCCACCACTCGAGTCCTGACGGGAGGGGAGGTCCACCACTGGAGTCCTGAGGGGAGGAGAGGTCCACCACTGGAGTCCTGAGGGGAGGAGAGGTCCACAATATTTGTTTGCATGTCTTTTTTACCCTGGTTAATCATCCCTATGTAGATCAACACTCCTACACTGAGACACCTTATGAATACTGACCCTGATGTAACAACCAAAACACAGCTGAAAATATAACAAGAAGTAAAATGATACATTACCCTCAAGTATATGTCTTATGACTAAAAACAAATAACCAAAAACTATATATATATATAATCTCTTGTAGCCTGTTATCCATATATAGTCTATTGTAGCCTGTTATCCATATATAGTCTAATGTAGCCTGTTATCGATATACAATCTCTTGTAGCCTGTTATCCATATATAGTCTAATGTAGCCTGTTATCCATATATAGTCTAATGTAACCTGTTATCCATATATAATCTATTGTAGCCTGTTATCCATATATAATCTAACATAGCCTGTTATCAATATATAATCTAATGTAGTATGTTATCTATTTATAGTCTAATGTAGTCTGTTATCCATATATAATCTAATGTAGTCTGTTATCCATATATAATTTAATGTAGCCTGTTATCCATATATAGTCTAATGTAGTCTGTTATCCATATATAATCTAATGTAGCCTGTTATCCATATATAGTATACATAAAATATGTCCAAAAGACATCGACCTCTGCCTACGGGGGTGTATTCTACCATGTTGGCCTCCAATGGAATTTTTTGAATGCCCATCCATTAGGTAGGTCCACTGTTTGTAAAACAGGCCATTTCATCAACTTATTTAGTCCTGATTCAGAAATATGTTTTTTCTCTCGCTATGATCAGCTTAGTAAAACAATTGAAGGATACAAACTTGAAACCACTGATCATGACAATTTAGCCCAGGGGATGAATCTCCTGGACAGCAGTGACTAGCCTGGTTGTCCAGTCCATATGGTCTATTTTACTTTAACCTGTCCTGTTTTTAGAATATGTTGTTTAAGTGTCAGCGCATTTTTTATTTGATTGGGCATCATTTAGGTTAGACTATTTTTATTTAGAGAAACCTGACATTAAAAGTTTCCCAAAAAGGCCACATACTCTTTCTCCCACATGTTAAATCTGCTGCATAATTCTTTACTGAATGTTGGTGGAGCTCTGCTGTGATGCGTCTCCCCAACAGCACCCTGGAGAGGCCCGCTGGGAATGGACAAGATAAATATTTTGCATCCCTGCCTTTGACAAAGTGGTTACTGCTTATCACAGGGTGGCATCAGCGCTCAACTAAAAACACCATATGCCCCTTGTTGAGAGAAATTGTCTGTTTTTAGGCAGAATTATGTGAAGTTTTCTGTGTTGTTGGAGGTGGGTCTTGGTCAGTTTAGCTCAGAAAATGCTGCCCTCGTCAATCTGCAGCCATAGACCTAATCCTATGCAGGCCGGCCTTGTGTATCATGTTATTACTAATGTACTCCTAAACAAAACCAGCCATCACTCTTTCTCATGTTAATACTACTCCTAACCACAACCCACCATAACTGTGTCTCATGTTAACAGACAAACAAACAGTGTGTAGGTCTACATTATGTATGTCTAGGTTAACAGACAAACAAACAGTGTGTAGGTCTACATTATGTATGTCTAGGTTAACAGACAAACAAACTGTGTGAAGGTCTACATTATGTATGTCTAGGTTAACAGACAAACAAGCTGTGTGTAGGTCTACATTATGTATGTCTAGGTTAACAGACAAACAAACTGTGTGTAGCTCTCATGTAGAACTCTGATACTCTCTATCTCACATCACCTATAACCACAACTAGGGAGAGACAGAACATAGAGAGTATTAGAGTTCTACATTCTAATTCTATGTTCTTTACTGTAGGTGAGAGGAGAATTAGAATGTAGAACTCTGATACTCTGTCTTACCACACCTACAGGGCAGAACAGAGAGTATCAGAGTTCTACATTCTAATTCTATGTAAAAGAATGATGATTCTCATTCCAACTCAGCAGACAGAGATAAATGTCATAGTATTAGAATGGTGGACTGGCAGCCATTTTGAGTGAAACATGTTAAGTGTTAATTTTATGTTACTTGATGATTATCACACCATGTCAGAAACAAAGAAAGTCCCAGCAAGAGAAGCCTAAGCAGTGGATATGCAGGTTGCCTAGAGGTTATGAGTGCTGTGCCATTAACAGAAAGGTTGCTGGTTCAAATCCCTGAGCCCACTAGGTGAAACATCTGTCAATGCACTTCATCCTAATAGGTCCTGTAAGTCTGGATAAGAGTGTCTGTTAAAAGACTAACATGCAGATAGAGAACTAAAACAGATAGAAATGGGGCCTTGTGGTTGTATGTTTTTAGGAGATCCCAAATGTGTTTCTCAGTGAGGTCCCACCCAGCGAGAGGCACAGGAGGACCTGAGGAGGAGAGGGGACCATGTTCAGAATAAATCCATTAAAGCAACCTTATAACAACACAACGTTATGGTTCTAAATGGCCCATAGGGCTCTGGTCAAAAGTAGTGCACTATGTAGGAATATGGTGCTATTTGGGACAGTCTATAGAACCTATAACTGTAGGGATGTATACTGACATTACATGATGTATTATTTAAATGTGGAATAACCAAACAACAGACTGGGTGGGATTTCAGTGAACTAAGCTGGTCTGTAATGATGAGATAACCTTGTCTTAGACCTGGAGATTCATGTTAGCTAATAGGAGCTGATGTCTAGACTTTAGCTCAATGGACTAGCATGGTCTAGAGTCACACTAACAACCCTGGTATGTTACCCAGAGTTAAACATAAACACCCAGTAGAGTCCTGAGAGGAGGAGAGGTCCACCACTCGAGTCCTGAGGGGAGGCGACGTCCACCACTGGAGTCCTGAGGGGAGGAGACGTCCACCACTCGAGTTCTGACGGGAGGGGAGGTCCACCACTGGAGTCCAGAGGGGAGGAGAGGTCCACCACTGGAGTCCTGAGGGGAGGAGAGGTCCACCACTGGAGTCCTGAAAGGGAGGAGAGGTCCATCACTGGAGTCCTGAAAGGGAGGAGAGGTCCACCACTGGAGTCCTGAGGGGAGGAGAGGTCCACCACTGGAGTCCTGAGGGGAGGAGAGGTCCACCACTGGAGTCCTGAGGGGAGGAGAGGTCCACCACTGGAGTCCTGAGGGGAGGAGAGGTCCATCCCTGGAGTCCTGAGGGGAGGAGAGGTCCACCACTGGAGTCCTGAGAGGAGGAAAGCTCCACCACCGGAGTCCTCAGGGGAGGAGACATCCACCACTGGAGTCCTGAGAGGAGGAGAGCTCCACCACCGGAGTCCTCAGTGGAGGAGACATCCACCACCGGAGTCCTGAGGGGAGGAGACGTCCACCACTGGAGTCCTGAGGGGAGGAGAGGTTCACCACTGGAGTCCTGAGGGGAGGAGAGGTCCACCACTGGAGTCCTGAGGGGAGGAGAGGTCCACCACCGGAGTCCTCAGTGGAGGAGACATCCACCACTGGAGTCCTGAGGGGAGGAGATGTCCACCATTGGAGTCCTGAGGGGAGGAGAGGTCCATCCCTGGAGTCCTGAGGGGAGGAGAGGTCCACCACTGGAGTCCTGAGGGGAGGAGAGATCCACCACTGGAATCCTGAAGGGTGGAGAGGTTCACCACTGGAGTCCTGAGAGGAGGAGAGGTCCACCACTGGAGTCCTGAGGGGAGGAGAGGTCCACCACTGGAGTCCTGAGGGGAGGAGACGTCCACCACTGGAGTCCTGAGGGGAGGAGAGGTCCATCCCTGGAGTCCTGAGGGGAGGAGAGGTCCACCACTGGAGTCCTGAGGGGAGGAGAGGTCCACCACTGGAGTCCTGAGAGGAGGAGAGATCCTCCACCGGAGTCCTGAAGGGAGGAGAGGTCCACCACTGGAGTCCTGAGGGGAGGAGAGGTCCACCACTGGAGTCTTTGAGAGGGGAGCCGAGAGCAGCCTGCACCGTGGTAAACTTCTCCAGCAGCAACAATCTCTGCACTTCCTCAAAACATAGATCCTACAGGAGAGAGAGGGAGACACAGAGAGAGAGAGAGACACAAAGAGACACAGAGTTAGAGAGAAAGAAACAATACCAAACCTCAGCTTCGGACACATTGAGTTATCCAACTACTTCCACCAACTCCATTACGCTGGAGCCTGACCCCTTTCTCCCCTCACCATGATCTGCAAGACCTTACAGTTGAAGACCTCAGTGGAGGTCTCATCTCAGTCCTGATCCAGCTTTAACACCTGATCCATGGCCCTTTCTTCCTCACCATACTGCTGGAGAGAGAAGAGGGGAGGGAGGGGAGGAAGGGGAGAGGGAGAGAGCGAGAGAGGATGGGGGAGAGATGGGAGATGAAGCGAGAGAGAGCAGGGGGGAAGAGAGGGGGAGATAAGATGAGTGGGGAGAGGGAGAAGAGATTGAGAGTCAGATTTCACCGACAGACACACACACAGTAATGTCCACGTTCACAGTAGAGAGCTCAGACACTGACCTTCAACCCCATCAGTGCACTCCCCTGGAGGAAGGATTCCTTTGGCCAATTCAGAGGCGAGCTGGATGGAATTCTGAGCGTCTGATAGGGCAGAGGGGGTAGAGCTCCAGACACCAGTAGCAGTATGAACCATTCCCAAAGAACCAAAGAAATACAAGAAATGAGATCAAAGTAGAAATAGTCCATCCAGATCTTTACCACCTAGTAAATCTGTTGGACCACTTCCATTAGAGTACTCCTGCAGTAGTCTAGGGAGCAACACACCCATATCACACACACACAGACATGGATGCAGGCATCCACATGCACACACCCATACAATGTCTGTACTACTGGGAAAGAATCTGGCAAGGTCTAGACGTGTGTGTGTGTGTGTGTGTGTGCCTAGCCACTCATGGTTATGTTGGTCAATGGTACAATCATTTGTCCAATAGGCAGAAATACAAGAAACAAGAGCAGAATGGAAATAGTTCTGATTCAATGTTAGGTAATAAAATAACCCATTTATTTGTTGTCTATTTATTGTTTACCTTTGAGCTTATTTACAACAGGATGCTAATACTGTATTCAATGTATATAAAATATGTACTAAGGAATAATTAATAATTTGATGATAAAACAAGCAATATCATGACACTGACACAAAATATAAAATGCCCAATAATGACTGACAGCAATAGAAAGTAAAACATCTTTTAACACATCAGGAGCAACTCGAGAGCTACAATTATTTGAAAGCTCTTGTCAATATTATTCTTTTTGTGTCACTAAGACAAGCCAAAACTTTATATGTTATAAAAATCTGGAATTGGCAAAACCCCATAGAAAAAGATAAGCAATACAATCTATAGATAGTAAACAGATAAGTACACAAGAACAGTAGACCAGTTCAGAAAGGAAACCTGAGTGCCCAATTAGAGGCTAGTATTATTCACCACCACCTTATTCTGTGGTCTATTAAACTGACCTGGTCTGATCTCACATCCTTCTGCTGCTGCTACTACTGTTACTATACGCTGGCTTCTTTTTCTCCATTGACTCTGCTGCTGTAACTAGCTGTTTCTGTTACTATGCGCTGGCTTCTTTTTCTCCATTGACTCTGCTGCCGTAACTAGCTGTTTCTGTTACTATGCGCTGGCTTCTTTTCTCCATTGACTCTGCTGCTGTAACTAGCTGTTTCTGTTACTATACGCTGGCTTCTTTTTCTCCATTGACTCTGCTGCTGTAACTAGCTGTTTCTGTTACTATACGCTGGCATCTTTTTCTCCATTGACTCTGCTGCTGTAACTAGCTGTTTCTGTTACTATACGCTGGCTTCTTTTTCTCCATTGACTCTGCTGCCGTAACTAGCTGTTTCTGTTACTATACGCTGGCTTCTTTTTCTCCATTGACTCTGCTGCCGTAACTAGCTGTTTCTGTTACTATGCGCTGGCTTCTTTTTCTCCATTGACTCTGCTGCCGTAACTAGCTGTTTCTGTTACTATGCGCTGGCTTCTTTTTCTCCATTGACTCTGCTGCCGTAACTAGCTGTTTCTGTTACTATACGCTGGCTTATTTTTCTCCATTGACTCTGCTGCTGTAACTAGCTGTTTCTGTTACTATACGCTGGCTTCTTTTTCTCCATTGACTCTGCTGCTGTAACTAGCTGTTTCTGTTACTATACGCTGGCTTCTTTTTCTCCATTGACTCTGCTGCTGTAACTAGCTGTTTCTGTTACTATGCGCTGGCTTCTTTTTCTCCATTGACTCTGCTGCTGTAACTAGCTGTTTCTGTTACTATACGCTGGCTTCTTTTTCTCCATTGACTCTGCTGCTGTAACTAGCTGTTTCTGTTACTATGCGCTGGCTTCTTTTTCTCCATTGACTCTGCTGCTGTAACTAGCTGTTTCTGTTACTACGCGCTGGCTTCTTTTTCTCCATTGACTCTGCTGCTGTAACTAGCTGTTTCTCGCTAGCTGTGTTTGAACCTCGCCCGCATCGTTCAATATGCTCATGTTGCAATGTTTGGCTGCTGCGGGGATGTGATTGATTGCGAGGATCAACCATGTTGCTGCTCTGTTGTCAGTCAATAGCCAGCTACAAACTAGCTAGCTAAGTAGAATTAGCCTTGGGAGTAGCCTATCATACCCTGGTGGCAGGGTGCCTAATGGTTAGAGCGTTGGACTAGTAACCTCAAGATTGAATCCCCGAGCTGACAAGGTACAAATCTGTCATTCTGCCCCTGAACAAGGCAGTTAACCCACTGTTACTAGGCTGTCATTGAAAATAAGAATTTGTTCTTAACTGACTTGCGTAGTTAAATAAAGGTAAAACAACAAAATATTCCCTACTTGTTTGTTGCCAATATCAGATTTCGGGCTGCGTCAGTGTGCTTTGTGAACCATCATGGAGAATACTCCTTCATCCATACAAGGAGGAAGTAGCCTATGCTAGACTAGCATACAGGCTATGTGTTGCTATACAGTGAGTGAGAAGCAATGTTTTCTGATCATGAGCAGGAGATTAGTTCCTCCCACCACCCCAGCCTCCACCTGTTAGGTTCTGTGTTCCTCTTGGGGGAGTGGTATAGTTTACTGCTACCCTGAAGGAGCAGAGTCTATATCGCCAAGACTTAGAAATATATACAGTGGGGAAAAAAAGTATTTAGTCAGCCACCAATTGTGCAAGTTCTCTCACTTAAAAAGATGAGAGAGGCCTGTAATTTTCATCATAGGTACACTTCAACTATGACAGACAAAATGAGGGAAAAATCCAGAAAATCACATTGTAGGATTTTTATGAATTTATTTGCAAATTATGGTGGAAAATAAGTATTTGGTCAATAACAAAAGTTTATCTCAATACTTTGTTATATACCCTTTGTTGGCAATGACAGAGGTCAAATGTTTTCTGTAAGTCTTCACAAGGTTTTCACACACTGTTGCTGGTATTTTGGCCCATTCCTCCATGCAGATCTCCTCTAGAGCAGTGATGTTTTGGGGCTGTCGCTGGGCAACACAGACTTTCAACTCCCTCCAAAGATTTTCTATGGGGTTGAGATCTGGAGACTGGCTAGGCCACTCCAGGACCTTGAAATGCTTCTTCTGAAGCCACTCCTTAGATTGCCCAGGCGGTGTGTTTGGGATCATTGTCATGCTGAAAGACCCAGCCACGTTTCATCTTCAATGCCCTTGCTGATGGAAGGAGGTTTTCACTCAAAATCTCACGATACATGGCCCCATTCATTCTTTCCTTTACACGGATCAGTCGTCCTGGTCCCTTTGCAGAAAAACAGCCCCAAAGCATGATGTTTCTACCCCCATGCTTCACAGTAGGTATGGTGTTCTTTGGATGCAACTCAGCATTCTTTGTCCTCCAAACACGACGAGTTGAGTTTTTACCAAAAAGTTCTATTTTGGTTTCATCTGACATTCTCCCAATCCTCATCTGGATCATCCAAATGCTCTCTAGCAAACTTTAGACGGGCCTGAATATGTACTGGCTTAAGCAGGAGGACACGTCTGGCACTGCAGGATTTGAATCCCTGGCGGCGTAGTGTGTTACTGATGGTAGGCTTTGTTACTTTGGTCCCAGCTCTCTGCAGGTCATTCACTAGGTCCCCCCGTGTGGTTCTGGGATCTTTGCTCACCGTTCTTGTGATCATTTTGACCCCACAGCGTGAGATCTTGCGTGGAGCCCCAGATCGAGGAAGATTATCAGTGGTCTTGTATGTCTTCCATTTCCTAATAATTGCTCCCACAGTTGATTTATTCAAACCAAGCTGCTTACCTATTGCAGATTCAGTCTTCCCAACCTGGTGCAGGTCTACAATTTGGTTTCTGGTGTCCTTTGACAGCTCTTTGGTCTTGGCCATAGTGGAGTTTGGAGTGTGACTGTTTGAGGTTATGGACAGGTGTCTTTTATACTGATAACAAGTTCAAACAGGTGCCATTAATACAGGTAATGAGTGGAGGACAGAGGAGCCTCTTAAAGAAGAAGTTACAGGTCTGTGAGAGCCAGAAATCTTGCTTGTTTGTATGTGACCAAATACTTATTTTCCACCATAATTTGCAAATAAATTCATTAAAAATCCTACAATGTGATTTTCTGGATTTTCTTTCCTCATTTTGTCTGTCATAGTTGAAGTGTACCTATGATGAAAATTACAGGCCTCTCTCATCTTTTTAAGTGAGAGAACTTGCACAATTGGTGGCTGACTAAATACTTTTTTTCCCCACTGTATATATATATAATAATGTATGTGAAATGTAATCAAATCAGGAAATGGCCAAATCTCATAGAAAAAGAGCAGAAGCATAATCTATCCCATTTATCATCTATATACATACTGTATTGTTCATCTATATACAGTGGGGCAAAAAAGTATTTAGTCAGCCACCAATTGTGCAAGTTCTCTCACTTAAAAAGATGAGAGAGGCCTGTAATTTTCATCATAAGTACACTTCAACTATGACAGACAAAATGAGGAAAAAAACATCCAGAAAATCACATTGTAGGATTTTTTATGAATTTATTTGCAAATTATGGTGGAAAATAAGTATTTGGTCAATAACAAAAGTTTATCTCAATACTTTTTTATATACCCTTTGTTGGCAATGACAGAGGTCAAACGTTTTCTGTAAGTCTTCACAAGGTTTTCACACACTGTTGCTGGTATTTTGGCCCATTCCTCCATGCAGATCTCCTATAGAGCAGTGATGTTTTGGGGCTGTCGCTGGGCAACACGGACTTTCAACTCCCTCCAAAGATTTTCTATGGGGTTGAGATCTGGAGACTGGCTAGGCCACTCCAGGACCTTGAAATGCTTCTTACGAAGCCACTCCTTCGTTGCCCGGGCGGTGTGTTTGGGATCATTGTCATGCTGAAAGACCCAGCCACGTTTCATCTTCAATGCCCTTGCTGATGGGCATTTCACTCAAAATCTCACAATACATGGCCCCATTCATTCTTTCCTTTACACGGATCAGTCGTCCTGGTCCCTTTGCAGAAAAACAGCCCCAAAGCATGATGTTTCCACCCCCATGCTTCACAGTAGGTATGGTGTTCTTTGGATGCAACTCAGCGTTCTTTGTCCTCCAAACACGACGAGTTGAGTTACCAAAAAGTTCTATTTTGGTTTCATCTGACCATATGACATTCTCCCAATCCTCATCTGGATCATCCAAATGCTCTCTAGCAAACTTCAGACGGGCCTGAACATGTACTGGCTTAAGCAGGGGACACGTCTGGCACTGCAGGATTTGAGTCCCTGGCGGCGTAGTGTGTTACTGATGGTAGGCTTTGTTACTTTGGTCCCAGCTCTCTGCAGGTCATTCACTAGGTCCCCCGTGTGGTTCTGGGATTTTTGCTCACCATTCTTGTGATCGTTTTGACCCCACGGGTGAGATCTTGCGTGGAGCCCCAGATCGAGGAAGATTATCAGTGGTCTTGTATGTCTTCCATTTCCTAATAATTGCTCCCACAGTTGATTTCTTCAAACCAAGCTGCTTACCTATTGCAGATTCAGTCTTCCCAACCTGGTGCAGGTCTACAATTTTGTTTCTGGTGTCCTTTGACAGCTCTTTGGTCTTGGCCATAGTGGAGTTTGGAGTGTGACTGTTTGAGGTTGTGGACAGGTGTCTTTTATACTGATAACAAGTTCAAACAGGTGCCATTAATACAGGTAACCAGTGGAGGACAGAGGAGCCTCTTAAAGAAGAAGTTACAGGTCTGTGAGAGCCAGAAATCTTGCTTGTTTGTATGTGACCAAATACTTATTTTCCACCATAATTTGCAAATAAATTCATTAAAAATCCTACAATGTGATTTTCTGGATTTTTTTTCCTCATTTTGTCTGTCATAGTTGAAGTGTACCTATGATGAAAATGACAGGCCTCTCTCATCATTTTAAGGGAGAGAACTTGCACAATTGGTGGCTGACTAAATACTTTTTTGCCCCACTGTACATACTGTATTGATCATCTGGAGAACAATCTAAATTCCAGCATTTGCTCAAAAGTTAAAGATCATTGTCTGGAAAACCTCCTAGATCAGAAAGCAATACGATAGTAAGAGAATAGCATTGTGAGGCCTAGCTTTGGTTTGATGCTGTTGCTCTTCAGTCCAGGTTCTGTTTTGGTTCTCTTCAGTCCAGGTTCTGTGGTGGTTCTCTTCAGTCCAGGTTCTGTGGTGGTTCTCTTCAGTCCAGGTTCTGTGGTGGTTCTCTTCAGTCCATGTTCTTTTGTGGTTCTCCCCAGTTCTCATAATCGGAAGGCTCAGCATCTATCTGAGGGTCTGTGTCACTGTACAGGTTCTGTGGTGGTTCTCCCCAGTTCTCATAATCGGAGGGCTCAGCATCTATCTGAGGGGCTGTGTCACAGGGAGAGTCTCTCACATTCTGAAAGAAGACACATTGAATGAGCACTTTACAAACCACTCCCTCTAACATTTTTATGTGAATTAATTAGCTTACTGTCTATGGTATTAGGACTGAAATAACTTGGGTTGTTGACATTATTACCTGTGTGTCTGCTGTGGCATCACTTCCTCCTGTGGATCTCCTGTAATGAGGGACAGAGTGAGTTCTGCTCTCTACTGACCTCTAGTGGAAGTTGATATGTTACTAATACAGTATATGGAAATGAAAGACTCACCTCTTCAGAGTGCAGTAGATGGTGAGTAGAAGAGCTCCAGCAGTCAGGACAGCCCCCACCCCCACCACAGGAACCCAGGGAAACACTGCTGCAGGATCATGAGTTTATAAATGCATGATGTCAGAATGAAATCTGTAAAATTACAGAGCACCAAAGATTGACAGAATGTGACATACTTACATGTAACATTAATATGGACAGGGATATGCTCTCTCCCTATAATGTTCAGAGCCTCACAGTAGTATCCCTCTCTGTCATCAGAGCTGATGTTATGGATGGTGTATCTCTGTCCAGAATGCCTCATTGCCATTTTCTTGTATGTTATCTTGTACCAGGTGTATTTGTCCACAGGTGGGTTGGCATCACTGCTGCAGGTCAGATTCACTGAACTGCCCTCCACTATTTCACCAGAGGGACTGACTGACACTGAGGTGTTCTTTGGGCCATCTGGATAACAGACAGAGTAAAAGTTTGGCTTCTCATTATGAAATGGTGTAAGTATTTTGAACTGTAAAATCAAAAACAATTAATAGAAATGAAATAGTAGCCAAAGACATCACTGACCAATGATGTGTTGGATGATTTTGTAAGACTTTAAAAAGTGTATTAGTCCCACTCACACACTGCAGGAGAATTGATGCCTTTTACAGCACAGTAGAAGCTGTCTTCAGTTTTGAAGTAGACTGAGTATGAGGGGGAGGAGTCCTCTTGTACAATCGTACTGTTCCTGTACCAGATGTAGGTGGGGTTACCAGTCAGAGTACAGGTGGTGCTACAGGTCAGTGTCGTTGACAACAATGTAGTGGTCACCTTCACCTGCAGGTCTGGAGTAGATAACAACATTAAACCCTCAGTGACCTGTTGTCTAGTTCTAATGAGGCAGGAGTGGACGTTCTCAAATCATCCATTCAGATATTCCTATTTTACGCATACTTTCATATTTATTTCAATACAAATCAAGACAATTTTCCAGAAACAATTAAACAGATTAGCATTATATATATATATATATAATATCACTGTACCTGTAAGAGACAAAGTGACTCCAGGGCTACCAAAATATTTCCCTCCAGTCTGATCTGTTATAAATCTGAACATGTACGTAGCTGAGTCACTCTCTCTCAGGTCTCTGATTGTCAGGGTGTGTCCATTCGTCTTATTGCTAAGGTACGTCACACGATCTTTGTAGTCTGGGTCATCTAACAGACTCACATAAATCTCCTCCTCATAAATTTTTGTGAACCAGAGGGTTGTTGTGACTGTATAACCACTGGGATATGTGTAGGAGCAGGTCAGCTCCACTGTTGACCCCTTCAAGGTACAGATACTCTGAGTGGTGTATGTAACACTCCAGGCATTCTGCCCCAGTACCACTGAAACACAGTTAGACATCACAAGGACGTTACATTAAGTTCAAGGTCTTTTGACTCACACTAACACTTTGTTCCCATAGTTGCTGAGTTGAGACATAGATACTCTTTGGTTGAGTGTGAATGGAAACCAAAGATAAGCTTCACTCAGTGAGTTGTGAAAGACAACTGTTTAAAGTGAAGTGGAGACGCCAAATGTGTTGCCAGTAGAACATAAAAATGGTTATGCTTTTAGAAATATCTGTAGATTGATAAACAGAGCAACTAAAAGATAAGAATGAGACCATACCTGCCACAGACCAGAGAAAGACCACCAACACACATCCTGCTGTTCTCAAGGCCATTGTTGCATCTCCCACCCTGCAGTCTTAGAAACATAAACAACAACTCACTCTATAGCTGGTGAATAACTCCACCTGATACATTGAAGTAGAAACTGTAAATGGGATACAGGGCCTCATTATTGAAAATGAACCAGGCTCATATTGTGTTGTGTTGTATTATTTTATATGGTTGTATATGTGAGTACTATCTGTCTGTAATGTGTGTGACGTGTTGCATGTCAGTCTACGTCTGTCTATTTAAACTGACATGATGTTTGATGCCAAAAGTATTTCCTAATATATACAATAGTCATCATCATCCCCAACAACAACAATCCTTAATTGAACAGATGTCTAGTACTGTAAATACATATTTCTACACTGATTGTTGTGAAGCTGTTTTATTCTCAAAACCCCAAATATAGGAGGATAAATGTTCAATCCTTTATGGTCCGTCAAGCTGTACAGCAGCCTAAAGACTGTAAGAGCAGCCTAAAGACTGTAAGAGCAGCCTAAAGACTGTAACAGCAGCCTGAAGACTGTAACAGCAGCCTAAAGACTGTACAGCAGCCTATAGACTGTACAGCAGCCTTCGTCTTCATTACACACACCTGGTTCCAATCCCCACTCTGTCACTGTATATATACTCCCTCTGTCATTTGTCTTTGTCGGTCATTGTAAATGTTGCTTATTTTCGTACTATTTCCTGAGTACTTTATTATTTTATTATTACCTTACAGTGAAACGCTTACTTACAATCCATTAACCAACAATGCAGGTTTAAGAAAAAAAATAAAATGAAATAAAAGTAACAAATAATTAAGAGCCGCAGTAAAACAACAATAGTGAGGCTATATACAGTGGGTAAAGGTACAGAGTCAAAGTGCGTGGCACCGGTTAGTCAAGGTCATTGAGGTAATATATACATGTAGGTAGAGTTATTAAAGTGACTTACGGATAGATAATAACAGAGAGTACAGTAGCAGCAGCATAAAAAGAGGGGGGGCAATGCAAACAGTCTGGGGAGTCTTATGGCTTTGGGTAGAAGATGTTAAGCGTCAGTCTTTTCGACCTAGACTTGGTGCTCCGGTACCGCTTGCCGTGCGGTAGCAGAGAGAACAGTCTATGACTAGGGTGGCTGGAGTCTTTTTTAGTGCCTTCCTCTGACACCGCCTGGTATAGAGGTCCTGAATGGCAAGAAGCTTGGCCCCAGTGATGTGCTGGGCTGTTCTCACTACCCTCTGTAGTGCCTTGCGGTCTGAGGCTGAGCAGTTGCCATACTAAGCAGTGATGAAACCAGTCAGGATCCTCTTGAAGGTGCAGCTGTAGAACCTTTTGAGGATCTGAGGATCCATGCCAAATCTTTTCAGTCTCTTGAGGGGGAATGGGTTTTGTCATGCCCTCTTCACGACTGTCTTGGTGTGCTTGGATCATGTTAGTTGTTGGTGATGTGGACACTAAGGAACTTGAAGCTCTCAACCCGCTCCACTACAGCCCCACCAATGAGAATGGGGGCGTGCTCAGTCCTCCTTTTCCTGTAGTCCACAATCATCTTCTTAGTCTTGATCACGTTGAGGGAGAGGTTGTTGTCCTGGCACCACACGGCCAGGTCTCTGACCTCCTCCCTATATGCTGTCTTGTCGTTGTTGGTGATGGTATTGGAGTTGTGCCTGGGCGTGCAGTCATGAGTGAACAGGGAGTACAGGAGGGGACTGAGCACTCAACCCTGAAGGGCCCCCGTGTTGAGGATCAGCGTGGCGGATGTGTTGTTACCTAGCCTTACCACCCGGGGGCGGCCCATCAGGAAGTCCAGGATCCAGTTGCAGAGGGAGGTGTTTAGTCCCAGGGTCTTTAGCTTTGTGATGAGCTTTGAGGGCACTATGGTGTTGAACACTGAGCTGTAGTCAATGAATAGCATTCTCACATAGGTGTTCCTTTTGTCCAGGTGTGAAAGGACAGTGTGGAGTGCAACAGAGCATCATCTGTGGATCTGTTGGGACAGTATGCAAATTGGAATGGGTCTAGGGTTTCTGGGATAATGGTGTTGATGTGAGCCATGACCAGCCTTTCAAAGCACTTCCTGGCTTACAAATCTTTCATTGAGAGTATTTAAACTTTTTGTATTGATTGCTGGTTTGGCAATGCCACTGTCAATCAGAGAAATATGCTGAGAAGGATTATCACCACAGCAAGCAAGGTACTTGGAGTCAAACAGACAGGCCTGGATGAGATCTTCAAGGTCAGGGCCCTCCGTAAGGCTCACAAAATAATTTTAGACCCAAGTCACCCCCTGTACCCGGACTTTGAATTACTCCCCTCTGCTTGAAACATGCTGGTATTACAGACTCAGACAGGGAGAGGTTGAAAATGTCAGTGAAGACACTTGCCAGTTGGTCAGCGCATGCTCGGAGTACACGTCATCGTAATCCGTCTGGCCCTGCGGCCTTGTGAATGTTGACCTGTTTAAAGGTCATACATCGGCTGCGGAGAGCGTGATCACACAGTCGTCCGGAACAGCTGATGATCTCATGCATGTTTCTGTGTTACTAGCTTCGAAGCGAGCATTGAAGTAATTTAGCTCGTCTGGTAAATCTATTGCTCTCAGAGCTCTTAAAATAGCATGCACAAGTCTTTATGTGAACCCACATGTACGGTGTACATCCCATCTTTTTATAGCATACAATATGGCTCTGTATTTGTCATGGGTGACAATAATTTTGGTTGTGACTGTGTATCCAACAATCAGATTAATATGTAAAAATACATTTACACTCACACACACATGCACACACACACACACACAGTTATACTTGACCCTGTTATACTTTGACAGTGAACATTGAATTGAGATCCGGCTATTACTGGCATACTCTACTGATCACATTTTAAACATGCAATTTAATAAACTGAACCAAACTAAACACATGAAACCACAGTCCAGGGTCAGTATTCACAAAGTGTATCAGAGTAGGAGTGCTGATCTGGGATCAGTTTAGCCTTTTAGATCATAATTATATGGACCGTCTGAGACACTTTATGAATACAGGCCCTGATGTAACAACCAAAACACAGTTCAATATAAACCAACAAGTACAAAGATACAGGACGTCATGTGATGTATGGCTAAAAACATCAAACTAAAACAATATTTCAAGATAATGTCAAGCGTACTTACAGAGTGAAGTGAAGGGGAGAGGTCTTGAACAGAGAGTCAACTTACTGTCAGTGCGTAGAAACAAGAAGTAGTCTACTGTAAGTGTTAGTAGAAGCAGGCATAGCCTAAGTGTGAGTTCTGTGGTTGACATGTTTTAAAGTAGCCTAGCCTAGTCAGGGCGTTAACATGCAGAAACAGCATGTCACATAACGGATGTTACTGTATCTAAATAGAAAATGGTCTAAAGTCAGCATACTGTAGTTGCATTTCTTTATTTGAGGAGTGGGCCTACATGTTTTACAAGAAGCAAAATGTGACCCATTCCCATCACTCTTACTGAAGGTTCCAGAACAGATGAAAGGGGAGTATCTTTGGTACCAGTGTTCTAGACTAGAGCTCTCCCTACTGACATCTCAACATTACTGCAGCCTCCAGGCTTCATATGTCCCTACTAGTCTGATGAAATTATACAAAATAGAAGGTAGAAAATGTCCAAAATATATATTGAATAAAACAGTCAAGCACGTAAAAAATACTGTGTTATTGTGACTTATGTTGAACTGGGATTTGTATTGAGTGAACTAGTGAGCTCAGCTAGCGTGTTAGCTACATGAAGCTGCTGTTATTCAGTGATAAACAAGCATTTTTGTGCATCACACAGCTACTCTGAATGGACTGGATTGAGAACAATATGATGTGCTGCCTCTGAATTACAGCAAGTCCCCATACTTAGCTTGTGAGCTAGCTAGTCAGCTAACATTTAGCTATCAACATTAGCAAGCTAGAAACAACAGACAACAGTGAGCTGTCATTATGCCAAGGCAAGCTGCTCTGAATTTCCAGTGTGTGCTTGTGTGAAGGAGAAGTCTTCAGCTCACTGATCTTCAGAACAACGAACCCAAAGTGAACCCTGACATGTATATATCTAAGTCTGTCTGTCTGTCTAGGATTATTGTGTCCCATTGTGTCTGAGTGATGCGTGTTTTTTTTAAATGACAATGAATAATCTTTCATGTAATTGGTTATTGCTGATTTGTTATTGTTATTTTATCGTGTGATCTTTTTTTTGTAGCATTTTATATTATGTTCTTACATAAAAACAACTGCATTGTTGCTTAAGGGCTTGTCATTAACCATTTTACAATAAGGTCTACACCTGTTGTATTCGGCGCATGTGACTAATACAATTAGATTTGTGTGTCTAGGTGCTGGACATTGCTCCCTCTGACACTGGGATTCTGAACATCTAAAAGTCTAAGCCGTTTGGGGGGTTCTACTAGCTGACATATGGAATTGTTTTAAGGTGGTCATACCATGGATCATTCAGATATTTGATTTTGAATCAAAGACCCCTCTAGGTAAAAATATTGAATTTGTCCTCTACTGCTATAGCCCATATAAACACATTGAATAACACATTCATAATTGGCAAAAAAAGACAGAAAAAATGTATAATAAGAAATAAGGTTTTGAAGTGACTGTCCTAAATCTAGGAGACATAACAAAGCTCAGGACACTATATATTCAAAAGTATGTGAACATCCCTTCAAATTAGTGGATTAGGCTATAACACACCCGTTGCTGACAGATGTATAAAATCGAGCAATCTCCATCAACAAACATTGGCAATAGAATGGCCTTACTGAAGAGCTCAGTGCCTTTCAATGTGGCCCCTTCATAGGATGCCACCTTTACAACAAGTACATTTGTCAAATGTCTGCCCTGGTCAACTGTAAGTGCTGTTATTATGAAGTGGTAACTTCTAGGAGCAACAACAGCTCAGCCGCGAAGTGGTAGGCCACACAAGCTCACAAGACGGGACCGCCGAGTGCTTAAGTGCCTAGCGTGTAAAAAAAATGGTGTGTCCTTGGCTGTAGCACTCACTACCGAGTTCCGAACTGCTGCTGGAAGCAATATCAGCACAGGAATTGTTTTACAGGAGCTTCATGAATTAGATTCCTTGACCGAGCAGCGCACACAAGCTTAAGATCACCGCAACGCCAAGCGTCGGCTGGAGTAGTGTAAAGCTTGCCGCCATTGGACTCTGGAGCAGTGGAAACGCGTTCTCTGGAGTAATAAATCACGCTCCACCATCTGGCAGTCAGACGGATGAATCTGGGTTTGGTCGGGCTCTTTTTCATGGTTCGGGTTAGATCCCTTAGTTCCAGTGAAGGGACATCTTAACGCTACAGCATACAATGACATTCTATACGATTCTGTGCTTCCAACTTTGTGGCAAAAGTTTGGGGAAGACACTTTCCTGTTTCAGCATGACAATGCCCCCGTGTACAAAGCAAGGTCCATACAGAAATGGTTTGTCAAGATCAGTGTGGAAGATCTTGAATGGCCTGCACAGAGCCCAGACCTCAACCCCATTGAAAACCTTTGGGATGAATTGGAACGCCGACTGCAAGCCAGGCCTAATCGCCCAACATCAGTGCCCAACCTCACTAATGCTCTTGTGGCTGAATGGAAACAAGTCCCCACAGCAATGTTCCAACATCTAGTGGAAAGCGGAAAAAGTCCTTCCCCAGCCAAACCACTACACACACCCCATATCGTTGTCACCATATTAGCTAAAGTAACTTCATAGTAAACATAGTTAATAGAACTAAAGCGTTAGTAAACCCGCTAAAATCATAAGGTAACGTTACAGTTTACAGCCTGTAGTTAGCAGTTACACCGGCGAGCCCTAGTGGCAATAACATAGTAAAACCAAAAGCTTACCTTGACTTGGAAGAGTTCCAGTGTTGTGTTGGATAGCCAGCTAGCTAATATAGCATCCCTCTGTTCGAGCAGGGTGTTTGAGTAGGCTAAACTAGATAGCTGCATGTGCTGGCTAAGTGAGTGAAAGTGAAAAAAAGAATACAACATCTCTTTCTATCTCTCTCTTGCTTCTCCTTCATTTTGGAAGTACTGTGTTTGTTCAAAACTGTTCAACTATTGTCTTTCTCTCTCTTTGAGTCAACTACTCACCACATTGTATGCACTGCAGTGCTATCTAGCTGTAGCTTATGCTTTCAGTACTAGATTCATTCTCTGATCCTTTGATTGGGTGGGCAACATGTCAGTTCATGCAGCAAGAGCTCTGATAGGTTGGAGGACATCGTCCGGAAGTTGTCATAGTTACTGTGTAAGTCTATGGAAGGGGGTGAGAACCATGAGCCTCTTAGGTTTTGTATTGAAATCAATATACCCAGAGGAGGACAGAAGCTAACTGTCCTCCAGCATGGTGCTAACCTACAGAGTGCTGTTGAGGCTACTGTAGACCTTCATTGCAAAATAGTATGTTTTAATAATTTATAACTTTTGGATTTTGAATTTGGCGCCTTGCATTTCACCAGCTAGCGCCCCACCATTCCGTAAGAAGTTAAGCTTTAAGGTGTTGTGTTAAACTGGGGTCATTTGTGTGTGTGTGTGTGTGTGTGTGTGTGTGTGTGTGTGTGTGTGTGTGTGTGTGTGTGTGTGTGTGTGTGTGTGTGTGTGTGTGTGTGTGAGAGTGAGTGAGTGAGTGAGTGAGAGTGAGAGTGAGAGTGAGTGAGAGATGAACAGTGCTGGGTGTTGATCTATGACAGTTTATCTCCTGACAGTAATGTAGTAGGTCTGACTAGCCTACAGCCTAGCCACACATGGTTACGTGGTTCAATGGCGCCATCATGTGTCCAACCAGCAGAAATACAAGAAACAAAAGCGGTGTGGAGAAAGTTCAAATAAAATATTATTTGTCACATGAGCTGAATACAACAGGTGTAGACCTTACAGTGAAATGCTTACTTACAAGCCCTTAACCAACAATGCAGTTTTAAGAAAAATACCTAAAAAAATAAGTAATAAAAGTAACAAATAATTAAAGAGCAGCAGTAAAATAACAATAGCGAGGCTATATACAGGGGGTACCGGTACGCAGTCAATGTGCGGGGGCACAGGTTAGTCGAGGTAATTGAGGTAATATGTAATGTAGGTATAGTTATTAAAGTGACTATGAATAGATAATAAACAGAGAGTAGCAGCAGCGTAAAAGCGGGAGTGGGGGCAATTGAAATAGTCTGGGTAGTTGGACCTAGCCTCTTGGACCTAGACTTGGCGCTCCGGTACCGCTTGCCGTGCGGTAGCAGAGAGAACAGTCTATGACTAGGGTGGCTGGAGTCTTTGACAATTCTTAGGGCCTTTCTCTGACACCGCCTGGTATAGAGGTCCTGAATGGCAGGAAGCTTAGCCCCAGTGATGTACTGGGCCGTACGCACTGCCCTCTGTAGTGACTTACGGTCAGAGGATGCACATGCTCCTTCACTAAATTATATTTGAACTATAATGTAAAAATAACTAACCAAAATATATTCTTAAAGGGTGATGGTGCATTTGCTGAGGTGAACCATCACAACTATATCTTTGTTGATGAAGCGGGCTTCAACCTGGCCAAAACTCAGCGACATGGGCGGAATCTAATCGGCCAAATTGGCGACCGTCCAAGTGCCTGGACAACGTGGGGGAAACTTCTCCATGTGCGCAGCTATCTCTGATGAGGGTGTGGTAGGACGTAGGCCATGTCTTGGATCCTACACACCTCATTGTGTTTCTCATTGATATTGAGCAGCCCTGTCAAGGGGAACTTGTTAACTATTTCATTGTATGGGACAATGTCAGGTTCCACTATGCAGAGGTGGTTCAGGCATGGTTTTGGGCCCATCCCTGATTCGTGACCCTATACCTGCCCCCATACTCTCCTTTAATCAATCCTGTTGAGGAACTTTTCAGCATGGAGGTGGAAGGTGTATGATCACCATCCCCATGAGCGTGACACCCTCCATCTGGCCATGGATGAGGCATGCGACGACATCAATGCAGACCAATGTCAAGCTTGAATTCGCCATGCCAAAAGGTTTTCCCACGGTGCATGAACAATGAGGATGTTCACTGTGATGTGGATGAGAATTTATGTATGTTAAAAATGATGTATGCTAAATTGGCCAGCTCATCCTCCTCTAGACCGCTGATTGGCCAGCTCATCCTCCTCTAGACCGCTGATTGGCCAGCTCATCCTCCTCTAGACCGCTGATTGGCCAGCTCATCCTCCTCAGAAGTATGACATTATATTCTTGAGGTGGTTTTTGAAGTATTTTCATCTCCAATTTACGTTTTGGCCACAAATATGAGTATAGGACAAGTCAACAACATTACTTTGGTATGAATTAACATAATCTGAATTTTTAAAGGGAGATTTTCACTGGACAGTTACTTTAAGAACCTGCTTCTGCTATTGTACTGTTTAACCCTTATCTCCAACTGCTTCTTACCTGTTGTGCTTTTTGTCCCTTCCTGCCTCCCATCCAGGATTACGACATCATACAGTCCATGAATCTGGACAAGGCAGTTAACCCACTGTTCCTAGGCCGTCATTGAAAATAAGAATTTGTTCTTAACTGACTTGCCTAGTTAAATAAAGGTAAAATAAAAATCTGTTCAACAATGTAATTTAGTGACACGTCCTGTGGGTGTGGCCTAACAGAAGGGATGCCCATATTTACCCCCACTGCCCCCGGCCCTAGCTCTGTCCCAAAAACACTTAGTGGGGCTGTCAGGGGGGTGAAAGGTACCTCTCCATGGGATCTCCACTTTCCCATTAAATATTATTTATTGTCATTTTTGAAACCCACAGACACAATGTGACATAACATGGATGTTTGGAGTGTGGAGGGTAGTTCTGTCATCGAACATTCTGTAATGTTCCATCTTTCTGTGTTCCGGAGTGGAATGCCCCTGCTGACGGAACTACCCTCTACTCTCCAAACATCCATGTTATGTCATATTGTGTCTGTGTGTTTCAAAAATGACAATGAATAATATTTAATGTAACTGGTTGTGTGTCTAGGTGCTGGACATTACTCCTTCTGAAAGTGTCTGTGTATATTTTGTACAGACATGATGATGATGATGATGATGATGATGATGATGGTGAATTAACCAATACTGCTCTCCAAACCAATGTAAATGTATTATTTGTAGTTACTGTATGTACTGTCCAAGAGGTTTGATGTTGAAAACTTTTCATTTTCTCTCCACAAGAAATACTGTTATAACAAGGAAAAAACAATGTAAATGAAGTTTATTCTTAAAAGTTTATTTGTATATAGAGGCCTGCTCACACTTCACACATTAGTTTACAAAAATGTTTTTAATAAAAGTGATAAGAAATATTGCATTAATCAGAACTCTGGACATTGAGGTAAATCCTAACATTTTAGAATATGCTCACTGGGGGGCAGCAGTGGGGAGGTTAAATTACACAGCAGTTTATTGCACATCCTGGTCCTGTTTCTGTTGTTGAGGCATGAATGACCTTAATGCAGAATATGCCTTATTGATGACATCATCATTGTCTAATCCTCCAATGAGCACACGGCCCTAACTACATATGAGGACACCGACGTTCGGACCTCGTTCACTTATTTCTAATTTGAAAATAATAATAATATTAGCCTAATACAAATACTGTACACAATAAAGAAAATGAATTACCCATCAACATCTAAATATTTCTCCCAGCACTGATCAAAGCTGATATTCTTGATCTGACTAATTGCTCCTGCCTCATTGTGAACGACTGGAATTATTAACTGTGGTTTGTTTGTTATGTTCTCCTGCTTCTCCCGGATCTGCCTCCCTGATTTACCTTTTTAGCAGCACATTCACCATTCTCTCAAATAGCTAATTCCCCTTCTCCCGGCACAGGCCGACGACGACAAGCTAAATACCGCAGCTCGCAGGTTGCTCTGCTGACCGTCTGTTTGCGAGATGCCGGACAAAAGGCCATTTTTTAAACCGTCCTGCGACTCTTGCCATGTCTAAAGACATCACCCAAACAAAAAAATCACTCTCTGAGAATGAGTGCACAACTGGTAAATAGTCACTTACAGACATGTCAGTCAGGTCGGGGGGATAGCTTCCGGCAGACACTTATATTGCCGTAACGTTGAAGGGGTCTGGTTTGTGTTACTTAGCCAGCTAGAAGGATGAAGTAAGACACTAACGTTAAACGGAGCCTACCACAGGAGGAGCAAACCATACGCTACTAAATCCTTTACAGAGAGTCGGCTACTGAGACAGACAGTGATGTGGCGCTCAGTGGAGAGGCTGAGGCAGGCTGCAATGCAGGTGGAAGTAGAGAGAGAGAGAGAGAGAGAGAGAGAGAGAGAGAGAGAGAGAGAGAGAGAGAGCAAGCAGAGAGAGGTTTTTACAGTGGTTCCCAAACTTGGAGTCAGGGCCCATGTGGGGTCCCATTATAAAATCTGTACTGATCTAATCAAACACTTTAGGAACATTTAAAAACATATGTTTCAATATTAACATCTCCACAGGACCTATCTTCCCTATATAGCTATATATATATATATATATATATATATATATATATATATATATATATAGAAATGTTTCAATACAATATGAACATTTCCACAGGACCTATCTTCCCTATAGTCCTACATTAAAATGCTATACAGATACAGTTCTAAAAATGTCACAGGTTTTTGTTTCTTCTCTGATTAGTGTGTCAGTGTGACTAATTTCCCATATTTCCTCCCTTTCAGGTGTATAACATTACAACTGTATAGCTTATAGGCTATGTGTTTGTAGATGGACTGAGGTGAAATAACCCACCCCAGCCAAGGTGAAAATGACCGGGTCATTTTTGCTTGTTTTTGCTGTTTTCCAAATACTATTTTTAATTGTGTAGAAATGCAGTAAATGAGATTCAACTTTCCAAACCCCACCTCACCCCTATCCAGATTTGGTTGTAAACAAACAAACTTCTCCTTTAATGCTGTGTGTTCACAATGTTCTAGTGTTGACTCTATGTTGTTGCAATGGCAGAATATGTTCACTGGGTGGCAGAACTGGGGAGGTTGAATTTCACAGCAGCGTATTGGACATCCTCGCCCTGTTTCTGTGGTTGAGGCAGCTGGACAGTGGAGTACTGAGGAACTTCCTGGTTTTCGGAGCGAGAGAAGTGGACGCTGGTGTAGTGAACATCATCCTGGTCGTCTGTGGCTGCTGTCTGTGCTGCAGTAGGGGTCATGGCCATAGCTGAGATGTTGTCATACACGGACTAGAGTCTCCTGATGGAGAAACAGGAAAGACAACATGAGGAGTGGAAATGTTTGACAAAGCAATACACAGTCATCACAGTCATCTTCTGATTCTAACACTCACCTGTCCAACGTCTGCTGTCTCTCTTGTGACCGAGGGGGATTTGAAGGCCTTCTTCCTGTTTTGCACATTAATGAATAAATAAATAAATTAATGAATGAATGAAGCTAACAACAAATCAAAGTGCTACATTTAAATAATAAACAACATAAAAATATGAATTTTTACTCACCTGATCCACATGAGTCCAGAGAGACAGAGTATGAGAACCAGAACAACCACTATGATTCCTACAGCTGCAGTCAGAACTGAGGTTTGTTTCCCTATAATAAAATATGGATGATATGAGTACATGGCATGATATAATAAACTAAACATAAACTATAATACAGGACATTAATGCAATACTTGTTAAGGGATCTTATAACCCAATGTACAGTTATAGACAACGTATAATGGTTAAGATTAGCTTGAAACGTAGTTTTCTATTGAAGTATTGAAGACGAAACTTTACCTGCTACAATGATCATCAGAGCTGTAGAGTTATTAGATGCTATTGTATTCTCAGCTTCACAGTTGTATTCTCCTCTGTCCTCAGAGATGTTAGTGATGCTGTAACTCTGTCCTGATGCTTTAGGTGAGGCTATGTTCTTCTTGTACCAGGTGTATTTGTCCACAGGTGGGTTGGCATCACTGCTGCAGGTCAGAGTCACTGAACTGCCCTCCACTATTTCACCAGAGGGACTGACTGACACTGAGGTGTTCTTTGAGCCATCTGGTAAAATTATTTGCCAGAGCATTACAACAGTAGTTATATTACAACTTCACATGTCAAAAGAAAATTCAACAATAACACATTTAGAGATGCTATGCTTAAGGACAATATTATTTCATTACTACGTGTTTGCATCCATAGCATTCCAACACTGAGCTGTACTTTACTCACACTTCACATCCATGTTCATGGTCCTAGACCTGTCTGTCCCCATCTCATTCTGGGCCTCACAGTAGTACTCTCCAATGTCAGATGACTGGATTTGATTGAAGACATGCTGTGGTCCTGTCATACTCTGATAGCCACCTCTATTCTTCTTGTACCACCAGATGTAACTCTGGACAGGTGGGTTGGCATCACTGCTGCAGGTCAGAGTCACTGAACTGTCCTCCACTATTTCACCAGAGGGACTGACTGACACTGAGGTGTTCCTTGGTTCATCTGATGTAAAAGACAGTGGATTTAGTAAGATAACAAATTAGATCAGTTATAAATATTACATAAATGTTCCACAATTGCACTTTTCCACACAATGACTTTTAGGTGGTACAGGTGGTGCTACCTGTCAGTGTCTTATCCTGATGTCCACCAGTCACCTTCACCTGAAGACCTGGAGAAAAAACAATATCACTGTAAATCCCTTTATCACTGACTTATCACTCTAATACAAAGATGGAAGAAATCCTATGTTATACAGACATAAATACAAACCAAGACAATTTTCCTGAACTAAATGGAATTCAACAGTTTAACTATAATGAATGTAACTGTACCTGTGACAGACAGAGTGACTCCAGGATCGCCATAGTATCTCCCTCTGGTCTGATCTGTTATAAATCTGAACTTGTATGTAGCTGAGTCACTCTCTCTCAGGTCCGTGATTTTCAGGGTGTGATCATTCTTCTTCCTGAACTATATCTTCAGGTTCTACACCAGTCTCCATTTTAGTGAACCAGAAGGCTGAGGTGACTTTATGACCTCTGGGATATGTGTAAGAACAGGACAGCTTCACTGTTGACCCCTTCAAGGCACTTGAGTTGTGTAAGTCACACTTCTGCCATTCTGACCCAGTACTACTGAACAGTCACAGAACACAAGGGTATTACAATAAGCCAATGCCAATTGGCTCACACTAACAGTAGACTTTGTCCACACTTTGTTGTCATAGTTGCTGAGTTGAGTGTGAATAGAAACCAAAGATAAGCATCGCTCAGTAAGGTAACTGAGGTGTGAAAGATAACTACTGAAATGAAGTGGAGTCGCCTAACAGAACACAGCAGAATAATATAACACAAATATAATTTTAACATTTTACAAATGCCTGTAGATTGACAAACATATAGAGTAATGAATGAGACCATACCTGCTACAGACCAGAGAAAGACCACCAACACACTTCCTGCTGTTCTCAAGGCTATTGTTGCATCTCCCACCCTGCAGTCTTAGAAACATAAACAACAACTCAGTCTATAGCTGGTGAATAACTCCACCTGATACATTGAAGTAGAAACTGTAAATGGGGTACAGGGCCTCATTACTGAAAATGAACCAGGCTCATGTTGTGTTGTGTTGTATTGTGCTATATGGTTGTCTATGTGAATACTGTCTGTCTGTAAGTCTATTGCACTATGCATGTAATGTGTGTGACTTATTGCATGTCTGTCTACATCTGTCTATTTCAAATCAAATCAAATTTATTTATAAAGCCCTTCTTACATCAACTGATGTCACAGAGTGCTGTACAGAAACCCAGCCTAAAACCCCAAACAGCAAGCAATGCAGGTGTAAAAGCACGGTGGCTAGGAAAAACTCCTAGAAAGGCCAAAACCTAGGAAGAAACCTAGACAGGAACCAGGCTGTGAGGGGTGGCCAGTCCTCTTCTGGCTGTGCCGGGTATAGATTATAACAGAACATGGACAAGATTTTAAAATGTTCATAAAACAGGCAGAACAGTTGAAACTGGAGAAGCAGCCCGGCCAGGTGACATATTTAAGATGACATGATGTCTGATGCAAAAATAATTTCCTAATACATACAATAGTCATCATTATCATCATAATTATAAACTACAACAAGTTATTGAACAGATGTGTAGTACTGTAAACACATATTCTACATTGATTGTTCTGAATCTGTTTTATTCTCAGAACTCCAAATATAGGAGGATAAAGACTGACCACCAGGTTCAATGATAGCTCCAATCCCCAAGCTGTGAGGATAAACAGGTAGTGACTCACACACACACACACACACACACACACACACACACACACACACACACACACACACACACACAGACACACACACACACAGACACAGACACAGACACAGACACAGACACAGACACAGACACACACACAGACACAGACACACACACACACACACACAGACACACACACACGCACACACACACACACACACACACACACACACACAAATACAGACGCCGTCTGTAGGAAGGCCATAAAGACCATGGAGTCTGTATCAAAGTCTAGAGAGCTGGTTGTTATGGATGTAGAAAAGTTAAAACACACATCCTACACAATATAGATGTCAACCCTACTCCCTATCAGTCTGGTCCTAATGGGCTGTCAGTTGAATCAACCAGTCAGTATCCAGTGGGTCCCTTGCGGGCTCATCCCGTCACTACCAGGTAAAAAGGTAAAGCGCGAAATTCAAATATCTAAATTTGAATTATTAGACATCCACCAATATACAAGTGTTCCATACTCATCAAAAGCTCTGTTTCTTGGCAATATCACAGCATTGTCAGATTTCAGAAAGGCTTTACGGCGAAAGCAGCACATTCATTTGTTTGAGGCTATCACCTCACATATTTTCCAATAGCCATGTATCGATTAGCCATCATGGCACACACATAACACATTTCACAGCAAAAACAAATCAATTACCTGTTGAAGAACTTCTGCTGAGGTCATCCTAAGTGTCCAACGAAGACAATCCATGGTTCTTTTGTTAGAAAAAGTAACGTCTTTTATCCATAAATCCTCCATTTGGTTCATGGCGTTATAATCAGAAACGACAGCCTCCACTAGTCCATGAAACGCGAGGCGCCAACTCGTTCAAATTATACCTATAAACTTGTCCAAAAACAATCAAACATAGTTTTAAATGTTTCCTTAGGAACACTTTTACGTATATTTACTATTATAAATCAGCCGGAATATAAACTGATCAATAACGACGATAAAACAGACGCTCCGTGACTTCTCGTGCACGCGCATTGTTCCCATAATTATCCTCTCAAGCTCCGGCAGCAAAGGTGACTGTTTTGGAGAGCCTGGCGTGCCCAAAGTAAAATGCCTCCCATTCAGGCTCAGAAAATGGGATATGCATATAGTTAGTACCATTGGATAGGAAACACTCAGAATTTTCCAAAACTGTCATCCATTTGTCTGTGAGTCAATCAGAACGCATAGGGCAGGCAAAACCCTGAGGAATTTCTGTCCTGGAAAAAGTCATTTTGACACATTGCTAATTTTGGAACCCCTCCCTATTGAAAATGACCATATATAGGCATATGTTTGCAGTCCAGGAAGTTTCCTTGTGATGTCACCAGCCTCTGGATGGTGTTTTCCTCCATTTTGGGTGAGTCATTCCAGCTACTTCTGCCCTGACTACTATAAATATGTATCAACCACAGAACTGACACTCACTAGCAGTCCCCACTCACTACCAGTCAGTTGACTCACTGTACAAGACCTCTCCCCTTCACTTCACTCTGTAGGTACTCTTGACAATATCTTGAAATATAGTTTTGGGTTATTTGTTTTTAGTCGTTATTCATATTCATGAGGGTAATGTATCATTGTACTTCTTGTTATGTTTTGAACTGTGTTTTGGTTGTTACATCAGGGTCAGTATTCATAAAGTGTCTCAGTGTAGGAGTGTTGATCTACATAGGGATGAGATGATTAACCAGGGTAAAAAAGACATGCAAGCAAACATTGTTGTGTGTGTGTGTGCGTGTGCGTGTGTGTGTGAATGACACAGTTGATCTAACACAGAACTTTCCCTTCCTTCCTCTTTAAGACATTAACTTGTCTGTTCCAGTGTTCTAGACTAGAGCTCCCCCTACTGGCACCTCAACATTACTGCACCATCCTAATAATAATGTCCTCAATAATGTTGGGCTAATAACTAATAATTAGAAACAGACAATACATCAGATAGAATGGTGAAACAGAACACTGTCTACTTGATAACGTCACATTTAATCACACATGTCTGTAGTATTACAACATACCACTATCATATTATGTTACACTGTTGACCCTTGTGTACAGTACTGGTAGTAGCATTAGTTAGCAGAGGAATCAGTATCATCATCACCATAGCCTGCTGTATTGACTGCTGCTGTCCATATACTGTATAGTCTAATGTAGCCTGTTCTCCAAATATAGTCTAGTGTAGCCTGTTCTCAATATATAGTCTAATGTAGCTTGTTATCCATATATAGTCTAATGTAGCCTGTTATCCATATATAGTCTAATGTAGCTTATTATACATATATAGTCTAATGTAGCCTGTTATCCATATATAGTCTAATGTAGCTTATTATACATATATAGTCTAATATAGCCTGTTATCCGTATATAGTCTAATGTAGCCTGTTATCCATATATATTCTAATGTAGCCTGTTATCCGTATATAGTCTAATGTAGCCTGTTCTCCATTTATATTCTAATGTAGCCTGTTATCCATTTATATTCTAATGTAGCCTGTTATCCATGTATAGTCTAATGTAGCCTGTTATCCATATATAGTCTAATGTAGCCTGTTATCCATATATAGTCTAATGTAGCCTGTTATCCATATATATTCTAATGTATCCTGTTATCCATATATAGTCTAATGTAGCCTGTTATCCATATATAGTCTTATGTAGCCTGTTTTCCATTTATAGTCTAATGTAGCCTGTTATCCATATATATTCTAATGTAGCCTGTTATCCATATATAGTCTAATGTAGCCTGTTCTCCATTTATATTCTAATGTAGCCTGTTCTCCATTTATATTCTAATGTAGCCTGTTATCCGTATATAGTCTAATGTAGCCTGTTATCCATACATAGTCTTATGTAGCCTGTTATCCATTTATATTCTAATGTAGCCTGTTATCCATATATAGTCTAATGTAGCCTGTTCTCCATATATATTCTAATGTAGCCTGTTATCCATATATAGTCTAATGTAGCCTGTTCTCCATTTATATTCTAATGTAGCCTGTTCTCCATTTATATTCTAATGTAGCCTGTTATCCATATATAGTCTAATGTAGCCTGTTATCCATATATAGTCTAATGTAGCCTGTTATCCATATATAGTCTAATGTAGCCTGTTATCCATTTATATTCTAATGTAGCCTGTTCTCCATTTATATTCTAATGTAGCCTGTTATCCATTTATATTCTAATGTAGCCTGTTATCCATATATAGTCTAATGTAGCCTGTTATCCGTATATAGTCTAATGTAGCCTGTTATCCATATATAGTCTAATGTAGCCTGTTATCCATTTATATTCTAATGTAGCCTGTTATCCATATATAGTCTAATGTAGCCTGTTATCCATATATAGTCTAATGTAGCCTGTTATTCATTTATATTCTAATGTAGCCTGTTATCCATGTATAGTCTAATGTAGCCTGTTCTCCATTTATATTCTAATGGAGCCTGTTATCCATTTATATTCTAATGTAGCCTGTTATCCATATATAGTCTAATGTAGCCTGTTATCCATATATAGTCTAATGTAGCCTGCTATCCATATAAAGTCTAATGTAGCCTGTTATCCATATTTAGTCTAATGTAGCCTGTTATTCATTTATATTCTAATGTAGCCTGTTATCCATGTATAGTCTAATGTAGCCTGTTATCCATATATAGTATAATGTAGCCTGTTATCCATATTTAGTCTAATGTAGCCTGTTATTCATTTATATTCTAATGTAGCCTGTTATCCATGTATAGTCTAATGTAGCCTGTTATCCATATATAGTATAATGTAGCCTGTTATCCATATATATTCTAATGTAGCCTGTTATCCGTATATAGTCTAATGTAGCCTGTTTTCCATTTATATTCTAATGTAGCCTGTTCTCCATTTATATTCTAATGTAGCCTGTTATCCATTTATATTCTAATGTAGCCTGTTATCCATATATAGTCTAATGTAGCCGGTTATCCGTATATAGTCTAATGTAGCCTGTTATCCATATATAGTCTAATGTAGCCTGTTATCCATTTATATTCTAATGTAGCCTGTTATCCATATATAGTCTAATGTAGCCTGTTATCCATATATAGTCTAATGTAGCCTGTTATTCATTTATATTCTAATGTAGCCTGTTATCCATGTATAGTCTAATGTAGCCTGTTATCCATATATAGTCTAATGTAGCCTGTTATCCATATATAGTCTAATGTAGCCTGTTATCCAGGCTAGGGGGATACCTAGTCAGTTGTACAACTGAATGCCTTCAACTGAAAGTGTCTTCCACATTTATCCCAACTCCTCTGAATCAGAGAGGTCCTGGGGGGCTGCCTTAATCGACATTCACGTCTTCCGCGCCCGGGGAACAGCGGGTTAACTGCCTTGTTCAGGGGCAGAATAACAGATTTTTACCTTGTCAGCACTGGGATTCGACCTTGCAACCTTCCGGTTACAAGTCCAACGCTCTAACCACTTGATACTGTACATGAACATATATGTAAAGTATAAATTCACAGAATTTAAGATATGGGCCTCGTTCCAATATCCACAGCAGCACACTACTTGTTTAATTTAAGGTGGTCTGGTGTGGGTGTTAGATCACCCCATGGACACAGGGGGCGTTCCAGGCTGACTACATTACAGTCAAGCTGTATGCAGCAACCAATGGTTGTGTGCCACATCATCGATTGCGCACTCAGGAATCACGGGTTAACTGATATCTTAAACACAAACACCTATCCAGGCATTGTGAGAACTGGCAGGCGACTGTAATATAGTCTGCCTGGAACAGGCCCTATATTCAATTGCAATTCAATTGAAAAACATCTCAGACCGAGGGAAAGGGGAAAGGAAATCAGAGGAGCACTCCTCTTCACTTTGATTGACACATCACACACTCATACTGTATGTCCAGTGTTCTGTCTATGCTGCGTGTCAGAGGACTACAAAAGTGGTGACACCCCCCCAATACCTCCATTCTATCCAAGATTTCTGTTCCCTTTTAAGGTAGGTACATGGTCCCTCTTCATCTTCCTCAGTCTTCATTATTCTGTTCTTCCTCTTCCTCCTCTTCTGCTTCCCTCTGTCATATCTGGACGGTGCGTGGTGTTCAGGGTTGTAAGGGTGGTCAGGGTGGTCAGGGTGGTCAGGTTTGTCAGGGTGGTCAGGGTTGCCATGGTTTCTTGTCTCTTCCTCTATTTTCAGGCTTGTGTTCGATGCGACATTTGTCACCATAGAGACAGCCAGTGGTCCTCCAGAAGAAACACTCATCACCATTGATGGGAGCCATCCTCCTGGTCCTGGGAGAGAGACACACAAACAGTATGAAAACACAAGCGCCTGCACGCAAGTGCTCCCGTCCCCACCTTCTGTCAGTTGTCAGTAATGTTGTACAATTCATGGACCATAGATTAGTAACAATTTAGAATAAAACATTATAAATGCTTATATATGTTTATTAATTATAGTCGGTGTTTTGACAGATAGTCGGATGTCCGTACCCTGTGGAGGTGTACTGGGAGGCTGAGGAGGTGTTGAGGCCTATAGAATTGGTCCTTTGAAGAGAGGGAGGGGTTCTCTGCATCTAGCGGTCTGGGTACCTGATCACCAGCCTGGTGCTCTCCAGCTCCACCCACTGGGCAGGAGGACAAACAGCAGCCTCAGTCAAAAAACATACAACAGCAGCCACAGTTCAATACATACAACAGCAGTCACAGTCCAAACACATACAACAGCAGCTACAGTCAAAATGCATAAAATGGAACCAATAGCATGGTCCCAAAAGTACAACTGAACCAATAGCATATTCCCAAAAGTACAATATCCTAAAGTTCAAGCTAAATATTTGAAAGCACATCTCACATAGTTAAATGCATTTGACAGCATTATGTTTCATCCCACCTCTCACCTGGAGCCTCTCCAAGGCTAGAGCGGCCATGTTGGTATTCTTGATGTTGACAAAGGCACAGAATCTCTCATGCAGAACTCTGATACTCTCTATCTCACATCACCTATAACCACAACTAGGGAGAGACAGAACATAGAGAGTATTAGAGTTCTACATTCTAATTCTATGTTCTTTACTGTAGGTGAGAGGAGAATTAGAATGTAGAACTCTGATACTCTATCTTACCACACCTACAGTGCAGAACAGAGAGTATCAGAGTTCTACATTTTAATTCTATGTAAAAGAATGATGATTCTCATTCCAACTCAGCAGACAGAGATAAATGTTATAGTATTAGAATGGTGGACTGGCAGCCATTTTGAGTGAAACATGTTAAGTGTTAATTTTATGTTACTTGATGATTATCACACCATATCAGAAACAAAGAAAGTCCCAGCAAGAGAAGCCTAAGCAGTGGATATGCAAGTTGCCTAGAGGTTATGAGTGCTGGGCCAGTAACAGAAAGGTTGCTGGTTCAAATCCCTGAGCCCACTAGGTGAAACATCTGTCAATGCACTTCATCCTAATAGGTCCTGTAAGTCTGGATGAGAGTGTCTGTTAAAAGACTAACATGCAGATAGAGAACTAAAACAGATAGAAATGGGGCCTGGTGGTTGGATATTTTTAGGAGATCCCAAATGTGTTTCTCAGTGAGGTCCCACCCAGCGAGAGGCACAGGAGGACCTGAGGAGGAGAGGAAGGAGGGACCATGTTCAGAATAAATCCATTAAAGCAACCTTATAACAACACAACGTTATGGTTCTAAATGGCCCATAGGGCTCTGGTCAAAAGTAGTGCACTATGTAGGAATATGGTGCTATTTGGGACAGTCTATAGAACCTATAACTGTAGGGATGTATACTGACATTACATGATGTATTATTTAAATGTGGAATAACCAAACAACAGACTGGGTGGGATTTCAGTGAACTAAGCTGGTCTGTAATGATGAGATAACCTTGTCTTAGACCTGGAGATTCATGTTAACTAATAGGAGCTGATGTCTAGACTTTAGCTCAATGGACTAGCATGGTCTAGTCACACTAACAACCCTGGTATGTTACCCAGAGTTAAACATAAACACCCAGTAGAGTCCTGAGAGGAGGAGAGGTCCACCACTCGAGTCCTGAGGGGAGGCGACGTCCACCACTGGAGTCCTGACGGGAGGAGACGTCCACCACTCGAGTCCTGACGGGAGGGGAGGTCCACCACTGGAGTCCTGAGGGGAGGAGACGTCCACCACTGGAGTCCTGAGGGGAGGAGAGGTCCACCACTGGAGTCCTGAGGGGAGGAGAGGTCCACCACTGGAGTCCTGAGGGGAGGAGATGTCCACCATTGGAGTCCTGAGGGGAGGAGAGGTCCACCACTGGAGTCTTTGAGAGGGGAGCCGAGAGCAGCCTGCACCGTGGTAAACTTCTCCAGCAGCAACAATCTCTGCACTTCCTCAAAACCCAGATCCTACAGGAGAGAGAGGGCGACACAGAGAGAGAGAGAGACACAAAGAGACACAGAGTTAGAGAGAAAGAAACAATACCAAACCTCAGCTTCGGACACATTGAGTTATCCAACTACTTCCACCAACTCCATTACGCTGGAGCCTGACCCCTTTCTCCCCTCACCATGATCTGCAAGACCTTACAGTTGAAGACCTCAGTGGAGGTCTCATCTCAGTCCTGATCCAGCTTTAACACCTGATCCATGGCCCTTTCTGCCTCACCATACTGCTGGAGAGAGAAGAGGGGAGGGAGGGGAGGAAGGGGAGAGGGAGAGAGCGAGAGAGGATGGGGGAGAGATGGGAGATGAAGCGAGAGAGAGCAGGGGGGAAGAGAGGGGGAGATAAGATGAGTGGGGAGAGGGAGAAGAGATTGAGAGTCAGATTTCACCGACAGACACACACACACACACACACACACAGTAATGTCCACATTCACAGTAGAGAGCTTAGACACTGACCTTCAACACCATCAGTGCACTCCCCTTGAGGAAGGATTCCTTTGGCCAATTCAGAGGCGAGCTGGATGGAATTCTGAGTGTCTGATAGGGCAGAGGTGTAGAGCTCCAGACACCAGTAGCAGTATGAACCATTCCCAAAGAACCAAAGAAATTAGATCAAAGTAGAAATAGTCCATCCAGATCTTTACCACCTAGTAAATCTGTTGGACCACTTCCATTAGAGTACTCCTGCAGTAGTCTAGGGAGCAACACACACACACACACACGGCGGCAGTAGTACAGACTGTGTGTGTGTGTGTGTGTGTCCACTCATGGTTATGTTGGTCAATGGTACAATCATTTGTCCAACAGGCAGAAATACAAGAGCAGAATGGAAATAGTTCTGATTCAATGTTAGGTAATAAAATTACCCATTTATTGTTTACCTTGGAGCTTATTTACAACAGGATGCTAATACTGTATTCAATGTATATAAAATATGTACTAAGGAATAATTAATAATTTGATGATAAAACAAGCAATATCATGACACTGACACAAAATATAAAATGCCCAATGTCTGACAGCAATAGAAAGTAAAACATCTTTTAACACATCAGGAGCAACTCGAGAGCTACAATTATTTGAAAGCTCTTGTCAATATTATTCTTTTTGTGTCACTAAGACAAGCCAAAACTTTATATGTTATAAAAATCTGGAATTGACTCTGCTGCTGTAACTAGCTGTTTCTGTTACTATACGCTGGCTTCTTTTTCTCCATTGACTCTGCTGCTGTAACTAGCTGTTTCTGTTACTATGCGCTGGCTTCTTTTTCTCCATTGACTCTGCTGCTGTAACTAGCTGTTTCTCACTATGCTGCTGATTTCTGATATAATGTTTTCTTTGTAAGTGCTCGCTAGCTGTGTTTGAACCTCGCCCGCATCGTTCAATATGCTCATGTTGCAATGTTTGGCTGCTGCGGGGATGTGATTGATTGCGAGGATCAACCATGTTGCTGCTCTGTTATCAGTTAATAGCCGGCTACAAGCTAGCTAAGTAGAAATAGCATTGAGAGTAACCTATTATACTGCCTACTTGTTTCTTCCCAATACCAGCTTCGAGCTGAATCAGCGTGCTCCGTGAACCATCATGGAGAATCCTCCCTCATCCATACAAGGAGGAAGCAGCCTATGCTAGACTAGCATACAGGCTATGTGTTGCTATACAGTGAGTGAGAAGCAATGTTTTCTGATCATGAGCAGGAGATTAGTTCCTCCCACCACCCCAGCCTCCACCTGTTAGGTTCTGTGTTCCTCTTGGGGGAGTGGTATAGTTTACTGCTACCCTGAAGGAGCAGAGTCTATATCGCCAAGACTTACATTATTAATTTGCTAATAAATAGTTACAAATATTTCTATGTGAAATGTAATCAAATCAGGAAATGGCCAAATCTCATAGAAAAAGAGCAGAAGCATAATCTATCCCATTTATCATCTATATACATACTGTATTGATCATCTATATACATACTGTATTGATCATCTATATACATACTGTATTGATAATCTATATACATACTGTATTGATCATCTGGAGAACAATCTAAATTCCAGCATTTACTCAAAAGTTAAAGATCATTGTCTGGAAAACCTCCTAGATTAGAAAGCAATACGATAGTAAGAGAATAGCATTGTGAGGCCTAGCTTTGGTTTGATGCTGTTGCTCTTCAGTCCAGGTTCTGTTTTGGTTCTCTTCAGTCCAGGTTCTGTGGTGGTTCTCTTCAGTCCAGGTTCTGTGGTGGTTCTCTTCAGTCCAGGTTCTGTGGTGGTTCTCTTCAGTCCAGGTTCTGTGGTGGTTCTCTTCAGTCCATGTTCTTTTGTGGTTCTCCCCAGTTCTCATAATCGGAAGGCTCAGCATCTATCTGAGGGTCTGTGTCACTGTACAGGTTCTGTGGTGGTTCTCCCCAGTTCTCATAATCGGAGGGCTCAGCATCTATCTGAGGGGCTGTGTCACAGGGAGAGTCTCTCACATTCTGAAAGAAGACACACTGAATGAGCACTTTACAAACCACTCCCTCTAACATTTTTATGTGAATTAATTAGCTTACTGTCTATGGTATTAGGACTGAAATAACTTGGGTTGTTGACATTATTACCTGTGTGTCTGCTGTGGCATCACTTCCTCCTGTGGATCTCCTGTAATGAGGGACAGAGTGAGTTCTGCTCTCTACTGACCTCTAGTGGAAGTTGATATGTTACTAATACAGTATATGGAAATGATAGACTCACCTCTTCAGAGTGCAGTAGATGGTGAGTAGAAGAGCTCCAGCAGTCAGGACAGCCCCACCCCCACCCCCACCACAGGAACCCAGGGAAACACTGCTGCAGGATCATGAGTTTATAAATGCATGATGTCAGAATGAAATCTGTAAAATTACAGAGCACCAAAGATTGACAGAATGTGACATACTTACATGTAACATTAATATGGACAGGGATATGCTCTCTCCCTATAATGTTCAGAGCCTCACAGTAGTATCCCTCTCTGTCATCAGAGCTGATGTTATGAATGGTGTATCTCTGTCCAGAATGCCTCATTGCCATTTTCTTGTATGTTATCTTGTACCAGGTGTATTTGTCCACAGGTGGGTTGGCATCACTGCTGCAGGTCAGATTCACTGAACTGCCCTCCACTATTTCACCAGAGGGGCTGACTGACACTGAGGTGGTCTTTGGGCCATCTGGATAACAGACAGAGTAAAAGTTTGGCTTCTCATTATGAAATGGTGTAAGTATTTTGAACTGTAAAATCAAAAACAATTAATAGAAATGAAATAGTAGCCAAAAACAACTGACCAATGATGTACTGGAGGATTTTGTAAGACTTTAAAAAGTGTATTAGTCCCACTCACACACTGCAGGAGAATTGGTGCCTTTTACAGCACAGTAGAAGCTGTCTTCAGTTTTGAAGTCGACTGAGTATGAGGGGAGGAGTCCTCTTGTACAATCGTACTGTTCCTGTACCAGTGGTAGCTGGGGTTGGGGTTGTCAGTCAGAGTACAGGTGGTGCTACAGGTCAGTGTCGTTGACAACAATGTAGTGGTCACCTTCACCTGCAGGTCTGGAGTAGATAACATTAAACCCTCAGTGACCTGTTGTCTAGTTCTAATGAGGCAGGAGTGGACGTTCTCAAATCCTTCATTCAGACATTCCTATTTTACGCATACTTTCATATTAATTATATTATTTCAATACAAATCAAGACAATTTTCCAGAAACAATTAAACAGATTAGCATTATATATATATATATAATATCACTGTACCTGTAACAGACAAAGTGACTCCAGGGCTACCAAAATATTTCCCTCCGGTCTGATCTGTTATAAATCTGAACATGTACGTAGCTGAGTCACTCTCTCTCAGGTCTGTGATTGTCAGGGTGTGTCCATTCATCTTATTGCTAAGGTACGTCACACGACCTTTGTAGTCTGGGTCATCTCTCAGATTTAGATAATTTTTTCTGAACCAGAAGGTTGATGTGACTGTATAACCACTGGGATATGTGTAAGAGCAGGACAGCTCCACTGTTGACCCCTTCAAGGTACAGATACTCTGAGTGGTGTATGTAACACTCCAGCCAATCTGCCCCAGTACCACTGAAACACAGTTAGACATCACAAGGACGTTACATTAAGTTCAAGGTCTTTTGACTCACACTAACACTTTGTTCCCATAGTTGCTGAGTTGAGACATTGATACTCTTTGGTTGAGTGTGAATGGAAACCACAGATAAGCTTCACTCAGTGAGGTGTGAAAGACAACTGTTTAAAGTGAAGTGGAGACGCCAAATGTGTTGACAGTAGAACATAAAAATGGTTATCCTTTTAGAAATATCTGTAGATTGATAAACAGAGCAACTAAAAGATTAGAATGAGACCATACCTGCTACAGACCAGAGAAAGACCACCAACACACTTCCTGCTGTTCTCAAGGCCATTGTTGCATCTCCCACCCTGCAGTCTTAGAAACATAAACAACAACTCACTCTATAGCTGGTGAATAACTCCACCTGATACATTGAAGTAGAAACTGTAAATGGGATACAGGGCCTCATTATTGAAAATGAACCAGGCTCATATTGTGTTGTGTTGTATTGTTTTATATGGTTGTATATGTGAGTACTATCTGTCTGTAATGTGTGTGACGTGTTGCATGTCAGTCTACGTCTGTCTATTTAAACTGACATGATGTTTGATGCAAAAAGTATTTCCTAATATATACAATAGTCATCATCATCCCCAACAACAACAATCCTTAATTGAACAGATGCCTAGTACTGTAAATACATATTTCTACACTGATTGTTGTGAAGCTGTTTTATTCTCAAAACCCCAAATATAGGAGGATAAATGTTCAATCCTTTACGGTCCGTCAAGCTGTACAGCAGCCTAAAGACTGTAACAGCAGCCTAAAGACTGTACAGCAGCCTGAAGACTGTAACAGCAGCCTAAAGACTGTACAGCAGCCTAAAGACTGTACAGCAGCCTTCGTCTTCATTACACACACCTGGTTCCAATCCCCACTCTGTCACTGTATATATACTCCCTCTGTCATTTGTCTTTGTCGGTCATTGTAAATGTTGCTTGATTTCGTACTATTTCCTGAGTACTTTATTATTTTAATGCATTAATACATTTCAGTAGTTCTAAACCTGCCTCCTGACTCTCTACACACACTCGACCCACACACACACACACACACACACACACACACACACACACACACACACACACACACACACACACACACACACACACACACACACACACACACACACACACACACACAGACCGTTTGGAGGCCACGCACTGCAAGCCTGTGTGAGTGGCCGAGATGGACAAATATCAGTGTCACCAGCTTGTACCTACACCAGAGGCTGTCCAAGCGTGCCACGAAGGGGCTGGCATTTAAGCAGAGTCTCAGGAAAGGCCTGCTTAACGTAGCCGTTAAATGAGCAGCCCACTTCCAAAATGAGCCCCTCCCCCTGGCCTCTCCCCACAACAACAATATCTGGCGTATTTGGCACACAGGAAAACACATCAACATTAAACCAGCTTCAAATCAAATCAAATCGGTTTTGTCACATGCGCCGAATACAACAGGTGTAGACCTTACAGTGAAACGCTTACTTACAATCCATTAACCAACAATGCAGGTTTAAGTAAAAAATGTAAATGAAATAAAAGTAACAAATAATTAAGAGCCGCAGTAAAACAACAATAGTGAGGCTATATACAGGGGGTAAAGGTACAGAGTCAAAGTGCGTGGCACCGGTTAGTCGAGGTCATTGAGGTAATATATACATGTAGGTAGAGTTATTAAAGTGACTTACGCATAGATAATAACAGAGAGTACTGTAGCAGCAGCATAAAAAGAGGGGGGACAATGCAAACAGTCTGGGGAGTCTTATGGCTTTGGGTAGAAGATGTTAAGCGTCAGTCTTTTCGACCTAGACTTGGTGCTCCGGTACCGCTTGCCGTGCGGTAGCAGAGAGAACAGTCTATGACTAGGGTGGCTGGAGTCTTTTTTAGTGCCTTCCTCTGACACCGCCTGGTATAGAGGTCCTGAATGGCAAGAAGCTTGGCCCCAGTGATGTGCTGGGCTGTTCTCACTACCCTCTGTAGTGCCTTGCGGTCTGAGGCCGAGCAGTTGCCATACTAAGCAGTGATGAAACCAGTCAGGATCCTCTTGAAGGTGCAGCTGTAGAACCTTTTGAGGATCTGAGGATCCATGCCAAATCTTTTCAGTCTCTTGAGGGGGAATGGGTTTTGTCATGCCCTCTTCACGACTGTCTTGGTGTGCTTGGATCATGTTAGTTGTTGGTGATGTGGACACTAAGGAACTTGAAGCTCTCAACCCGCTCCACTACAGCCCCGCCAATGAGAATGGGGGCGTGCTCAGTCCTCCTTTTCCTGTAGTCCACAATCATCTTCTTAGTCTTGATCACGTTGAGGGAGAGGTTGTTGTCCTGGCACCACACGGCCAGGTCTCTGACCTCCTCCCTATATGCTGTCTCGTCGTTGTTGGTGATGGTATTGGAGTTGTGCCTGGCCGTGCAGTCATGAGTGAACAGGGAGTACAGGAGGGGACTGAGCACTCAACCCTGAAGGGCCCCCGTGTTGAGGATCAGCGTGGCGGATGTGTTGTTACCTAGCCTTACCACCCGGGGGCGGCCCATCAGGAAGTCCAGGATCCAGTTGCAGAGGGAGGTGTTTAGTCCCAGGGTCTTTAGCTTTGTGATGAGCTTTGAGGGCACTATGGTGTTGAACACTGAGCTGTAGTCAATGAATAGCATTCTCACATAGGTGTCCCTTTTGTCCAGGTGTGAAAGGACAGTGTGGAGTGCAACAGAGCATCATCTGTGGATCTGTTGGGACAGTATGCAAATTGGAATGGGTCTAGGGTTTCTGGGATAATGGTGTTGATGTGAGCCTTGACCAGCCTTTCAAAGCACTTCCTGGCTTACAAATCTTCATTGAGAAGATTTCATTGAGAGTATTTAAACTTTTTGTATTGATTGCTGGTTTGGCAATGCCACTGTCAATCAGAGAAATATGCTGAGAAGGATTATCACCACAGCAAGCAAGGTACTTGGAGTCAAACAGACAGGCCTGGATGAGATCTTCAAGGTCAGGGCCCTCCGTAAGGCTCACAAAATAATTTTAGACCCAAGTCACCCCCTGTACCCGGACTTTGAATTACTCCCCTCTGCTTGAAACATGCTGGTATTACAGACTCAGACAGGGAGAGGTTGAAAATGTCAGTGAAGACACTTGCCAGTTGGTCAGCGCATGCTCGGAGTACACGTCATCGTAATCCGTCTGGCCCTGCGGCCTTGTGAATGTTGACCTGTTTAAAGGTCATACATCGGCTGCGGAGAGCGTGATCACACAGTCGTCCGGAACAGCTGATGATCTCATGCATGTTTCTGTGTTACTAGCTTCGAAGCGAGCATTGAAGTAATTTAGCTCGTCTGGTAAATCTATTGCTCTCAGAGCTCTTAAAATAGCATGCACAAGTCTTTATGTGAACCCACATGTACGGTGTACATCCCATCTTTTTATAGCATACAATATGGCTCTGTATTTGTCATGGGTGACAATAATTTTGGTTGTGACTGTGTATCCAACAATCAGACTAATATGTAAAAATACATTTACACTCACACACACATGCACACACACACACACACACACAGTTATACTTGACCCTGTTATACTTTGACAGTGAACATTGAATTGAGATCCGGCTATTACTGGCATACTCTACTGATCACATTTTAAACATGCAATTTAATAAACTGAACCAAACTAAACACATGAAACCACAGTCCAGGGTCAGTATTCACAAAGTGTATCAGAGTAGGAGTGCTGATCTGGGATCAGTTTAGCCTTTTAGATCATAATTATATGGACCGTCTGAGACACTTTATGAATACAGGCCCTGATGTAACAACCAAAACACAGTTCAATATAAACCAACAAGTACAAAGATACAGGACGTCATGTGATGTATGGCTAAAAACATCAAACTAAAACTATATTTCAAGATAATCGTCAAGTGTACTTACAGAGTGAAGTGAAGGGGAGAGGTCTTGAACAGAGAGTCAACTTACTGTCAGTGTATGGAAACAAGAAGTAGTCTACTGTAAGTATTAGTAGAAGCAGGCATAGCCTAAGTGTGAGTTCTGTGGTTGACACGTTTTAAAGTAGCCTAGCCTAGTCAGGGCATTAACATGCAGGAACAGCATGTCACATAACGGATGTTACTGTATCTAAATAGAAAATGGTCTAAAGTCAGCATACTGTAGTTGCATTTCTTTATTTGAGGAGTGGGCCTACATGTTTTACAAGAAGCAAAATGTGACCCATTCCCATCACTCTTCATCAGCTGCATCAAAGTGGTACTGAAGGTTCCAGAACAGATGAAAGGGGAGTATCTTTGGTACCAGTGTTCTAGACTAGAGCTCTCCCTACTGACATCTCAACATTACTGCAGCCTCCAGGCTTCATATGTCCCTACTAGTCTGCTGAAATTATACAAAATAGAAGGTAGAAAATGTCCAAAATATATATTGAATAAAACAGTCAAGCACGTAAAAATACTGTGATATTGGGACTTATGTTGAACTGGCGTTTGAATTGAGTGAACAAGTGAGCTCAGCTAGCGTGTTAGCTACATGAAGCTGCTGTTATTCAGTGATAAACAAGCATTTTTGTGCATCACACAGCTACTCTGAATGGACTGGATTGAGAACAATATGATGTGCTGCCTCTGAATTACAGCAAGTCCCCATACTTAGCTTGTGAGCTAGCTAGTCAGCTAACATTTAGCTATCAACATTAGCTAGCTAGAAACAACAGACAACAGTGAGCTGTCATTATGCCAAGGCCAAGGCAAGCTGCTCTGAATTTCCAGTGTGTGCTTATATGAAAGAGAAGTCTTCAGCTCACTGATCTTCAGAACAACGGACCAAAAGTGAACCCTGACATGCGTATATCTAAGTCTGTCTGTCTGTCTAGGATTATTGTGTCCCATTGTGTCTGAGTGATGCGTGTTTTTTTTAAATGACAATGAATAATCTTTCATGTAATTGGTTATTGCTGATTTGTTATTGTTATTTTATCGTGTGATCTTTTTTTTGTAGCATTTTATATTATGTTCTTACATAAAAACAACTGCATTGTTGCTTAAGGGCTTGTCATTAACCATTTTACAGTAAGGTCTACACCTGTTGTATTCGGCGCATGTGACTAATACAATTAGATTTGTGTGTCTAGGTGCTGGACATTGCTCCCTCTGACACTGGGATTCTGAACATCTAAAAGTCTAAGCCGTTTGGGGGGTTCTACTAGCTGACATATGGAATTGTTTTAAGGTGGTCATACCATGGATCATTCAGATATTTGATTTTGAATCAAAGACCCCTCTAGGTAAAAATATTGAATTTGTCCTTTACTGCTATAGCCCATATAAACACATTGAATAACACATTCATAATTGGCCAAAAGACAGAAAAATGTATAATAAGAAATAAGGTTTTGAAGTGACTGTCCTAAATCTAGGAGACAACAAAGCTCAGGACACTATATATTCAAAAGTATGTGAACATCCCTAGTGGATTAGGCTATAACACACCCGTTGCTGACAGATGTATAAAATCGAGCAATCTCCATCAACAAACATTAGCAGTAGAATGGCCTTACTGAAGAGCTCAGTGCCTTTCAATGTGGCCCCTTCATAGGATGCCACCTTTACAACAAGTACATTTGTCCGATTTCTGCCCTGCTAGAGCTGCCCTGGTCAACTGTAAGTGCTGTTATTATGTTATTATGAAGTGGTAACTTCTAGGAGCAACAACAGCTCAGCCGCGAAGTGGTAGGCCACACAAGCTCACAAGACGGCACCGCCGAGTGCTTAAGTGCCTAGCGCGTAAAAAAATGGTGTGTCCTTGGCTGTAGCACTCACTACAGAGTTCCGAACTGCTGCTGGAAGCAATATCAGCACAGGAATTGTTTTACAGGAGCTTCATGAATTAGATTCCTTGACCGAGCAGCGCACACAAGCTTAAGATCACCGTGCGCAACGCCAAGCGTCGGCTGGAGTAGTGTAAAGCTTGCCGCCATTGGACTCTGGAGCAGTGGAAACGCGTTCTCTGGAGTAATAAATCACGCTTCACCATCTGGCAGTCAGACTGATGAATCTGGGTTTGGTCGGGCTCTTTTTCATGGTTCGGGTTAGATCCCTTAGTTCCAGTGACATTCTATACGATTCTGTGCTTCCAACTTTGTGGCAAAAGTTTGGGGAAGACACTTTCCTGTTTCAGCATGACAATGCCCCCGTGTACAAAGCAAGGTCCATACAGAAATGGTTTGTTGAGATCAGTGTGGAAGATCTTGAATGGCCTGCACAGAGCCCAGACCTCAACCCCATCATAAACCTTTGGGATGAATTGGAACGCCGACTGCAAGCCAGGCCTAATCGCCCAACATCAGTGCCCAACCTCACTAATGCTCTTGTGGCTGAATGGAAACAAGTCCCCACAGCAATGTTCCAACATCTAGTGGAAAGCCTTGCACAACACACCAGCTGTATGTGACCAGGCGGAAAAAGTCCTTCCCCAGCCAAACCACTACACACACCCCATATCGTTGTCACCATATTAGCTAAAGTAACTTCATAGTAAACATAGTTAATAGAACTAAAGCGTTAGTAAACCCCGCTAAAATCATAAGGTAACGTTACAGTTTACAGCCAGTAGTAAGCAGTTACACCGGCGAGCCCCGGTGGCAATAAAATAGTCAAACCAAAACCTTACCTTGACTTGGAAGAGTTCCAGTGTTGTGTTGGATAGCCAGCTAGCTAATATAGCATCCCTCTGTTCGAGCAGGGTGTTTGAGTAGGCTAAACTAGATAGCTGCATTTGCTGGCTAAGTGAAAGTGAAAAAAAGAATACAACATCTCTTTCCATCTCTCTCTTGCTTCTCCTTCTTTTTGGAAGTACTGTGTTCGTTCACAACTGTTCAACTATTGTCTTTCTCTCTCTTTGAGTCAACTACTCACCACATTGTATGCACTGCAGTGCTATCTAGCTGTATCTTATGCTTTCAGTACTAGATTCATTCTCTGATCCTTTGATTGGGTGGGCAACATGTCAGTTCATGCAGCAAGAGCTCTGATAGGTTGGAGGACATCGTCCGGAAGTTGTCATAGTTACTGTGTAAGTCTATGGAAGGGGGTGAGAACCATGAGCCTCTTAGGTTTTGTATTGAAATCAATATACCCAGAGGAGGACAGAAGCTAACTGTCCTCCAGCATGGTGCTAACCTACAGAGTGCTGTTGAGGCTACTGTATACCTTCATTGCAAAATAGTATGTTTTAATAATTTATAACTTTTGGATTTTGAATTTGGCGCCTTGCATTTCACCAGCTAGCGCCCCACCACTCCGTAAGAAGTTAAGCTTTAAGGTGTTGTGTATCTGTGTTAAACTGGGGTCATTTCAGTGAATAGAAATAATCCTTCTGAGACAATTGTGTTAATGTCACCTGTTAGTGAGACTCCCTTCCTCTTCACAGGGTCTGAACTCTCCCCTGGAATGAGACAACTCAGTTAACACTGCTTCTGTGTGTGTGTGTGTGTGTGTGTGTGTGTGTGTGTGTGTGTGTGTGTGTGTGTGTGTGTGTGTGTGTGTGTGTGTGTGTGTGTGTGTGTGTGTGTGTGTGTGTGAGTGAGAGTGAGAGTGAGTGAGAGATGAACAGTGCTGGGTGTTGATCTATGACAGTTTATCTCCTGACTGTAATGTAGTAGGTCTGTAGTAGGTCTAGCCTACAGCCTAGCCACACATGGTTACGTGGTTCAATGGCGCCATCATGTGTCCAACCAGCAGAAATACAAGAAACAAAAGCAGTGTGGAGAAAGTTCAAATAAAATTAAACATTATTTGTCACATGAGCTGAATACAACAGGTGTAGACCTTACAGTGAAATGCTTACTTACGAGACCCTAAACAACAATGCAGTTTTAAGAAAAATAACTAAAAAAATAAGTAATAAAAGTAACAAATAATTAAAGAGCAGCAGTAAAATAACAATAGCGAGGCTATATACAGGGGGTACCGGTACGCAGTCAATGTGCGGGGGCACAGGTTAGTCGAGGTAATTGAGGTAATATGTAATGTAGGTATAGTTATTAAAGTGACTATGAATAGATAATAAACAGAGAGTAGCAGCAGCGTAAAGCGGGAGTGGGGGCAATTCAAATAGTCTGGGTAGTTGGACCTAGCCTCTTGGACCTAGACTTGGCACTCCGGTACCGCTTGCCGTGCGGTAGCAGAGAGAACAGTCTATGACTAGGGTGGCTGGAGTCTTTGACAATTCTTAGGGCCTTCCTCTGACACCGCCTGGTATAGAGGTCCTGGATGGCAGGAAGCTTAGCCCCAGTGATGTACTGGGCCGTACGCACTGCCCTCTGTAGTGACTTACGGTCAGAGGATGCACATGCTCCTTCACTAAATTATATTTGAACTATAATGTAAAAATAACTAACCAAAATATATTCTTAAAGGGTGATGGTGCATTTGCTGCCGTGAACCATCACAACTATATCTTTGTTGATGAAGCGGGCTTCAACCTGGCCAAAACTCAGCGCCGTGGGCGGAATCTCATCGGCCAACGGGCGACCGTCCAAGTGCATGGACAACGTGGGGGAAACTTCTCCATGTGCGCAGCTATCTCTGATGAGGGTGTGGTAGGACGTAGGCCATGGCTTGGATCCTACACACCTCATTGTGTTTCTCATTGATATTGAGCAGGCCTGTCAAGGTGAACTTGTTAACTATTTCATTGTATGGGACAATGTCAGGTTCCACTATGCAGAGGTGGTTCAGGCATGGTTTTGGGCCCATCCCTGATTCGTGACCCTATACCTGCCCCCATACTCTCCTTTCATCAATCCTGTTGAGGAACTTTTCAGCATGGAGGTGGAAGGTGTATGATCACCATCCCCATGAGCGTGACACCCTCCATCTGGCCATGGATGAGGCATGCGACGACATCAATGCAGACCAATGTCAAGCTTGAATTCGCCATGCCAAAAGGTTTTTCCCACGGTGCATGAACAATGAGGATGTTCACTGTGATGTGGATGAGAATTTATGTATGTTAAAAATGATGTATGCTAAATCTGCCAGCTCATCCTCCTCTAGATCGCTGATTAGCCAGCTCATCCTCCTCTAGACCGCTGATTGGCCAGCTCATCCTCCTCTAGACCGCTGATTGGCCAGCTCATCCTCCTCAGAAGTATGACATTATATTCTTGAGGTGGTTTTTGAAGTATTTTCATCTCTAATTTACGTTTTGGCCACAAATATGAGTATAGGACAAGTCAACAACATTACTTTGGTATGAATTAACATAATCTGAACTTTTAAAAGGGAGATTTTCACTGGACAGTTACTTTAAGAACCTGCTTCTGCTATTGTACTGTTTAACCCTTATCTCCAACTGCTTCTTACCTGTTGTGCTTTTTGTCCCTTCCTGCCTCCCATCCAGGATTACGACATCATACAGTCCATGAATCTGGACAAGGCAGTTAACCCACTGTTCCTAGGCCGTCATTGAAAATAAGAATTTGTTCTTAACTGACTTGCCTAGTTAAATAAAGCTAAAATAAAAATAAAAATCTGTTCAACAATGTAATTTAGTGACACGTCCTGTGGGTGTGGCCTAACAGAAGGGATGCCCATATTTACCCCCACTGCCCCCGCCCCTAGCTCTGTCCCAAAAACACTTAGTGGGGCTGTCAGGGGGGTGAAAGGTACCTCTCCATGGGATCTCCACTTTCCCATTAAATATTATTTATTGTCATTTTTGAAACCCACAGACACAATGTGACATAACATGGATGTTTGGAGTGTTGAGGGTAGTTCTGTCATCGAACATTCTGTAATGTTCCATCTTTCTGTGTTCCGGAGTGGAATGCCCCCGCTGACGGAACTACCCTCTACTCTCCAAACATCCATGTTATGTCATATTGTGTCTGTGTGTTTCAAAAATGACAATGAATAATATTTAATGTAACTGGTTGTGTGTCTAGGTGCTGGACATTACTCCTTCTGAAAGTGTCTGTGTATATTTTGTACAGACATGATGATGATGATGATGATGATGATGATGATGATGATGATGATGATGATGGTGAATTAACCAATACTGCTCTCCAAACCAATGTAAATGTATTATTTGTAGTTACTGTATGTACTGTCCAAGAGGTTTGATGTTGAAAACTTTTCATTTTCTCTCCACAAACAATACTGTTATATCAAGGAAAAACAATGTAAATGAAGTTTATTCTTAAAAGTTTATTTGTATATAGAGGCCTGCTCACACTTCACACATTAGTTTACAAAAATGTTTTTAATAAAAGTGATAAGAAATATTGCATTAATCAGAACTCTGGACATTGAGGTAAATCCTAACATTTTAGAATATGCTCACTGGGGGGCAGCAGTGGGGAGGTTAAATTACACAGCAGTTTATTGCACATCCTGGTCCTGTTTCTGTTGTTGAGGCATGAATGACCTTAATGCAGAATATGCCTTATTGATGACATCATCATTGTCTAATCCTCCAATGAGCACACGGCCCTAACTACATATGAGGACCCCGACGTTTCCGACCTCGTTCACTTATTTCTAATTTGAAAATAATAATAATAATAGCCTAATACAAATACTGTACACAATAAAGAAAATGAATTACGCATCAACATCTAAATATTGCTTCCAGCATTGATCAAAGCTGATATTCTTGATCTGACTAATCGCTCCTGCCTCTTTGTGAATGACTGGAATTATTAACTGTGGTTTGTTTGTTATGTTCTCCTGCTTCTCCTGGATCTGCCTCCCTGATTTACCTTTTTAGCAGCACATTCACCATTCTCTCAAACAGCTAATTCCCCTTCTCCCGGCACAGGCCGACGACGACGACAAACTAAATACCGCAGCTCGCAGGTTGCTCTGCTGACCGTCTGTTTGCAAGATGCCGGACAAAAGGCCATTTTTTAAACCGTCCTGCGACTCTTGCCATGTCTAAAGACATCACCCAAACAAAAAAATCACTCTCTGAGAATGAGTGCACAACTGGTAAATAGTCACTTACAGACATGTCAGTCAGGTCGGGGGGATAGCTTCCGGCAGACACTTATATTGCCGTAACGTTGAAGGGGTCTGGTTTGTGTTACTTAGCCAGCTAGAAGGATGAAGTAAGACACTAACGTTAAACGGAGCCTACCACAGGAGGAGCAAACCATACGCTACTAAATCCTTTACAGAGAGTCGGCTACTGAGACAGACAGTGATGTGGCGCTCAGTGGAGAGGCTGAGGCAGGCTGCAATGCAGGTGGAAGTAGAGGAGAGAGAGAGAGAGAGAGAGAGAGAGAGAGAGAGAGAGAGAGAGAGAGAGAGAGCAAGCAGAGAGAGAGGTTTTTACAGTGGTTCCCAAACTTGGAGTCAGGGCCCATGTGGGGTCCCATTATAAAATCTGTACTGATCTAATCAAACACTTTAGGAACATTTAAAAAACATATGTTTCAATATTAACATCTCCACGGGACCTATCTTCCCTATATAGCTATATATATATATATATATATATATATATATATATATATATATATATATATATATAAATGTTTCAATACAATATGAACATTTCCACAGGACCTATCTTCCCTATAGTCCTACATTAAAATGCTATACAGATACAGTTCTAAAAATGTCACAGGTTTTTGTTTCTTCTCTGATTAGTGTGTCAGTGTGACTAATTTCCCATATTTCCTCCCTTTCAGGTGTATAACATTACAACTGTATAGCTTATAGGCTATGTGTTTGTAGATGGACTGAGGTGAAATAACCCACCCCAGCCAAGGTGAAAATGACCGGGGTCATTTTTGCTTGTTTTTGCTGTTTTCCAAATACTATTTTTAATTGTGTAGAAATGCAGTAAATGAGATTCAACTTTCCAAACCCCACCTCACCCCTATCCAGATTTGGTTGTAAACAAACAAACTTCTCCTTTAATGCTGTGTGTTCACAATGTTCTAGTGTTGACTCTATGTTGTTGCAATGGCAGAATATGTTCACTGGGTGGCAGAACTGGGGAGGTTGAATTTCACAGCAGCGTATTGGACATCCTCGCCCTGTTTCTGTGGTTGAGGCAGCTGGACAGTAGAGTACTGAGGAACTTCCTGGTTTTGGAGCGAGAGAAGTGGACGCTGGTGTAGTGAACATCATCCTGGTCGTCTGTGGCTGCTGTCTGTGCTGCAGTAGGGGTCATGGCCATAGCTGAGATGTTGTCATACACGGGACTAGAGTCTCCTGATGGAGAAACAGGAAAGACAACATGAGGAGTGGAAATGTTTGACAAAGCAATACACAGTCATCACAGTCATCTTCTGATTCTAACACTCACCTGTCCAACGCCTGCTGTCTCTCTTGTGACCGAGGGATTTGAAGGCCTTCTTCCTGTTTTGCACATTAATGAATAAATAAATAAATTAATGAATGAATGAAGCTAACAACAAATCAAAGTGCTACATTTAAATAATAAACAACATAAAAATATGAATTTTTACTCACCTGATCCACATGAGTCCAGAGAGACAGAGGTATGAGAACCAGAACAACCACTATGATTCCTACAGCTGCAGTCAGAACTGAGGTTTGTTTCCCTATAATAAAATATGGATGATATGAGTACATGGCATGATATAATAAACTAAACATAAACTATAATACAGGACATTAATGCAATACTTGTTAAGGGATCTTATAACCCAATGTACAGTTATAGACAACGTATAATGGTTAAGATTAGCTTGATATGTAGTTTTCTATTGAAGTATTGAAGATGAACATTTACCTGCTACAATGATCATCAGAGCTGTAGAGTTATTAGATGCTATTGTATTCTCAGCTTCACAGTTGTATTCTCCTCTGTCCTCAGAGATGTTAGTGATGCTGTAACTCTGTCCTGATGCTTTAGGTGAGGCTATGTTCTTCTTGTACCAGGTGTATTTGTCCACAGGTGGGTTGGCATCACTGCTGCAGGTCAGAGTCACTGAACTGCCCTCCACTATTCCACCAGAGGGACTGACTGACACTGAGGTGTTCTTTGAGCCATCTGGTAAAATTATTTGCCAGAGCATTAAAACAGTAGCTATATTACAACTTCACATGTCAAAAGAAAATTCAACAATAACACATTTAGAGATGCTATGCTTAAGGACAATATTATTTCATTACTACGTGTTTGCAACCATAGCATTCCAACACTGAGCTGTACTTTACTCACACTTCACATCCATGTTCATGGTCCTAGACCTGTCTGTCCCCATCTCATTCTGGGCCTCACAGTAGTACTCTCCAATGTCAGATGACTGGATTTGATTGAAGACATGCTGTGGTCCTGTCATACTCTGATAGCCACCTCCATTCTTCTTGTACCACCAGATGTAACTCTGGACAGGTGGGTTGGCATCACTGCTGCAGGTCAGAGTCACTGAACTGTCCTCCACTATTTCACCAGAGGGACTGACTGACACTGAGGTGTTCCTTGGTTCATCTGATGTAAAAGACAGTGGATTTAGTAAGATAACAAATTAGATCAGTTATAAATATTACATAAATGTTCCACAATTGCACTTTTCCACACAATGACTTTTAGGTGGTACAGGTGGTGCTACCTGTCAGTGTCTTATCCTGATGTCCACCAGTCACCTTCACCTGAAGACCTGGAGAAAAAACAATATCACTGTAAATCCCTTTATCACTGACTTATCACTCTAATACAAAGATGGAAGAAATCCTATGTTAAACAGACATAAATACAAACCAAGACAATTTTCCAAAACTAAATGGAATTCAACAGTTTAACTATATTGAATGTAACTGTACCTGTGACAGACAGAGTGACTCCAGGATTGCCAATGTATTTCCATCTGGTCTGATCTGTTATAAATCTGAACTTGTATGTAGCTGAGTCACTCTCTCTCAGGTCCGTGATTTTCAGGGTGTGATCATTCTTCTTCCTGAACTATATCTTCAGGTTCTACACCAGTCTCCATTTTAGTGAACCAGAAGGCTGAGGTGACTTTATGACCTCTGGGATATGTGTAAGAACAGGACAGCTTCACTGTTGACCCCTTCAAGGCACTTGAGTTGTGTAAGTCACACTTCTGCCATTCTGACCCAGTACTACTGAACAGTCACAGAACACAAGGGTATTACAATAAGCCAATGCCAATTGGCTCACACTAACAGTAGACTTTGTCCACACTTTGTTGTCATAGTTGCTGAGTTGAGTGTGAATAGAAACCAAAGATAAGCATCGCTCAGTAAGGTAACTGAGGTGTGAAAGATAACTACTGAAATGAAGTGGAGTCGCCTAACAGAACACAGCAGAATAATATAACACAAATATAATTTTAACATTTTACAAATGCCTGTAGATTGACAAACATATAGAGTAATGAATGAGACCATACCTGCTACAGACCAGAGAAAGACCACCAACACACTTCCTGCTGTTCTCAAGGCTATTGTTGCATCTCCCACCCTGCAGTCTTAGAAACATAAACAACAACTCAGTCTATAGCTGGTGAATAACTCCACCTGATACATTGAAGTAGAAACTGTAAATGGGGTACAGGGCCTCATTACTGAAAATGAACCAGGCTCATGTTGTGTTGTGTTGTATTGTGCTATATGGTTGTCTATGTGAATACTGTCTGTCTGTAAGTCTATTGCACTATGCATGTAATGTGTGTGACTTATTGCATGTCTGTCTACATCTGTCTATTTCAAATCAAATGTATTTATAAAGCCCTTCTTACATCAACTGATGTCACAGAGTGCTGTACAGAAACCCAGCCTAAAACCCCAAACAGCAAGCAATGCAGGTGTAAAAGCACGGTGGCTAGGAAAACTCCCTAGAAAGGCCAAAACCTAGGAAGAAACCTAGACAGGAACCAGGCTGTGAGAGGTGGCCAGTCCTCTTCTGGCTGTGCCGGGTATAGATTATAACAGAACATGGACAAGATTTTAAAATGTTCATAAAACAGGCAGAACAGTTGAAACTGGAGAAGCAGCCTGGCCAGGTGACATATTTAAGATGACATGATGTCTGATGCAAAAATAATTTCCTAATACATACAATAGTCATCATTATTATCATAATTATAAACTACAACAACTTATTGAACAGATGTGTAGTACTGTAAACACATCTTCTACATTGATTGTTCTGAATCTGTTTTATTCTCAGAACCCCAAATATAGGAGGATAAATGTTCAATCCTCTACGGTCCATCAAGCTGTACAGCAACCTAAAGACTGACCACCAGGTTCAATGATAGCTCCTATCCCCAAGCTGTGAGGATAAACAGGTAGTGACTCACACACACACACACACACACACACACACACACACACACACACACACACACACACACACACACACACACACAGACACAGACACAGACACACACACACACAGACACAGACACAGACACACACACACACACAGACACACACACACACACACACACACACACACACACACACACACACACACACAAATACAGACGCCGTCTGTAGGAAGGCCATAAAGACCATGGAGTCTGTATCAAAGTCTAGAGAGCTGGTTGTTATGGATGTAGAAAAGTTAAAACACACATCCTACAATATATATAGATGTCAACCCTACTCCCTATCAGTCTGGTCCTAATGGGCTGTCAGTTGAATCAACCAGTCAGTATCCAGTGGGTCCCTTGCGGGCTCATCCCGTCACTACCAGGTAAAAAGGTAAAGCGCGAAATTCAAATATCTAAATTTGAATTATTAGACATCCACCAATATACAAGTGTTCCATACTCATCAAAAGCTCTGTTTCTTGGCAATATCACAGCATTGTCAGATTTCAGAAAGGCTTTACGGAAAGCAGCACATTCATTTGTTTGAGGCTATCACCTCACATATTTTCCAATAGCCATGTATCGATTAGCCATCATGGCACACACATAACACATTTCACAGCAAAACAAATCAATTACCTGTTGAAGAACTTCTGCTGAGGTCATCCTAAGTGTCCAACGAAGACAATCCATGGTTCTTTTGTTAGAAAAAGTAACGCCTTTTATCCATAAATCCTCCATTTGGTTCGCGCGTTATAATCAGAAACGACAGCCTCCACTAGTCCATGAAACGCGGGGCGCCAACTCGTTCAAATTATACCTATAAACTTGTCCAAAAACAATCAAACATAGTTTTAAATGTTTCCTTAGGAACACTTTTACGTATATTTACTATTATAAATCAGCCGGAATATAAACTGATCAATAACGACGATAAAACAGACGCCTCCGTGACTTCGTGCCACGCGCATTGTTCCCATAATTATCCTCTCAAGCTCCGGCAGCAAAGGTGACTGTTTTGGAGAGCCTGGCGTGCCCAAAGTAAAATGCCTCCCATTCAGGCTCAGAAAATGGGATATGCATATAGTTAGTACCATTGGATAGGAAACACTCAGAATTTTCCAAAACTGTCATCCATTTGTCTGTGAGTCAATCAGAACGCATAGGGCAGGCAAAACCCTGAGGAATTTCTGTCCTGGAAAAAGTCATTTTGACACATTGCTAATTTTGGAACCCCTCCCTATTGAAAATGACCATATATAGGCATATGTTTGCAGTCCAGGAAGTTTCCTTGTGATGTCACCAGCCTCTGGATGGTGTTTTCCTCCATTTTGGGTGAGTCATTCCAGCTACTTCTGCCCTGACTACTATAAATATGTATCAACCACAGAACTGACACTCACTAGCAGTCCCCACTCACTACCAGTCAGTTGACTCACTGTACAAGACCTCTCCCCTTCACTTCACTCTGTAGGTACTCTTGACAATATCTTGAAATATAGTTTTGGGTTATTTGTTTTTAGTCGTTATTCATATTCATGAGGGTAATGTATCATTGTACTTTGTTATGTTTTGAACTGTGTTTTGCTGTTACATCAGGGTCAGTATTCATAAAGTGTCTCAGTGTAGGAGTGTTGATCTACATAGGGATGAGATGATTAACCAGGGTAAAAGACATGCAAGCAAACATTGTTGTGTGTGTGTGTGTGCTGCAGCGTGTGTGTGTGAATGACACAGTTGATCTAACACAGAACTTTCCCTTCCTTCCTCTTTAAGACATTAACTTGTCTGTTCCAGTGTTCTAGACTAGAGCTCCCCTACTGGCACCTCAACATTACTGCACCATCCTAATATTAATGTCCTCAATAATGTTGGGCTAATAACTAATAATTAGAAACAGACAATACATCAGATAGAATGGTGAAACAGAACACTGTCTACTTGATAACGTCACATTTAATCACACAAACACTGATGTCTGTAGTATTACAACATACCACTATCATATTATGTTACACTGTTGACCCTTGTGTACAGTACTGGTAGTAGCATTAGTTAGCAGAGGAATCAGTATCATCATCACCATAGCCTGCTGTATTGACTGCTGCTGTCTATATACTGTATAGTCTAATGTAGCCTGTTATCCATATATAGTCTAATGTAGCCTGTTATCCATATATAATCTAATGTAGCTTGTTATCCATATATAGTCTAATGTAGCCTGTTATCCATATATAGTCTAATGTAGCTTATTATACATATATAGTCTAATGTAGCCTGTTATCCATATATAGTCTAATGTAGCCTGTTATCCATATATATTCTAATGTAGCCTGTTATCCGTATATAGTCTAATGTAGCCTGTTCTCCATTTATATTCTAATGTAGCCTGTTATCCATTTATATTCTAATGTAGCCTGTTATCCATGTATAGTCTAATGTAGCCTGTTATCCATATATAGTCTAATGTAGCCTGTTATCCATATATAGTCTAATGTAGCCTGTTATCCATATATATTCTAATGTAGCCTGTTATCCATATATAGTCTAATGTAGCCTGTTCTCCATTTATATTCTAATGTAGCCTGTTCTCCATTTATATTCTAATGTAGCCTGTTATCCATATATAGTCTAATGTAGCCTGTTATCCGTATATAGTCTAATGTAGCCTGTTATCCATATATAGTCTTATGTAGCCTGTTTTCCATTTATAGTCTAATGTAGCCTGTTATCCATATATATTCTAATGTAGCCTGTTATCCATATATAGTCTAATGTAGCCTGTTCTCCATTTATATTCTAATGTAGCCTGTTCTCCATTTATATTCTAATGTAGCCTGTTATCCATATATAGTCTAATGTAGCCTGTTATCCGTATATAGTCTAATGTAGCCTGTTATCCATATATAGTCTTATGTAGCCTGTTATCCATTTATAGTCTAATGTAGCCTGTTATCCATATATATTCTAATGTAGCCTGTTATCCATATATAGTCTAATGTAGCCTGTTCTCCATTTATATTCTAATGTAGCCTGTTCTCCATTTATATTCTAATGTAGCCTGTTATCCGTATATAGTCTAATGTAGCCTGTTATCCATATTTAGTCTAATGTAGCCTGTTATTCATTTATATTCTAATGTAGCCTGTTATCCATGTATAGTCTAATGTAGCCTGTTATCCATATATAGTCTAATGTAGCCTGTTATCCATATATAGTCTAATGTAGCCTGTTATCCAGGCTAGGGGGATACCTAGTCAGTTGTACAACTGAATGCCTTCAACTGAAAGTGTCTTCCGCATTTAACCCAACTCCTCTGAATCAGAGAGGTCCTGGGGGGCTGCCTTAATCGACATTCACGTCTTCCGCGCCCGGGGAACAGCGGGTTAACTGCCTTGTTCAGGGCAGAATAACAGATTTTTACCTTGTCAGCACTGGGATTCGACCTTGCAACCTTCCGGTTACAAGTCCAACGCTCTAACCACTTGATACTGTACATGAACATAAATGTACAGTATAAATTCACAGAACTTAAGATATGGGCCTCGTTCCAATATCCACAGCAGCACACTACTTGTTTAATTTAAGGTGGTCTGGTGTGGATGTTAGATCACCCCATGGACCCTAGGGGCGTTCCAGGCTGACTACATTGCAGTCAAGCTGTATGCAGCAACCAATGGTTGTGTGCCACATCATCGATTGCGCACTCAGGAATCACGGGTTAACTGATATCTTAAACACAAACACCTATCCAGGCATTGTGAGAACTGGCAGGCGACTGTAATATAGTCTGCCTGGAACAGGCCCTATATTCAATTGCAATTCAATTGAAAACATCTCAGACCGAGGGAAAGGGGAAAGGAAATCAGAGGAGCACTCCTCTTCACTTTGATTGACACTTCACACACTCATACTGTATGTCCAGTGTTCTGTCTGTGCTGCGTGTCAGAGGACTACAAAAGTGGTGACACCCCCAATACCTCCATTCTATCCAAGATTTCTGTTCCCTTTTAAGGTAGGTACATGGTCCCTCTTCATCTTCCTCAATCTTCATATTCATTATTCTGTTCTTCCTCTTCCTCCTCTTTTGCTTCCCTCTGTCATATCCGGACGGTGCGTGGTGTTCAGGGTTGTAAGGGTGGTAAGGGTGGTCAGGGTGGTCAGGTTTGTCAGGGTGGTCAGGGTTGCCATGGTTTCTTGTCTCTTCCTCTATTTTCAGGCTTGTGTTCGATGCGACATTTGTCACCATAGAGACAGCCAGTGGTCCTCCAGAAGAAACACTCATCACCATTGATGGGAGCCATCCTCCTGGTCCTGGGAGAGAGAGACACACAAACAGTATGAAAACACAAGCGCCTGCACGCAAGTGCTCCCGTCCCCACCTTCTGTCAGTTGTCAGTAATGTTGTACAATTCATGGACCATAGATTAGTAACAATTTAGAATAAAACATTATAAATGCTTATATATGTTTATTAATTATAGTCGGTGTTTTGACAGATAGTCGGATGTCCGTACCCTGTGGAGGTGTACTGGGAGGCTGAGGAGGTGTTGAGGCCTATAGAATTGGTCCTTTGAAGAGAGGGAGGGGTTCTCTGCATCTAGCGGTCTGGGTACCTGATCACCAGCCTGGTGCTCTCCAGCTCCACCCACTGGGCAGGAGGACAAACAGCAGCCTCAGTCAAAAAACATACAACAGCAGCCACAGTTCAATACATACAACAGCAGTCACAGTCCAAACACATACAACAGCAGCTACAGTCAAAATGCATAAAATGGAACCAATAGCATGGTCCCAAAAGTACAACTGAACCAATAGCATATTCCCAAAAGTACAATATCCTAAAGTTCAAGCTAAATATTTGAAAGCACATCTCACATAGTTAAATGCATTTGACAGCATTATGTTTCATCCCACCTCTCACCTGGAGCCTCTCCAAGGCTAGAGCGGCCATGTTGGTATTCTTGATGTTGACAAAGGCACAGAATCTCTCATGCAGAACTCTGATACTCTCTATCTCACATCACCTATAACCACAACTAGGGAGAGACAGAACATAGAGAGTATTAGAGTTCTACATTCTAATTCTATGTTCTTTACTGTAGGTGAGAGGAGAATTAGAATGTAGAACTCTGATACTCTATCTTACCACACCTACAGTGCAGAACAGAGAGTATCAGAGTTCTACATTTTAATTCTATGTAAAAGAATGATGATTCTCATTCCAACTCAGCAGACAGAGATAAATGTTATAGTATTAGAATGGTGGACTGGCAGCCATTTTGAGTGAAACATGTTAAGTGTTAATTTTATGTTACTTGATGATTATCACACCATATCAGAAACAAAGAAAGTCCCAGCAAGAGAAGCCTAAGCAGTGGATATGCAAGTTGCCTAGAGGTTATGAGTGCTGGGCCAGTAACAGAAAGGTTGCTGGTTCAAATCCCTGAGCCCACTAGGTGAAACATCTGTCAATGCACTTCATCCTAATAGGTCCTGTAAGTCTGGATGAGAGTGTCTGTTAAAAGACTAACATGCAGATAGAGAACTAAAACAGATAGAAATGGGGCCTGGTGGTTGGATATTTTTAGGAGATCCCAAATGTGTTTCTCAGTGAGGTCCCACCCAGCGAGAGGCACAGGAGGACCTGAGGAGGAGAGGAAGGGAGGGGACCATGTTCAGAATAAATCCATTAAAGCAACCTTATAACAACACAACGTTATGGTTCTAAATGGCCCATAGGGCTCTGGTCAAAAGTAGTGCACTATGTAGGAATATGGTGCTATTTGGGACAGTCTATAGAACCTATAACTGTAGGGATGTATACTGACATTACATGATGTATTATTTAAATGTGGAATAACCAAACAACAGACTGGGTGGGATTTCAGTGAACTAAGCTGGTCTGTAATGATGAGATAACCTTGTCTTAGACCTGGAGATTCATGTTAACTAATAGGAGCTGATGTCTAGACTTTAGCTCAATGGACTAGCATGGTCTAGTCACACTAACAACCCTGGTATGTTACCCAGAGTTAAACATAAACACCCAGTAGAGTCCTGAGAGGAGGAGAGGTCCACCACTCGAGTCCTGAGGGGAGGCGACGTCCACCACTGGAGTCCTGACGGGAGGAGACGTCCACCACTCGAGTCCTGACGGGAGGGGAGGTCCACCACTGGAGTCCTGAGGGGAGGAGACGTCCACCACTGGAGTCCTGAGGGGAGGAGAGGTCCACCACTGGAGTCCTGAGGGGAGGAGAGGTCCACCACTGGAGTCCTGAGGGGAGGAGATGTCCACCATTGGAGTCCTGAGGGGAGGAGAGGTCCACCACTGGAGTCTTTGAGAGGGGAGCCGAGAGCAGCCTGCACCGTGGTAAACTTCTCCAGCAGCAACAATCTCTGCACTTCCTCAAAACCCAGATCCTACAGGAGAGAGAGGCGACACAGAGAGAGAGAGACACAAAGAGACACAGAGTTAGAGAGAAAGAAACAATACCAAACCTCAGCTTCGGACACATTGAGTTATCCAACTACTTCCACCAACTCCATTACGCTGGAGCCTGACCCCTTTCTCCCCTCACCATGATCTGCAAGACCTTACAGTTGAAGACCTCAGTGGAGGTCTCATCTCAGTCCTGATCCAGCTTTAACACCTGATCCATGGCTCCTTTCTGCCTCACCATACTGCTGGAGAGAGAAGAGGGAGGGAGGGAGGAAGGGGAGAGGGAGAGAGCGAGAGAGGATGGGGAGAGATGGGAGATGAAGCGAGAGAGAGCAGGGGGAAGAGAGGGGGAGATAAGATGAGTGGGGAGAGGGAGAAGAGATTGAGAGTCAGATTTCACCGACAGACACACACACACACACACACACACAGTAATGTCCACATTCACAGTAGAGAGCTTAGACACTGACCTTCAACACCATCAGTGCACTCCTTGAGGAAGGATTCCTTTGGCCAATTCAGAGGCTGAGCTGGATGGAATTCTGAGTGTCTGATAGGGCAGAGGTGTAGAGCTCCAGACACCAGTAGCAGTATGAACCATTCCCAAAGAACCAAAGAAATTAGATCAAAGTAGAAATAGTCCATCCAGATCTTTACCACCTAGTAAATCTGTTGGACCACTTCCATTAGAGTACTCCTGCAGTAGTCTAGGAGCAACACACACACACACACACACGGGCGGCAGTAGTACAGACTGTGTGTGTGTGTGTGTGTGTCCACTCATGGTTATGTTGGTCAATGGTACAATCATTTGTCCAACAGGCAGAAATACAAGAAGAGCAGAATGGAAATAGTTCTGATTCAATGTTAGGTAATAAAATTACCCATTTATTGTTTACCTTTGAGCTTATTTACAACATGATGCTAATACTGTATTCAATGTATCTAAAATACCTAATAAGAAATTATTAATAATTTGATGATAAAACAAGCAATATCATGGCACTGAACAATATGGTATTACATCATATAAAATATAAAATGCCCAATAACAACTGACAGAAATACAAAGCAAAATATCTTTAAACACATCAGGAGCAACTCGAGAGCTACAATTATTTGAAAGCTCTTGTCAATATTATTCTTTTTGTGTCACTAAGACAAGCCAAAACTTTATATGTTATTGTAACGCCCAGTCCCGAGTTTCAGGCTGGAGCGTTTTGGTTTTGTCTTTGTGTAGGGTTTGTTCATTCTAGGTGTCGTATTTCTATGTTGGGTAATGGTTCCCAATTAGAGGCAGCTGTGTGTCGTTGTCTCTAATTGGGAACCATATTTAGGCTAGTAGGTTTCACTCTGGGTTCGTGGGTTATTGTATGTTCATAGCTGTGTTTGTTTGTTCAGTTATGTTCATCGTTACGTTCTCCGTTCTTTGTTTTGTTCCGTCTTGTTCCCGTGGATTTATTAAATCATGTATTCTGGCTACATCGCTGCGTCTTGGTCTGTCCGTTCAGTAGAGAAACGTGACAGAATAACCCACCAAACAAAGACCAAGCAGCGAGAGACCCGGGAGCTTAGGTCTTGGGAGAAGGAGCTGTTCTATGGGAGTGCTTGGGACCAGCCTGGGGAGTATCGTCGACCCAGAGAGGAACTGGAAGCAGCGGCGGCGGAGCGGCGCAGGTGTGAGGACTTGATGGGAGCATGGGACCCGGAGAGAGGAATGTTTCTCAGACCTCGCCGGGCCAGGGAAGCCCGTAAGGCAGCCCCAAGAAACTTTTTGGGGGGCACACGAGGAGGTTGGCCGGTTCAGGAGGGACTCCTGAGCCAACCCCTCGTGCTTCATGGAGAGAGCGTAGGGGAGAGCGTCGCAGCAAAGGGAGGCCGTGCAATGCAGTGTTGCGCACGGTTTCCCCTATACGGAGTCAGAGGCCGGTGCGAGAGATTCCCGCTCCACTCATCAGTCGGGGTAAACGAAGCGTTCAGCCAGGAAGAGTGGTGCCTGCTCTGCGCGCTAAGTCTCCAGTGCGCCTCCTGGGACCCGGATATCCTGCTCCAGTTCCATGTGCGGTGTCTCCGGTACGTGTCCGCAGCCCAGTGAGAGAGATCCCAGCGCCACTCACTGGTCGGGCCGAGGTCTGTGTGTTACCTGGGAGAGTGGTGTCAGCTCTGCGAGCCAGGCCTCCAGTGCGCCTTTTGGGCCCATGTTATCCTGTGGTCTTACGGGCAGAATCTCCGGTACGTATCCACAGCCCAGTCCGAGAGATTCCAGCTCCACTCACCCATGAGACCAGGGTTAGTGAGCTAGCTGGAGGTATGTCGGCTCTCCGTATCAGGTCCCAGGTCCGGGTGGAGGTTTCTACACGCCCAGTCCGGTTCCACGTTCAAGATCCCTGTTCCACGTTCCAAGATCCCTGTTCCACGTTCCAAGATCCCTGTTCCACGTTCCAAGATCCCTGTTCCACGTTCCAAGATCCCTGTTCCGCTGTTCCAAGATCCCTGTTCCGCGTTCCAAGATCCCTGTTCCGCTGCGTTCCAAGATCCCTGTTCCGGCGTTCCAAGATCCCTGTTCCGTGTTCCAAGATCCCAGTCCGTGTAGTGGTGTCTACACGCCCAGTCCCTGTTCCACGCTCCGAGATCCCTGTTCCACGCTCCGAGACCCCTGTTCCACGTTCCAAGATCCCTGTTCCACGTTCCAAGATCCCTGTTCCGCGTTCCAAGATCCCTGTTCCGCGTTCCAAGATCCCTGTTCCGCGTTCCAAGATCCCTGTTCCGTGTTCCAAGATCCCAGTCCGTGTAGTGGTGTCTACACGTCCAGTCCCTGTTCCACGCACTCCAGCTCCCCCCGCGGCGCTCCGAGAGTCCAGCACGCCCTGCTCCGCCCCGCCGCACTCCAGCTCCCCGCGTGCGCTCCGAGAGTCCAGCACGTCCTGCTCCGGCCCGGCGCCCAGCTCCCGTGCGCTCCGAGAGTCCAGCACGCCCTGCTCGGCTCCAGCGCGCAAGCTCCCGTGCGTTCAGAGAGTCCAGCACGTCCTGCTCGGCCCCGCGCACCAAGCTCCCGTGCGCTCGAGAGTCCAGCACGTCCTGTTCGGCTCCGGCGCACCAAGCTCCCGTGCGCTCCGAGAGTCCAGCACGCCCTGTTCGGCTCCGCGCACTCCAGCTCCACGTGCGCTCCGAGAGTCCAGCACGCCCTGTCCCGGCCCGCCGCACCAAGCTCCCCTGCGTTCCGAGTCCAGCACGCCCTGTCCCGGCCCGCGCACCAAGCTCCCCGCGGCGTTCCGAGAGTCCAGCACGTCCTGTCCCGGCTCCGCGCACCCAGCTCCCCGTGCGCTCCGAGAGCCCAGCACGTCCTGTTCGGCTCCGCGCGCCCAGCTCCACGTGCGCTCCGAGAGTCCAGCACGCCCTGTCCCGGCCCACGCACCAAGCTCCCCCGTGCGTTCAGAGAGTCCAGCACGCCCTGTCCCGGCTCCGGCGCACCAAGCTCCCGTGCGCTCAGAGAGTCCAGCACGTCCTGTCCCCTGGCTCCGCGCACCAAGCTCCCGTGCGCTCAGAGAGCCCAGTTCGGCCTGTTCCCGCCTCGCACCAGAGTGCAAGGCCCCGAGCCCAGTTCGGCCTGTTCCCGCCCTCAAGCACCAGAGTGCGCCCCGAGCCCAGTTCGCCTGTTCCCGCTCCACGCACCAGAGTTCCAGTGAGCATCACAAGTCCAGTACGACCAGTTCCTGCTCCACGCACCAGAGTTCCAGTGAGCATCACAAGTCCAGTACTGCCAGTTCCTGCTCCACGCACCAGAGTCCCAGTGAGCATCACAAGTCCAGTACGACCAGTTCCTGCTCCACGCACCAGAGTTCCAGTGAGCATCACAAGTCCAGTACTGCCAGTTCCTGCTCCACGCACCAGAGTTCCAGTGAGCATCACGAGTCCAGTACGACCAGTTCCTGCTCCACGCACCAGAGTCCCAGTGAGCATCATGAGTCCCGTACTGCCAGTTCCTGCTCCACGCACCAGAGTTCCAGTGAGCATCACGAGTCCAGTACGACCAGTTCCTGCTCCACGCGCAGAGTCCCAGTGAGCATCACGAGTCCAGTACGGCCAGTTCCAACTCCACGCACCAGAGTTCCAGGAGAAGGCCCAGGGCCTCCGGTTCTGGATGTCAGACCAGCACGGCCAGCACCGGAGCCTCCACCTGGGACAAAGCGACCATTCTCCGAAGACCCCCCACAGACTTTTGGCGCGTCCGGAGTCCGCGCCTTTGAGGTACTGTAACGCCAGTCCCGAGTTTCAGGCTGGAGCGTTTTGGTTTTGTCTTTGTGTAGGGTTTGTTCATTCTAGGTGTCGATTTCTATGTTGAGTAATGGTTCCCAATTAGAGGCAGCTGTGTGTCGTTGTCTCTAATTGGGAACCATATTTAGGCTAGTAGGTTTCACTCTGGGTTCGTGGGTTATTGTATGTTCATAGCTGTGTTTGTTTGTTCAGTTATGTTCATCGTTACGTTCTCCGTTCTTTGTTTTGTTCCGTCTTGTTCCCGTGGATTTATTAAATCATGTATTCTGGCTACATCGCTGCGTCTTGGTCTGTCCGTTCAGTAGAGAATCGTGACAGTTATAAAAATCTGGAATTGACTCTGCTGCTGTAACTAGCTGTTTCTGTTACTATACGCTGGCTTCTTTTTCTCCATTGACTCTGCTGCTGTAACTAGCTGTTTCTGTTACTATGCGCTGGCTTCTTTTTCTCCATTGACTCTGCTGCTGTAACTAGCTGTTTCTCACTATGCTGCTGATTTCTGATATAATGTTTTCTTTGTAAGTGCTCGCTAGCTGTGTTTGAACCTCGCCCGCATCGTTCAATATGCTCATGTTGCAATGTTTGGCTGCTGCGGGGATGTGATTGATTGCGAGGATCAACCATGTTGCTGCTCTGTTATCAGTTAATAGCCGGCTACAAGCTAGCTAAGTAGAAATAGCATTGAGAGTAACCTATTATACTGCCTACTTGTTTCTTCCCAATACCAGCTTCGAGCTGAATCAGCGTGCTCCGTGAACCATCATGGAGAATCCTCCCTCATCCATACAAGGAGGAAGCAGCCTATGCTAGACTAGCATACAGGCTATGTGTTGCTATACAGTGAGTGAGAAGCAATGTTTTCTGATCATGAGCAGGAGATTAGTTCCTCCCACCACCCCAGCCTCCACCTGTTAGGTTCTGTGTTCCTCTTGGGGGAGTGGTATAGTTTACTGCTACCCTGAAGGAGCAGAGTCTATATCGCCAAGACTTACATTATTAATTTGCTAATAAATAGTTACAAATATTTCTATGTGAAATGTAATCAAATCAGGAAATGGCCAAATCTCATAGAAAAAGAGCAGAAGCATAATCTATCCCATTTATCATCTATATACATACTGTATTGATCATCTATATACATACTGTATTGATCATCTATATACATACTGTATTGATAATCTATATACATACTGTATTGATCATCTGGAGAACAATCTAAATTCCAGCATTTACTCAAAAGTTAAAGATCATTGTCTGGAAAACCTCCTAGATTAGAAAGCAATACGATAGTAAGAGAATAGCATTGTGAGGCCTAGCTTTGGTTTGATGCTGTTGCTCTTCAGTCCAGGTTCTGTTTTGGTTCTCTTCAGTCCAGGTTCTGTGGTGGTTCTCTTCAGTCCAGGTTCTGTGGTGGTTCTCTTCAGTCCAGGTTCTGTGGTGGTTCTCTTCAGTCCACGTTCTGTGGTGGTTCTCTTCAGTCCATGTTCTTTTGTGGTTCTCCCCAGTTCTCATAATCGGAAGGCTCAGCATCTATCTGAGGGTCTGTGTCACTGTACAGGTTCTGTGGTGGTTCTCCCCAGTTCTCATAATCGGAGGGCTCAGCATCTATCTGAGGGGCTGTGTCACAGGGAGAGTCTCTCACATTCTGAAAGAAGACACACTGAATGAGCACTTTACAAACCACTCCCTCTAACATTTTTATGTGAATTAATTAGCTTACTGTCTATGGTATTAGGACTGAAATAACTTGGGTTGTTGACATTATTACCTGTGTGTCTGCTGTGGCATCACTTCCTCCTGTGGATCTCCTGTAATGAGGGACAGAGTGAGTTCTGCTCTCTACTGACCTCTAGTGGAAGTTGATATGTTACTAATACAGTATATGGAAATGATAGACTCACCTCTTCAGAGTGCAGTAGATGGTGAGTAGAAGAGCTCCAGCAGTCAGGACAGCCCCCACCCCCACCCCCACCACAGGAACCCAGGGAAACACTGCTGCAGGATCATGAGTTTATAAATGCATGATGTCAGAATGAAATCTGTAAAATTACAGAGCACCAAAGATTGACAGAATGTGACATACTTACATGTAACATTAATATGGACAGGGATATGCTCTCTCCCTATAATGTTCAGAGCCTCACAGTAGTATCCCTCTCTGTCATCAGAGCTGATGTTATGAATGGTGTATCTCTGTCCAGAATGCCTCATTGCCATTTTCTTGTATGTTATCTTGTACCAGGTGTATTTGTCCACAGGTGGGTTGGCATCACTGCTGCAGGTCAGATTCACTGAACTGCCCTCCACTATTTCACCAGAGGGGCTGACTGACACTGAGGTGGTCTTTGGGCCATCTGGATAACAGACAGAGTAAAAGTTTGGCTTCTCATTATGAAATGGTGTAAGTATTTTGAACTGTAAAATCAAAAACAATTAATAGAAATGAAATAGTAGCCAAAAACAACTGACCAATGATGTACTGGAGGATTTTGTAAGACTTTAAAAAGTGTATTAGTCCCACTCACACACTGCAGGAGAATTGGTGCCTTTTACAGCACAGTAGAAGCTGTCTTCAGTTTTGAAGTCGACTGAGTATGAGGGGGAGGAGTCCTCTTGTACAATCGTACTGTTCCTGTACCAGTGGTAGCTGGGGTTGGGGTTGTCAGTCAGAGTACAGGTGGTGCTACAGGTCAGTGTCGTTGACAACAATGTAGTGGTCACCTTCACCTGCAGGTCTGGAGTAGATAACATTAAACCCTCAGTGACCTGTTGTCTAGTTCTAATGAGGCAGGAGTGGACGTTCTCAAATCCTTCATTCAGACATTCCTATTTTACGCATACTTTCATATTAATTATATTATTTCAATACAAATCAAGACAATTTTCCAGAAACAATTAAACAGATTAGCATTATATATATATATATAATATCACTGTACCTGTAACAGACAAAGTGACTCCAGGGCTACCAAAATATTTCCCTCCCGGTCTGATCTGTTATAAATCTGAACATGTACGTAGCTGAGTCACTCTCTCTCAGGTCTGTGATTGTCAGGGTGTGTCCATTCATCTTATTGCTAAGGTACGTCACACGACCTTTGTAGTCTGGGTCATCTCTCAGATTTAGATAATTTTTTCTGAACCAGAAGGTTGATGTGACTGTATAACCACTGGGATATGTGTAAGAGCAGGACAGCTCCACTGTTGACCCCTTCAAGGTACAGATACTCTGAGTGGTGTATGTAACACTCCAGCCAATCTGCCCCAGTACCACTGAAACACAGTTAGACATCACAAGGACGTTACATTAAGTTCAAGGTCTTTTGACTCACACTAACACTTTGTTCCCATAGTTGCTGAGTTGAGACATTGATACTCTTTGGTTGAGTGTGAATGGAAACCACAGATAAGCTTCACTCAGTGAGGTGTGAAAGACAACTGTTTAAAGTGAAGTGGAGACGCCAAATGTGTTGACAGTAGAACATAAAAATGGTTATCCTTTTAGAAATATCTGTAGATTGATAAACAGAGCAACTAAAAGATTAGAATGAGACCATACCTGCTACAGACCAGAGAAAGACCACCAACACACTTCCTGCTGTTCTCAAGGCCATTGTTGCATCTCCCACCCTGCAGTCTTAGAAACATAAACAACAACTCACTCTATAGCTGGTGAATAACTCCACCTGATACATTGAAGTAGAAACTGTAAATGGGATACAGGGCCTCATTATTGAAAATGAACCAGGCTCATATTGTGTTGTGTTGTATTGTTTTATATGGTTGTATATGTGAGTACTATCTGTCTGTAATGTGTGTGACGTGTTGCATGTCAGTCTACGTCTGTCTATTTAAACTGACATGATGTTTGATGCAAAAGTATTTCCTAATATATACAATAGTCATCATCATCCCCAACAACAACAATCCTTAATTGAACAGATGCCTAGTACTGTAAATACATATTTCTACACTGATTGTTGTGAAGCTGTTTTATTCTCAAAACCCCAAATATAGGAGGATAAATGTTCAATCCTTTACGGTCCGTCAAGCTGTACAGCAGCCTAAAGACTGTAACAGCAGCCTAAAGACTGTACAGCAGCCTGAAGACTGTAACAGCAGCCTAAAGACTGTACAGCAGCCTAAAGACTGTACAGCAGCCTTCGTCTTCATTACACACACCTGGTTCCAATCCCCACTCTGTCACTGTATATATACTCCCTCTGTCATTTGTCTTTGTCGGTCATTGTAAATGTTGCTTGATTTCGTACTATTTCCTGAGTACTTTATTATTTTAATGCATTAATACATTTCAGTAGTTCTAAACCTGCCTCCTGACTCTCTACACACACTCGACCCACACACACACACACACACACACACACACACACACACACACACACACACACACACACACACACACACACACACACACACACACACACACACACACACACACACACACACACACACACACACACACACACACACACACACACACACACAGACCGTTTGGAGGCCACGCACTGCAAGCCTGTGTGAGTGGCCGAGATGGACAAATATCAGTGTCACCAGCTTGTACCTACACCAGAGGCTGTCCAAGCGTGCCTACGAAGGGGCTGGCATTTAAGCAGAGTCTCAGGAAAGGCCTGCTTAACGTAGCCGTTAAATGAGCAGCCCACTTCCAAAATGAGCCCCTCCCCCTGGCCTCTCCCCACAACAACAATATCTGGCGTATTTGGCACACAGGAAAACACATCAACATTAAACCAGCTTCAAATCAAATCAAATCGGTTTTGTCACATGCGCCGAATACAACAGGTGTAGACCTTACAGTGAAACGCTTACTTACAATCCATTAACCAACAATGCAGGTTTAAGTAAAAAATGTAAATGAAATAAAAGTAACAAATAATTAAGAGCCGCAGTAAAACAACAATAGTGAGGCTATATACAGGGGGTAAAGGTACAGAGTCAAAGTGCGTGGCACCGGTTAGTCGAGGTCATTGAGGTAATATATACATGTAGGTAGAGTTATTAAAGTGACTTACGCATAGATAATAACAGAGAGTACTGTAGCAGCAGCATAAAAAGAGGGGGGACAATGCAAACAGTCTGGGGAGTCTTATGGCTTTGGGTAGAAGATGTTAAGCGTCAGTCTTTTCGACCTAGACTTGGTGCTCCGGTACCGCTTGCCGTCGGTAGCAGAGAGAACGGTCTATGACTAGGTGGCTGGAGTCTTTTTTAGTGCCTTCCTCTGACACCGCCTGGTATAGAGGTCCTGAATGGCAAGAAGCTTGGCCCCAGTGATGTGCTGGGCTGTTCTCACTACCCTCTGTAGTGCCTTGCGGTCTGAGGCCGAGCAGTTGCCATACTAAGCAGTGATGAAACCAGTCAGGATCCTCTTGAAGGTGCAGCTGTAGAACCTTTTGAGGATCTGAGGATCCATGACAAATCTTTTCAGTCTCTTGAGGGGAATGGGTTTTGTCATGCCCTCTTCACGACTGTCTTGGTGTGCTTGGATCATGTTAGTTGTTGGTGATGTGGACACTAAGGAACTTGAAGCTCTCAACCCGCTCCACTACAGCCCCGCCAATGAGAATGGGGGCGTGCTCAGTCCTCCTTTTCCTGTAGTCCACAATCATCTTCTTAGTCTTGATCACGTTGAGGGAGAGGTTGTTGTCCTGGCACCACACGGCCAGGTCTCTGACCTCCTCCCTATATGCTGTCTCGTCGTTGTTGGTGATGGTATTGGAGTTGTGCCTGGCCGTGCAGTCATGAGTGAACAGGGAGTACAGGAGGGGACTGAGCACTCAACCCTGAAGGGCCCCCGTGTTGAGGATCAGCGTGGCGGATGTGTTGTTACCTAGCCTTACCACCCGGGGGCGGCCCATCAGGAAGTCCAGGATCCAGTTGCAGAGGGAGGTGTTTAGTCCCAGGGTCTTTAGCTTTGTGATGAGCTTTGAGGGCACTATGGTGTTGAACACTGAGCTGTAGTCAATGAATAGCATTCTCACATAGGTGTCCCTTTTGTCCAGGTGTGAAAGGACAGTGTGGAGTGCAACAGAGCATCATCTGTGGATCTGTTGGGACAGTATGCAAATTGGAATGGGTCTAGGGTTTCTGGGATAATGGTGTTGATGTGAGCCTTGACCAGCCTTTCAAAGCACTTCCTGGCTTACAAATCTTCATTGAGAAGATTTCATTGAGAGTATTTAAACTTTTTGTATTGATTGCTGGTTTGGCAATGCCACTGTCAATCAGAGAAATATGCTGAGAAGGATTATCACCACAGCAAGCAAGGTACTTGGAGTCAAACAGACAGGCCTGGATGAGATCTTCAAGGTCAGGGCCCTCCGTAAGGCTCACAAAATAATTTTAGACCCAAGTCACCCCCTGTACCCGGACTTTGAATTACTCCCCTCTGCTTGAAACATGCTGGTATTACAGACTCAGACAGGGAGAGGTTGAAAATGTCAGTGAAGACACTTGCCAGTTGGTCAGCGCATGCTCGGAGTACACGTCATCGTAATCCGTCTGGCCCTGCGGCCTTGTGAATGTTGACCTGTTTAAAGGTCATACATCGGCTGCGGAGAGCGTGATCACACAGTCGTCCGGAACAGCTGATGATCTCATGCATGTTTCTGTGTTACTAGCTTCGAAGCGAGCATTGAAGTAATTTAGCTCGTCTGGTAAATCTATTGCTCTCAGAGCTCTTAAAATAGCATGCACAAGTCTTTATGTGAACCCACATGTACGGTGTACATCCCATCTTTTTATAGCATACAATATGGCTCTGTATTTGTCATGGGTGACAATAATTTTGGTTGTGACTGTGTATCCAACAATCAGACTAATATGTAAAAATACATTTACACTCACACACACATGCACACACACACACACACAGTTATACTTGACCCTGTTATACTTTGACAGTGAACATTGAATTGAGATCCGGCTATTACTGGCATACTCTACTGATCACATTTTAAACATGCAATTTAATAAACTGAACCAAACTAAACACATGAAACCACAGTCCAGGGTCAGTATTCACAAAGTGTATCAGAGTAGGAGTGCTGATCTGGGATCAGTTTAGCCTTTTAGATCATAATTATATGGACCGTCTGAGACACTTTATGAATACAGGCCCTGATGTAACAACCAAAACACAGTTCAATATAAACCAACAAGTACAAAGATACAGGACGTCATGTGCTGTATGGCTAAAAACATCAAACTAAAACTATATTTCAAGATATCGTCAAGTGTACTTACAGAGTGAAGTGAAGGGGAGAGGTCTTGTACAGAGAGTCAACTTACTGTCAGTGTATGGAAACAAGAAGTAGTCTACTGTAAGTATTAGTAGAAGCAGGCATAGCCTAAGTGTGAGTTCTGTGGTTGACACGTTTTAAAGTAGCCTAGCCTAGTCAGGGCATTAACATGCAGGAACAGCATGTCACATAACGGATGTTACTGTATCTAAATAGAAAATGGTCTAAAGTCAGCATACTGTAGTTGCATTTCTTTATTTGAGGAGTGGGCCTACATGTTTTACAAGAAGCAAAATGTGACCCATTCCCATCACTCTTCATCAGCTGCATCAAAGTGGTACTGAAGGTTCCAGAACAGATGAAAGGGGAGTATCTTTGGTACCAGTGTTCTAGACTAGAGCTCTCCCTACTGACATCTCAACATTACTGCAGCCTCCAGGCTTCATATGTCCCTACTAGTCTGCTGAAATTATACAAAATAGAAGGTAGAAAATGTCCAAAATATATATTGAATAAAACAGTCAAGCACGTAAAAAATACTGTGATATTGGGACTTATGTTGAACTGGCGTTTGAATTGAGCGAACAAGTGAGCTCAGCTAGCGTGTTAGCTACATGAAGCTGCTGTTATTCAGTGATAAACAAGCATTTTTGTGCATCACACAGCTACTCTGAATGGACTGGATTGAGAACAATATGATGTGCTGCCTCTGAATTACAGCAAGTCCCCATACTTAGCTTGTGAGCTAGCTAGTCAGCTAACATTTAGCTATCAACATTAGCTAGCTAGAAACAACAGACAACAGTGAGCTGTCATTATGCCAAGGCAAGCTGCTCTGAATTTCCAGTGTGTGCTTGTGTGAAGGAGAAGTCTTCAGCTCACTGATCTTCAGAACAACGAACGCAAAGTGAACCCTGACATGTATATATCTAAGTCTGTCTGTCTGTCTAGGATTATTGTGTCCCATTGTGTCTGAGTAATGCGTGTTTTTTTTAAATGACAATGAATAATCTTTCATGTAATTGGTTATTGCTGATTTGTTATTGTTATTTTATCGTGTGATCTTTTTTTTGTAGCATTTTATATTATGTTCTTACATAAAAACAACTGCATTGTTGCTTAAGGGCTTGTCATTAACCATTTTACAGTAAGGTCTACACCTGTTGTATTCGGCGCATGTGACTAATACAATTAGATTTGTGTGTCTAGGTGCTGGACATTGCTCCCTCTGACACTGGGATTATGAACATCTAAAAGTCTAAGCCGTTTGGGGGGTTCTACTAGCTGACATATGGAATTGTTTTAAGGTGGTCATACCATGGATCATTCAGATATTTGATTTTGAATCAAAGACCCCTCTAGGTAAAAATATTGAATTTGTCCTTTACTGCTATAGCCCATATAAACACATTGAATAACACATTCATAATTGGCAAAAAAAGACAGAAAAAATGTATAATAAGAAATAAGGTTTTGAAGTGACTGTCCTAAATCTAGGAGACATAACAAAGCTCAGGACACTATATATTCAAAAGTATGTGAACATCCCTTCAAATTAGTGGATTAGGCTATAACACACCCGTTGCTGACAGATGTATAAAATCGAGCAATCTCCATCAACAAACATTAGCAGTAGAATGGCCTTACTGAAGAGCTCAGTGCCTTTCAATGTGGCCCCTTCATAGGATGCCACCTTTACAACAAGTACATTTGTCCGATTTCTGCCCTGCTAGAGCTGCCCTGGTCAACTGTAAGTGCTGTTATTATGTTATTATGAAGTGGTAACTTCTAGGAGCAACAACAGCTCAGCCGCGAAGTGGTAGGCCACACAAGCTCACAAGACGGCACCGCCGAGTGCTTAAGTGCTTAGCGCGTAAAAAAAATGGTGTGTCCTTGGCTGTAGCACTCACTACAGAGTTCCGAACTGCTGCTGGAAGCAATATCAGCACAGGAATTGTTTTACAGGAGCTTCATGAATTAGATTCCTTGACCGAGCAGCGCACACAAGCTTAAGATCACCGTGCGCAACGCCAAGCGTCGGCTGGAGTAGTGTAAAGCTTGCCGCCATTGGACTCTGGAGCAGTGGAAACGCGTTCTCTGGAGTAATAAATCACGCTTCACCATCTGGCAGTCAGACTGATGAATCTGGGTTTGGTCGGGCTCTTTTTCATGGTTCGGGTTAGATCCCTTAGTTCCAGTGACATTCTATACGATTCTGTGCTTCCAACTTTGTGGCAAAAGTTTGGGGAAGACACTTTCCTGTTTCAGCATGACAATGCCCCCGTGTACAAAGCAAGGTCCATACAGAAATGGTTTGTTGAGATCAGTGTGGAAGATCTTGAATGGCCTGCACAGAGCCCAGACCTCAACCCCATCATAAACCTTTGGGATGAATTGGAACGCCAACTGCAAGCCAGGCCTAATCGCCCAACATCAGTGCCCAACCTCACTAATGCTCTTGTGGCTGAATGGAAACAAGTCCCCACAGCAATGTTCCAACATCTAGTGGAAAGCCTTGCACAACACACCAGCTGTATGTGACCAGGTGAAAAATCCTTCCCCAGCCAAACCACTACACACACCCCATATCGTTGTCACCATATTAGCTAAAGTAACTTCATAGTAAACATAGTTAATAGAACTAAAGCGTTAGTAAACCCGCTAAAATCATAAGGTAACGTTACAGTTTACAGCCAGTAGTAAGCAGTTACACCGGCGAGCCCCGGTGGCAATAAAATAGTCAAACCAAAACCTTACCTTGACTTGGAAGAGTTCCAGTGTTGTGTTGGATAGCCAGCTAGCTAATATAGCATCCCTCTGTTCGAGCAGGGTGTTTGAGTAGGCTAAACTAGATAGCTGCATTTGCTGGCTAAGTGAGTGAAAGTGAAAGTGAAAAAAAGAATACAACATCTCTTTCTATCTCTCTCTTGCTTCTCCTTCATTTTGGAAGTACTGTGTTCGTTCAAAACTGTTCAACTATTGTCTTTCTCTCTCTTTGAGTCAACTACTCACCACGTTGTATGCACTGCAGTGCTATCTAGCTGTATCTTATGCTTTCAGTACTAGATTCATTCTCTGATCCTTTGATTGGGTGGGCAACATGTCAGTTCATGCAGCAAGAGCTCTGATAGGTTGGAGGACATCGTCCGGAAGTTGTCATAGTTACTGTGTAAGTCTATGGAAGGGGGTGAGAACCATGAGCCTCTTAGGTTTTGTATTGAAATCAATATACCCAGAGGAGGACAGAAGCTAACTGTCCTCCAGCATGGTGCTAACCTACAGAGTGCTGTTGAGGCTACTGTAGACCTGCAAAATAGTATGTTTTAATAATTTATAACTTTTGGATTTTGAATTTGGCGCCTTGCATTTCACCAGCTAGCGCCCCACCACTCCGTAAGAAGTTAAGCTTTAAGGTGTTGTGTATCTGTGTTAAACTGGGGTCATTTGTGTGTGTGTGTGTGTGTGTGTGTGTGTGTGTGTGTGTGTGTGTGTGTGTGTGTGTGTGTGTGTGTGTGTGAGAGTGAGAGTGTGTGTGTGAGAGTGAGTGAGTGAGTGAGTGAGAGTGAGAGTGAGTGAGAGATGAACAGTGCTGGGTGTTGATCTATGACAGTTTATCTCCTGACTGTAATGTAGTAGGTCTGTAGTAGGTCTAGCCTACAGCCTAGCCACACATGGTTACGTGGTTCAATGGCGCCATCATGTGTCCAACCAGCAGAAATACAAGAAACAAAAGCAGTGTGGAGAAAGTTCAAATAAAATTAAACATTATTTGTCACATGAGCTGAATACAACAGGTGTAGACCTTACAGTGAAATGCTTACTTACGAGACCCTAAACAACAATGCAGTTTTAAGAAAAATAACTAAAAAATAAGTAATAAAAGTAACAAATAATTAAAGAGCAGCAGTAAAATAACAATAGCGAGGCTATATACAGGGGGTACGCATGCAGTCAATGTGCGGGGCACAGGTTAGTCGAGGTAATTGAGGTAATATGTAATGTAGGTATAGTTATTAAAGTTACTATGAATAGATAATAAACAGAGAGTAGCAGCAGCGTAAAAGCGGGAGTGGGGGCAATTCAAATAGTCTGGGTAGTTGGACCTAGCCTCTTGGACCTAGACTTGGCACTCCGGTACCGCTTGCCGTGCGGTAGCAGAGAGAACAGTCTATGACTAGGGTGGCTGGAGTCTTTGACAATTCTTAGGGCCTTCCTCTGACACCGCCTGGTATAGAGGTCCTGGATGGCAGGAAGCTTAGCCCCAGTGATGTACTGGGCCGTACGCACTGCCCTCTGTAGTGACTTCACGGTCAGAGGATGCACATGCTCCTTCACTAAATTATATTTGAACTATAATGTAAAAATAACTAACCAAAATATATTCTTAAAGGGTGATGGTGCATTTGCTGCCGTGAACCATCACAACTATATCTTTGTTGATGAAGCGGGCTTCAACCTGGCCAAAACTCAGCGCCGCATGGGCGGAATCTCATCGGCCAACGGGCGACCGTCCAAGTGCATGGACAACGTGGGGAAACTTCTCCATGTGCGCAGCTATCTCTGATGAGGGTGTGGTAGGACGTAGGCCATGGCTTGGATCCTACACACCTCATTGTGTTTCTCATTGATATTGAGCAGGCCTGTCAAGGTGAACTTGTTAACTATTTCATTGTATGGGACAATGTCAGGTTCCACTATGCAGAGGTGGTTCAGGCATGGTTTTGGGCCCATCCCTGATTCGTGACCCTATACCTGCCCCCATACTCTCCTTTCATCAATCCTGTTGAGGAACTTTTCAGCATGGAGGTGGAAGGTGTATGATCACCATCCCCATGAGCGTGACACCCTCCATCTGGCCATGGATGAGGCATGCGACGACATCAATGCAGACCAATGTCAAGCTTGAATTCGCCATGCCAAAAGGTTTTTCCCACGGTGCATGAACAATGAGGATGTTCACTGTGATGTGGATGAGAATTTATGTATGTTAAAAATGATGTATGCTAAATCTGCCAGCTCATCCTCCTCTAGATCGCTGATTAGCCAGCTCATCCTCCTCTAGACCGCTGATTGGCCAGCTCATCCTCCTCTAGACCGCTGATTGGCCAGCTCATCCTCCTCAGAAGTATGACATTATATTCTTGAGGTGGTTTTTGAAGTATTTTCATCTCTAATTTACGTTTTGGCCACAAATATGAGTATAGGACAAGTCAACAACATTACTTTGGTATGAATTAACATAATCTGAACTTTTAAAGGGAGATTTTCACTGGACAGTTACTTTAAGAACCTGCTTCTGCTATTGTACTGTTTAACCCTTATCTCCAACTGCTTCTTACCTGTTGTGCTTTTTGTCCCTTCCTGCCTCCCATCCAGGATTACGACATCATACAGTCCATGAATCTGGACAAGGCAGTTAACCCACTGTTCCTAGGCCGTCATTGAAAATAAGAATTTGTTCTTAACTGACTTGCCTAGTTAAATAAAGCTAAAATAAAAATAAAAATCTGTTCAACAATGTAATTTAGTGACACGTCCTGTGGGTGTGGCCTAACAGAAGGGATGCCCATATTTACCCCCACTGCCCCCGCCCCTAGCTCTGTCCCAAAAACACTTAGTGGGGCTGTCAGGGGGGTGAAAGGTACCTCTCCATGGGATCTCCACTTTCCCATTAAATATTATTTATTGTCATTTTGAAACCCACAGACACAATGTGACATAACATGGATGTTTGGAGTGTTGAGGGTAGTTCTGTCATCGAACATTCTGTAATGTTCCATCTTTCTGTGTTCCGGAGTGGAATGCCCCCGCTGACGGAACTACCCTCTACTCTCCAAACATCCATGTTATGTCATATTGTGTCTGTGTGTTTCAAAATGACAATGAATAATATTTAATGTAACTGGTTGTGTGTCTAGGTGCTGGACATTACTCCTTCTGAAAGTGTCTGTGTATATTTTGTACAGACATGATGATGATGATGATGATGATGATGATGATGATGATGATGATGATGATGGTGAATTAACCAATACTGCTCTCCAAACCAATGTAAATGTATTATTTGTAGTTACTGTATGTACTGTCCAAGAGGTTTGATGTTGAAAACTTTTCATTTTCTCTCCACAAACAATACTGTTATATCAAGGAAAAACAATGTAAATGAAGTTTATTCTTAAAAGTTTATTTGTATATAGAGGCCTGCTCACACTTCACACATTAGTTTACAAAAATGTTTTTAATAAAAGTGATAAGAAATATTGCATTAATCAGAACTCTGGACATTGAGGTAAATCCTAACATTTTAGAATATGCTCACTGGGGGGCAGCAGTGGGGAGGTTAAATTACACAGCAGTTTATTGCACATCCTGGTCCTGTTTCTGTTGTTGAGGCATGAATGACCTTAATGCAGAATATGCCTTATTGATGACATCATCATTGTCTAATCCTCCAATGAGCACACGGCCCTAACTACATATGAGGACACCGACGTTCGGACCTCGTTCACTTATTTCTAATTTGAAAATAATAATAATATTAGCCTAATACAAATACAGTACACAATAAAGAACATTTATTATGCATCAACATCTAAATATTGCTTCCAGCATTGATCAAAGCTGATATTCTTGATCTGACTAATCGCTCCTGCCTCTTTGTGAATGACTGGAATTATTAACTGTGGTTTGTTTGTTATGTTCTCCTGCTTCTCCTGGATCTGCCTCCCTGATTTACCTTTTTAGCAGCACATTCACCATTCTCTCAAATAGCTAATTCCCCTTCTCCCGGCACAGGCCGACGACGACAAACTAAATACCCCAGCTCGCAGGTTGCTCTGCTGACCGTCTGTTTGCGAGATGCCGGACAAAAGGCCATTTTTTAAACCGTCCTGCGACTCTTGCCATGTCTAAAGACATCACCCAAACAAAAAAATCACTCTCTGAGAATGAGTGCACAACTGGTAAATAGTCACTTACAGACATGTCAGTCAGGTCGGGGGGATAGCTTCCGGCAGACACTTATATTGCCGTAACGTTGAAGGGGTCTGGTTTGTGTTACTTAGCCAGCTAGAAGGATGAAGTAAGACACTAACGTTAAACGGAGCCTACCACAGGAGGAGCAAACCATACGCTACTAAATCCTTTACAGAGAGTCGGCTACTGAGACAGACAGTGATGTGGCGCTCAGTGGAGAGGCTGAGGCAGGCTGCAATGCAGGTGGAAGTAGAGGAGAGAGAGAGAGAGAGAGAGAGAGAGAGAGAGAGAGAGAGAGAGCAAGCAGAGAGAGAGGTTTTTACAGTGGTTCCCAAACTTGGAGTCAGGGCCCATGTGGGGTCCCATTATAAAATCTGTACTGATCTAATCAAACACTTTAGGAACATTTAAAAAAACATATGTTTCAATATTAACATCTCCACGGGACCTATCTTCCCTATATAGCTATATATATATATATATATATATATATAGAAATGTTTCAATACAATATGAACATTTCCACAGGACCTATCTTCCCTATAGTCCTACATTAAAATGCTATACAGATACAGTTCTAAAAATGTCACAGGTTTTTGTTTCTTCTCTGATTAGTGTGTCAGTGTGACTAATTTCCCATATTTCCTCCCTTTCAGGTGTATAACATTACAACTGTATAGCTTATAGGCTATGTGTTTGTAGATGGACTGAGGTGAAATAACCCACCCCAGCCAAGGTGAAAATGACCGGGGTCATTTTTGCTTGTTTTTGCTGTTTTCCAAATACTATTTTTAATTGTGTAGAAATGCAGTAAATGAGATTCAACTTTCCAAACCCCACCTCACCCCTATCCAGATTTGGTTGTAAACAAACAAACTTCTCCTTTAATGCTGTGTGTTCACAATGTTCTAGTGTTGACTCTATGTTGTTGCAATGGCAGAATATGTTCACTGGGTGGCAGAACTGGGGAGGTTGAATTTCACAGCAGCGTATTGGACATCCTCGCCCTGTTTCTGTGGTTGAGGCAGCTGGACAGTAGAGTACTGAGGAACTTCCTGGTTTTCGGAGCGAGAGAAGTGGACGCTGGTGTAGTGAACATCATCCTGGTCGTCTGTGGCTGCTGTCTGTGCTGCAGTAGGGGTCATGGCCATAGCTGAGATGTTGTCATACACGGGACTAGAGTCTCCCTGATGGAGAAACAGGAAAGACAACATGAGGAGTGGAAATGTTTGACAAAGCAATACACAGTCATCACAGTCATCTTCTGATTCTAACACTCACCTGTCCAACGTCTGCTGTCTCTCTTGTGACCGAGGGGGATTTGAAGGCCTTCTTCCTGTTTTGCACATTAATGAATAAATAAATAAATTAATGAATGAATGAAGCTAACAACAAATCAAAGTGCTACATTTAAATAATAAACAACATAAAAATATGAATTTTTACTCACCTGATCCACATGAGTCCAGAGAGACAGAGTATGAGAACCAGAACAACCACTATGATTCCTACAGCTGCAGTCAGAACTGAGGTTTGTTTCCCTATAATAAAATATGGATGATATGAGTACATGGCATGATATAATAAACTAAACATAAACTATAATACAGGACATTAATGCAATACTTGTTAAGGGATCTTATAACCCAATGTACAGTTATAGACAACGTATAATGGTTAAGATTAGCTTGAAACGTAGTTTTCTATTGAAGTATTGAAGACGAAACTTTACCTGCTACAATGATCATCAGAGCTGTAGAGTTATTAGATGCTATTGTATTCTCAGCTTCACAGTTGTATTCTCCTCTGTCCTCAGAGATGTTAGTGATGCTGTAACTCTGTCCTGATGCTTTAGGTGAGGCTATGTTCTTCTTGTACCAGGTGTATTTGTCCACAGGTGGGTTGGCATCACTGCTGCAGGTCAGAGTCACTGAACTGCCCTCCACTATTTCACCAGAGGGACTGACTGACACTGAGGTGTTCTTTGAGCCATCTGGTAAAATTATTTGCCAGAGCATTACAACAGTAGTTATATTACAACTTCACATGTCAAAAGAAAATTCAACAATAACACATTTAGAGATGCTATGCTTAAGGACAATATTATTTCATTACTACGTGTTTGCATCCATAGCATTCCAACACTGAGCTGTACTTTACTCACACTTCACATCCATGTTCATGGTCCTAGACCTGTCTGTCCCCATCTCATTCTGGGCCTCACAGTAGTACTCTCCAATGTCAGATGACTGGATTTGATTGAAGACATGCTGTGGTCCTGTCATACTCTGATAGCCACCTCCATTCTTCTTGTACCACCAGATGTAACTCTGGACAGGTGGGTTGGCATCACTGCTGCAGGTCAGAGTCACTGAACTGTCCTCCACTATTTCACCAGAGGGACTGACTGACACTGAGGTGTTCCTTGGTTCATCTGATGTAAAAGACAGTGGATTTAGTAAGATAACAAATTAGATCAGTTATAAATATTACATAAATGTTCCACAATTGCACTTTTCCACACAATGACTTTTAGGTGGTACAGGTGGTGCTACCTGTCAGTGTCTTATCCTGATGTCCACCAGTCACCTTCACCTGAAGACCTGGAGAAAAAACAATATCACTGTAAATCCCTTTATCACTGACTTATCACTCTAATACAAAGATGGAAGAAATCCTATGTTATACAGACATAAATACAAACCAAGACAATTTTCCTGAACTAAATGGAATTCAACAGTTTAACTATAATGAATGTAACTGTACCTGTGACAGACAGAGTGACTCCAGGATCGCCATAGTATCTCCCTCTGGTCTGATCTGTTATAAATCTGAACTTGTATGTAGCTGAGTCACTCTCTCTCAGGTCCGTGATTGTCAGGGTGTGATCATTCTTCTTCCTGAACTATATCTTCAGGTTCTACACCAGTCTCCATTTTAGTGAACCAGAAGGCTGAGGTGACTTTATGACCTCTGGGATATGTGTAAGAACAGGACAGCTTCACTGTTGACCCCTTCAAGGCACTTGAGATGTGTAAGTCACACTTCTGCCATTCTGACCCAGTACTACTGAACAGTCACAGAACACAAGGGTATTACAATAAGCCAATGCCAATTGGCTCACACTAACAGTAGACTTTGTCCACACTTTGTTGTCATAGTTGCTGAGTTGAGTGTGAATAGAAACCAAAGATAAGCATCGCTCAGTAAGGTAACTGAGGTGTGAAAGATAACTACTGAAATGAAGTGGAGTCGCCTAACAGAACACAGCAGAATAATATAACACAAATATAATTTTAACATTTTACAAATGCCTGTAGATTGACAAACATATAGAGTAATGAATGAGACCATACCTGCTACAGACCAGAGAAAGACCACCAACACACTTCCTGCTGTTCTCAAGGCTATTGTTGCATCTCCCACCCTGCAGTCTTAGAAACATAAACAACAACTCAGTCTATAGCTGGTGAATAACTCCACCTGATACATTGAAGTAGAAACTGTAAATGGGGTACAGGGCCTCATTACTGAAAATGAACCAGGCTCATGTTGTGTTGTGTTGTATTGTGCTATATGGTTGTCTATGTGAATACTGTCTGTCTGTAAGTCTATTGCACTATGCATGTAATGTGTGTGACTTATTGCATGTCTGTCTACATCTGTCTATTTCAAATCAAATCAAATTTATTTATAAAGCCCTTCTTACATCAACTGATGTCACAGAGTGCTGTACAGAAACCCAGCCTAAAACCCCAAACAGCAAGCAATGCAGGTGTAAAAGCACGGTGGCTAGGAAAAACTCCCTAGAAAGGCCAAAACCTAGGAAGAAACCTAGACAGGAACCAGGCTGTGAGGGGTGGCCAGTCCTCTTCTGGCTGTGCCGGGTATAGATTATAACAGAACATGGACAAGATTTTAAAATGTTCATAAAACAGGCAGAACAGTTGAAACTGGAGAAGCAGCCCGGCCAGGTGACATATTTAAGATGACATGATGTCTGATGCAAAAATAATTTCCTAATACATACAATAGTCATCATTATCATCATAATTATAAACTACAACAAGTTATTGAACAGATGTGTAGTACTGTAAACACATATTCTACATTGATTGTTCTGAATCTGTTTTATTCTCAGAACTCCAAATATAGGAGGATAAAGACTGACCACCAGGTTCAATGATAGCTCCAATCCCCAAGCTGTGAGGATAAACAGGTAGTGACTCACACACACACACACACACACACACACACACACACACACACACACACACAGACACACACACACACACACACAGACACAGACACAGACACAGACACACACACAGACACAGACACAGACACAGACACACACACACACACACACACACACACACACACACACACACACACACACACACACACACACACACACACACAAATACAGACGCCGTCTGTAGGAAGGCCATAAAGACCATGGAGTCTGTATCAAAGTCTAGAGAGCTGGTTGTTATGGATGTAGAAAAGTTAAAACACACATCCTACACAATATAGATGTCAACCCTACTCCCTATCAGTCTGGTCCTAATGGGCTGTCAGTTGAATCAACCAGTCAGTATCCAGTGGGTCCCTAGCGGGCTCATCCCGTCACTACCAGGTAAAAAGGTAAAGCGCCAAATTCAAATATCTAAATTTGAATTATTAGACATCCACCAATATACAAGTGTTCCATACTCATCAAAAGCTCTGTTTCTTGGCAATATCACAGCATTGTAAGATTTCAGAAAGACTTTACGGCGAAAGCAGCACATTCATTTGTTTGAGGCTATCACCTCACATATTTTCCAATAGCCATGTATCGATTAGCCATCACGGCACACACATAACACATTTCACAGCAAAAACAAATCAATTACCTGTTGAAGAACTTCTGCTGAGGTCATCCTAAGTGTCCAACGAAGACAATCCATGGTTCTTTTGTTAGAAAAAGTAACGTCTTTTATCCATAAATCCTCCATTTGGTTCGCGTTATAATCAGAAAGCGACAGCCTCCACTAGTCCATGAAACGCAGGCGCCAACTCGTTCAAATTATACCTATAAACTTGTCCAAAAACAATCAAACATAGTTTTAAATGTTTCCTTAGGAACACTTTTACGTATATTTACTATTATAAATCAGCCGGAATATAAACTGATCAATAACGACGATAAAACAGACGCTCCGTGACTTCTCGTGCACGCGCATTGTTCCCATAACCTCTCAAGCTCCGGCAGCAAAGGTGACTGTTTTGGAGAGCCTGGCGTGCCCAAAGTAAAATGCCTCCCATTCAGGCTCAGAAAATGGGATATGCATATAGTTAGTACCATTGGATAGGAAACACTCTGAATTTTCCAAAACTGTCATCCATTTGTCTGTGAGTCAATCAGAACGCATAGGGCAGGCAAAACCCTGAGGAATTTCTGTCCTGGAAAAAGTCATTTTGACACATTGCTAATTTTGGAACCCCTCCCTATTGAAAATGACCATATATAGGCATATGTTTGCAGTCCAGGAAGTTTCCTTGTGATGTCACCAGCCTCTGGATGGTGTTTTCCTCCATTTTGGGTGAGTCATTCCAGCTACTTCTGCCCTGACTACTATAAATATGTATCAACCACAGAACTGACACTCACTAGCAGTCCCCACTCACTACCAGTCAGTTGACTCACTGTACAAGACCTCTCCCCTTCACTTCACTCTGTAGGTACTCTTGACAATATCTTGAAATATAGTTTTGGGTTATTTGTTTTTAGTCGTTATTCATATTCATGAGGGTAATGTATCATTGTACTTCTTGTTATGTTTTGAACTGTGTTTTGGTTGTTACATCAGGGTCAGTATTCATAAAGTGTCTCAGTGTAGGAGTGTTGATCTACATAGGGATGAGATGATTAACCAGGGTAAAAAAGACATGCAAGCAAACATTGTTGTGTGTGTGTGTGCGTGTGCGTGTGAATGACACAGTTGATCTAACACAGAACTTTCCCTTCCTTCCTCTTTAAGACATTAACTTGTCTGTTCCAGTGTTCTAGACTAGAGCTCCCCCTACTGGCACCTCAACATTACTGCACCATCCTAATAATAATGTCCTCAATAATGTTGGGCTAATAACAACATTAGAAACAGACAATACATCAGATAGAATGGTGAAACAGAACACTGTCTACTTGATAACGTCACATTTAATCACATGTCTGTAGTATTACAACATACCACTATCATATTATGTTACACTGTTGACCCTTGTGTACAGTACTGGTAGTAGCATTAGTTAGCAGAGGAATCAGTATCATCATCACCATAGCCTGCTGTATTGACTGCTGCTGTCCATATACTGTATAGTCTAATGTAGCCTGTTCTCCAAATATAGTCTAGTGTAGCCTGTTCTCAATATATAGTCTAATGTAGCTTGTTATCCATATATAGTCTAATGTAGCCTGTTATCCATATATAGTCTAATGTAGCTTATTATACATATATAGTCTAATGTAGCCTGTTATCCATATATAGTCTAATGTAGCTTATTATACATATATAGTCTAATATAGCCTGTTATCCATATATAGTCTAATGTAGCCTGTTATCCATATATATTCTAATGTAGCCTGTTATCCGTATATAGTCTAATGTAGCCTGTTCTCCATTTATATTCTAATGTAGCCTGTTATCCATTTATATTCTAATGTAGCCTGTTATCCATGTATAGTCTAATGTAGCCTGTTATCCATATATAGTCTAATGTAGCCTGGTATCCATATATAGTCTAATGTAGCCTGTTATCCATATATATTCTAATGTAGCCTGTTATCCATATATAGTCTAATGTAGCCTGTTATCCATATATAGTCTTATGTAGCCTGTTTTCCATTTATAGTCTAATGTAGCCTGTTATCCATATATATTCTAATGTAGCCTGTTATCCATATATAGTCTAATGTAGCCTGTTCTCCATTTATATTCTAATGTAGCCTGTTCTCCATTTATATTCTAATGTAGCCTGTTATCCATTTATATTCTAATGTAGCCTGTTATCCATATATAGTCTAATGTAGCCTGTTATCCGTATAAAGTCTAATGTAGCCTGTTATCCATATTTAGTCTAATGTAGCCTGTTATTCATTTATATTCTAATGTAGCCTGTTATCCATATTTAGTCTAATGTAGCCTGTTATCCATATAAAGTCTAATGTAGCCTGTTATCCATATAAAGTCTAATGTAGCCTGTTATTCATTTATATTCTAATGTAGCCTGTTATCCATGTATAGTCTAATGTAGCCTGTTATCCATATATAGTCTAATGTAGCCTGTTATCCATATATAGTCTAATGTAGCCTGTTATCCGTATATAGTCTAATGTAGCCTGTTTTCCATTTATATTCTAATGTAGCCTGTTCTCCATTTATATTCTAATGTAGCCTGTTATCCATTTATATTCTAATGTAGCCTGTTATCCATATATAGTCTAATGTAGCCGGTTATCCGTATATAGTCTAATGTAGCCTGTTATCCATATATAGTCTAATGTAGCCTGTTATCCATTTATATTCTAATGTAGCCTGTTATCCATATATAGTCTAATGTAGCCTGTTATCCATATATAGTCTAATGTAGCCTGTTATTCATTTATATTCTAATGTAGCCTGTTATCCATGTATAGTCTAATGTAGCCTGTTCTCCATTTATATTCTAATGTAGCCTGTTCTCCATTTATATTCTAATGTAGCCTGTTATCCATTTATATTCTAATGTAGCCTGTTATCCATATATAGTCTAATGTAGCCTGTTATCCGTATAAAGTCTAATGTAGCCTGTTATCCATATTTAGTCTAATGTAGCCTGTTATTCATTTATATTCTAATGTAGCCTGTTATCCATATTTAGTCTAATGTAGCCTGTTATCCATATAAAGTCTAATGTAGCCTGTTATCCATATAAAGTCTAATGTAGCCTGTTATTCATTTATATTCTAATGTAGCCTGTTATCCATGTATAGTCTAATGTAGCCTGTTATCCATATATAGTCTAATGTAGCCTGTTATCCATATATAGTCTAATGTAGCCTGTTATCCGTATATAGTCTAATGTAGCCTGTTTTCCATTTATATTCTAATGTAGCCTGTTCTCCATTTATATTCTAATGTAGCCTGTTATCCATTTATATTCTAATGTAGCCTGTTATCCATATATAGTCTAATGTAGCCGGTTATCCGTATATAGTCTAATGTAGCCTGTTATCCATATATAGTCTAATGTAGCCTGTTATCCATTTATATTCTAATGTAGCCTGTTATCCATATATAGTCTAATGTAGCCTGTTATCCATATATAGTCTAATGTAGCCTGTTATTCATTTATATTCTAATGTAGCCTGTTATCCATGTATAGTCTAATGTAGCCTGTTATCCATATATAGTCTAATGTAGCCTGTTATCCATATATAGTCTAATGTAGCCTGTTATCCAGGCTAGGGGGATACCTAGTCAGTTGTACAACTGAATGCCTTCAACTGAAAGTGTCTTCCACATTTATCCCAACTCCTCTGAATCAGAGAGGTCCTGGGGGGCTGCCTTAATCGACATTCACGTCTTCGCCCGAGGGAACAGCGGGTTAACTGCCTTGTTCAGGGGCAGAATAACAGATTTTTACCTTGTCAGCACTGGGATTCGACCTTGCAACCTTCCGGTTACAAGTCCAACGCTCTAACCACTTGATACTGTACATGAACATATATGTAAAGTATAAATTCACAGAATTTAAGATATGGGCCTCGTTCCAATATCCACAGCAGCACACTACTTGTTTAATTTAAGGTGGTCTGGTGTGGGTGTTAGATCACCCCATGGACACAGGGGGCGTTCCAGGCTGACTACATTGCAGTCAAGCTGTATGCAGCAACCAATGGTTGTGTGCCACATCATCGATTGCGCACTCAGGAATCACGGGTTAACTGATATCTTAAACACAAACACCTATCCAGGCATTGTGAGAACTGGCAGGCGACTGTAATATAGTCTGCCTGGAACAGGCCCTATATTCAATTGCAATTCAATTGAAAAACATCTCAGACCGAGGGAAAGGGGAAAGGAAATCAGAGGAGCACTCCTCTTCACTTTGATTGACACATCACACACTCATACTGTATGTCCAGTGTTCTGTCTATGCTGCGTGTCAGAGGACTACAAAAGTGGTGACACCCCCCAATACCTCCATTCTATCCAAGATTTCTGTTCCCTTTTAAGGTAGGTACATGGTCCCTCTTCATCTTCCTCAGTCTTCATTATTCTGTTCTTCCTCTTCCTCCTCTTCTGCTTCCCTCTGTCATATCTGGACGGTGCGTGGTGTTCAGGGTTGTAAGGGTGGTCAGGGTGGTCAGGTTTGTCAGGGTGGTCAGGGTTGCCATGGTTTCTTGTCTCTTCCTCTATTTTCAGGCTTGTGTTCGATGCGACATTTGTCACCATAGAGACAGCCAGTGGTCCTCCAGAAGAAACACTCATCACCATTGATGGGAGCCATCCTCCTGGTCCTGGGAGAGAGACACACAAACAGTATGAAAACACAAGCGCCTGCACGCAAGTGCTCCCATCCCCACCTTCTGTCAGTTGTCAGTAATGTTGTACAATTCATGGACCATAGATTAGTAACAATTTAGAATAAAACATTATAAATGCTTATATATGTTTATTAATTATAGTCTGTGTTTTGACAGATAGTCGGATGTCCGTACCCTGTGGAGGTGTACTGGGAGGCTGAGGAGGTGTTGAGGCCTATAGAATTGGTCCTTTGAAGAGAGGGAGGGGTTCTCTGCATCTAGCGGTCTGGGTACCTGATCACCAGCCTGGTGCTCTCCAGCTCCACCCACTGGGCAGGAGGACAAACAGCAGCCTCAGTCAAAAAACATACAACAGCAGCCACAGTTTAATACATACAACAGCAGTCACAGTCCAAACACATACAACAGCAGCTACAGTCAAAATGCATAAAATGGAACCAATAGCATGGTCCCAAAAGTACAACTGAACCAATAGCATATTCCCAAAAGTACAATATCCTAAAGTTCAAGCTAAATATTTGAAAGCACATCTCACATAGTTAAATGCATTTGACAGCATTATGTTTCATCCCACCTCTCACCTGGAGCCTCTCCAAGGCGAGAGCGGCCATGTTGGTATTCTTGATGTTGACAAAGGCACAGAATCTCTCATGTAGAACTCTGATACTCTCTATCTCACATCACCTATAACCACAACTAGGGAGAGACAGAACATAGAGAGTATTAGAGTTCTACATTCTAATTCTATGTTCTTTACTGTAGGTGAGAGGAGAATTAGAATGTAGAACTCTGATACTCTGTCTTACCACACCTACAGTGCAGAACAGAGAGTATCAGAGTTCTACATTGTAATTCTATGTAAAAGAATGATATTTCTCATTCCAAATCAGCAGACAGAGATAAATGTCATAGTATTAGAATGGTGGACTGGCAGCCATTTTGAGTGAAACATGTTAAGTGTTAATTTTATGTTACTTGATGATTATCACACCATATCAGAAACAAAGAAAGTCCCAGCAAGAGAAGCCTAAGCAGTGGATATGCAAGTTGCCTAGAGGTTATGAGTGCTGGGCCAGTAACAGAAAGATGTTTTTAGGAGATCCCAAATGTGTTTCTCAGTGAGGTCCCACCCAGCGAGAGGCACAGGAGGACCTGAGGAGGAGAGGAAGGGAGAGGACCATGTTCAGAATAAATCCATTAAAGCAACCTTATAACAACACAACGTTATGGTTCTAAATGGCCCATAGGGCTCTGGTCAAAAGTAGTGCACTATGTAGGAATATGGTGCTATTTGGGACAGTCTATAGAACCTATAACTGTAGGGATGTATACTGACATTACATGATGTATTATTTAAATGTGGAATAACCAAACAACAGACTGGGTGGGATTTCAGTGAACTAAGCTGGTCTGTAATGATGAGATAACCTTGTCTTAGACCTGGAGATTCATGTTAGCTAATAGGAGCTGATGTCTAGACTTTAGCTCAATGGACTAGCATGGTCTAGAGTCACACTAACAACCCTGGTATGTTACCCAGAGTTAAACATAAACACCCAGTAGAGTCCTGAGAGGAGGAGAGGTCCACCACTCGAGTCCTGAGGGGAGGCGACGTCCACCACTGGAGTCCTGACGGGAGGAGACGTCCACCACTCGAGTCCTGAAAGGGAGGGGAGGTCCACCACTGGAGTCCTGAGGGGAGGAGACGTCCACCACTGGAATCCTGAAGGGAGGAGAGGTCCACCACTGGAGTCCTGAGGGGAGGAGACGTCCACCACTCGCGTCCTGACGGGAGGGGAGGTCCACCACTGGAGTCCTGAGGGGAGGAGAGGTCCACCACTGGAGTCCTGAGGGGAGGAGATGTCCACCATTGGAGTCCTGAGGGGAGGAGAGGTCCACCACTGGAGTCTTTGAGAGGGGAGCCGAGAGCAGCCTGCACCGTGGTAAACTTCTCCAGCAGCAACAATCTCTGCACTTCCTCAAAACATAGATCCTACAGGAGAGAGAGGGAGACAGAGAGAGAGAGAGAGATACAAAGAGACACAGAGTTAGAGAGAAAGAAACAATACCAAACCTCAGCTTCGGACACATTGAGTTATCCAACTACTTCCACCAACTCCATTACGCTGGAGCCTGACCCCTTTCTCCCCTCACCATGATCTGCAAGACCTTACAGTTGAAGACCTCAGTGGAGGTTTCATCTCAGTCCTGATCCAGCTTTAACACCTGATCCATGGCCCTTTCTGCCTCACCATACTGCTGGATAGAGAAGAGGGGAGGGAGGGAAGGAAGGGGAGAGGGAGAGAGCGAGAGAGGATGGGGAAGAGATGGGAGATGAAGCGAGAGAGAGCAGGGGGGAAGAGAGGGGGAGATAAGATGAGTGGGGAGAGGGAGAAGAGATTGAGAGTCAGATTTCACCGACAGACACACACACACACACACACAGTAATGTCCACGTTCACAGTAGAGAGCTTAGACACTGACCTTCAACACCATCAGTGCACTCCCCTTGAGGAAGGATTCCTTTGGCCAATTCAGAGGCGAGCTGGATGGAATTCTGAGTGTCTGATAGGGCAGAGGTGTAGAGCTCCAGACACCAGTAGCAGTATGAACCATTCCCAAAGAACCAAAGAAATTAGATCAAAGTAGAAATAGTCCATCCAGATCTTTACCACCTAGTAAATCTGTTGGACCACTTCCATTAGAGTACTCCTGCAGTAGTCTAGGGAGCAACACACACACACACACACGGCGGCAGTAGTACAGACTGTGTGTGTGTGTGTGTGTGTCCACTCATGGTTATGTTGGTCAATGGTACAATCATTTGTCCAACAGGCAGAAATACAAGAGCAGAATGGAAATAGTTCTGATTCAATGTTAGGTAATAAAATTACCCATTTATTGTTTACCTTGGAGCTTATTTACAACAGGATGCTAATACTGTATTCAATGTATATAAAATATGTACTAAGGAATAATTAATAATTTGATGATAAAACAAGCAATATCATGACACTGACACAAAATATAAAATGTCCAATAATGTCTGACAGCAATAGAAAGTAAAACATCTTTTAACACCTCAGGAGCAACTCGAGAGCTACAATTATTTGAAAGCTCTTGTCAATATTATTATTTTTGTGTCACTAAGACAAGCCAAAACTTTATATGTTATAAAAATCTGGAATTGACTCTGCTGCTGTAACTAGCTGTTTCTGTTACTATACGCTGGCTTCTTTTTCTCCATTGACTCTGCTGCTGTAACTAGCTGTTTCTGTTACTATACGCTGGCTTCTTTTTCTCCATTGACTCTGCTGCTGTAACTAGCTGTTTCTGTTACTATGCGCTGGCTTCTTTTTCTCCATTGACTCTGCTGCTGTAACTAGCTGTTTCTGTTACTATGCACTGGCTTCTTTTTCTCCATTGACTCTGCTGCTGTAACTAGCTGTTTCTGTTACTATACGCTGGCTTCTTTTTCTCCATTGTCTCTGCTGCTGTAACTAGCTGTTTCTGTTACTATGCGCTGGCTTCTTTTTCTCCATTGACTCTGCTGCTGTAACTAGCTGTTTCTGTTACTATGCGCTGGCTTCTTTTTCTCCATTGACTCTGCTGCTGTAACTAGCTGTTTCTCACTATGCTGCTGATTTCTGATATAATGTTTTCTTTGTAAGTGCTCGCTAGCTGTGTTTGAACCTCGCCCGCATCGTTCAATATGCTCATGTTGCAATGTTTGGCTGCTGCGGGGATGTGATTGATTGCGAGGATCAACCATGTTGCTGCTCTGTTATCAGTTAATAGCCGGCTACAAGCTAGCTAAGTAGAAATAGCATCGAGAGTAACCTATCATACTGCCTACTTGTTTGTTCCCAATAGCAGCTTTGGAGCTGAGTCAGTGTGCTCCGTGAACCATCATGGAGAATACTCCTTCATCCATACAAGGAGGAAGTAGCCTATGCTAGACTAGCATACAGGCTATGTGTTGCTATACAGTGAGTGAGAAGCAATGTTTTCTGATCATGAGCAGGAGATTAGTTCCTCCCACCACCCCAGCCTCCACCTGTTAGGTTCTGTGTTCCTCTTGGGGGAGTGGTATAGTTTACTGCTACCCTGAAGGAGCAGAGTCTATATCGCCAAGACTTAGAAATATATATATATATAATAATGTATGTGAAATGTAATCAAATCAGGAAATGGCCAAATCTCATAGAAAAAGAGCAGAAGCATAATCTATCCCATTTATCATCTATATACATACTGTATTGATCATCTATATACATACTGTATTGATCATCTGGAGAACAATCTAAATTCCAGCATTTACTCAAAAGTTAAAGATCATTGTCTGGAAAACCTCCTAGATTAGAAAGCAATATGATAGTAAGAGAATAGCATTGTGAGGCCTAGCTTTGGTTTGATGCTGTTGCTCTTCAGTCCAGGTTCTGTTTTGGTTCTCTTCAGTCCAGGTTCTGTTGAGGTTCTCTTCAGTCCAGGTTATGTGGTGGTTCTCTTCAGTCCAGGTTATGTGGTGGTTCTCCCCAGTTCTCATAATCAGAGGGCTCAACATCTATCTGAGAGTCTGTGTCACTGTCCAGGTTCTGTGGTGGTTCTCCCCAGTTCTCATAGTCGGAGGGCTCAACATCTATCTGAGAGGCTGTGTCACTGTCCAGGTTCTGTGGTGGTTCTCCCCAGTTCTCATAATCGGAGGGCTCAACATCTATCTGAGAGGCTGTTTCACTGTCCAGGTTCTGTGGTGGTTCTCCCCAGTTCTCATAATCGGAGGGCTCAGCATCTATCTGAGGGGCTGTGTCACTGTCCAGGTTCTGTGGTGGTTCTCCCCAGTTCTCATAATCGGAGGGCTCAGCATCTATCTGAGGGGCTGTGTCACTGGGGGAGTCTCTCACATTCTGAAAGACACACTGAATGAGCACTTTACGAACCCCGCCCTCCAACATTTTAATGTAAATTAATTTGCTTACTGTCTATGGTTTAAAGATTGAAATCTTTGGTTTTTGACATTATTACCTGTGTGTCTGCTGTGGCATCACTTCCTCCTGTGGATCTCCTGTAAAGAGGGACAGAGTGAGTTCTGCTCTCTACTGACCTCTAGTGGACATTGATATGTTACAAATACAGTTTAGCAATTAAGGGCTTTGGGCCAATAAATAAATGAATGAATGAATGAATGAAGTTAATAACAAATCAGAGTGCTAAGGTGAAAGAATAATACTAATATCAATTTTCCCTTCTTCACTCACCTGAACCACATGAGTCCAGAGAGACAGAGGATGAGAACCAGAACAACCACTATGATTCCTACAGCTGCAGTCAGAACTGAGGTCTGTTTCCCTATAATAAAATATGGATGATATGAGTACATGGCATGATATAATAAACTAAAAAACTATAATACAGGACATTAATTTTGAGACAGTCGTCTCAAATAAAACTGTGAAGGACCTCGGCGTTACTCTGGACCATGATCTCTCTTTTGATGAACATATCAAGACTGTTTCAAGGACAGCTTTTTTCCATCTACATTGCAAAAATCTAAAACTTTCTGTCCAAAAATGATACAGAAAAGATAATCCATGCTTTTGTCACTTCTAGGTTAGACTACTGCAATGCTTTACTTTCCGGCTACCCGGATAAAGCACCAAATAAACTTCAGTTAGTGCTCAACACGGCTGCTAGAATCTTGACTAGAACCAAAAAATGTGATCATATTACTCCAGTGCTAGCCTCTCTACACTGGCTTCCTGCTAAGGCAAGGGCTGATTTCAAGGTTTTACTGCTAACCCACAAAGCATTAAATGGGCATGCTCCTACCTATCTTTCCGATTTGGTCCTGCCGTACATACCTACACGTACGCTACGGTCACAAGACGCAGGCCTCCTTACTGTCCCTAGAATTTCTAACAGCTGGAGGCAGGGCTTTCTCCTATTGAGCTCCATTTTTATGGAATGGTCTGCCTACCCATGTGAGAGACGCAGACTTGGTCTCAACCTTTAAGTCTTTATTGAAGACTCATCTCTTCAGTAGGTCCTATGATTGAGTTTAGTCTGGCCCAGGAGTGTGAAGGTGAACGGAAAGGCACTGGAGCAACGAACCACCCTTGCTGTCTCTGCCTGGCCGGTTCCCCTCTCTCCACTGGGATTCTCTGCCTCCAACCCTATTACAGGGGCTGAGTCACTGGCTACCTGGTTCTCTTCCATGCCGTCCCTAGGAGGGGTGTGTAACTTCAGTGGGTTGAGTCACTGACGTGATCTTCCTGTCTGGGTTGGCGCCCCCCCTTTGGGTTGTCCCGTGGCGGAGATCTTTGTGGGCTATACTCGGCCTTGTCTCAGGATGGGAGGTTGGTGGTTGAAGATTATATCCTGCCTGTTTGGCCCTGTCCGGGGGAATCGTCGGATGGGGTCACAGTGTCTCCCGACCCCTCCTGTCTCAGCCTCCAGTATTTATGCTGCAGTAGTTTATGTATCAGGGGGCTAGGGTCAGTCTGTTATATCTGGAGTATTTCTCCTGTCTTATCCAATGTCCTGTGTGAATTTAAGTTCACTCTCTCTCTCTCTCTCTCTCTCTCTCTCTCTCTCTCTCTCTCTCTCTCTCTCTCTCTCTCTCTCTCTCTCTCTCTCTCTCTCTCTCTCTCTCTCTCTCTCTCTCTCTCTCTCTCTCTCTCTCTCTCTCTCTCTCTCTCTCTCTCTGGACCTGATAGAACTATGCCCCAGGACTACCTGGCCTGATGACTCCTTGCTGTCCCCAGTCCACCTGGCCGTGCTGCTGCTCCAGTTTCAACTATTCTGCCTACTGCTATGGAACCCTGACCTGTTCACCGGATGTGCTACCTGTCCCAGACCTGCTGTTTTCAACTCCCTAGAGACAGCAGGAGCAGTAGAGATACTCTGAATGATCGGCTATTATTATTTGACCCTGCTGGTCATCTATGAACATTTTAACATCTTGTCCATGTTCTGTTATAATCTCCACCAGGCACAGCCAGAAGAGGACTGGCCACCCCTCAGAGCCTGGTTCCTCTCTATGTTTCGTCCTAGGTTCTGGCCTTTCTAGGGAGTTTTTCCTAACCACCGTGCTTCCACAACTGCATTGCTTGCTGTTTGGGGTTTTAGGCTGGGTTTCTGTACAGAAGGGCTTTATAAATACATTTGATTTGATTTGATTAATTCAATACTTCTTAAGGGATTTTATAAACTAAGGTGTAATAAGACAAAGTATAATGATTTAGATTAGTTTGAAACATGTAGTTTTGAATTGAAGATGGAACTTTACCTGCTACAATGATCATCAGAGCTGTAGAGTTTTTAGATGCTATTGTATTCTCAGCTTCACAGTAGTATTCTCCTCTGTCCTCAGAGATGATGTTAGTGATGCTGTAACTCTGTCCTGATGCTTTAGGTGAGGCTACGTTCTTCTTGTACCAGGTGTATTTGTCCACAGGTGGGTTGGCATCACTGCTGCAGGTCAGAGTCACTGAACTGCCCTCCACTATTTCACCAGAGGGACTGACTGACACTGAGGTGTTCTTTGAGCCATCTGTTAAAATAATTTGCCAGAGCATTAAAACAGTAGTTATATTACAACTTCACATGTCAAAAGGAAATTCTCAAAATTTAATTCTCAGAGAACTACCTCAAAGTATTAATAACACAATACATCAACAATAACACATTTAGAGATGCTATGCTTAAGGACACTTTTATTTCATTACTACGTGTTTGCAACCATAGCATTCAAACACTGAGGTGTACTTTACTCACACTTCACATCCATGTTCATGGTCCTAGACCTGTCTGTCCCCATCTCATTCTGGGCCTCACAGTAGTACTCTCCACTGTCAGATGACTGGATTTGATTGAAGACATGGTGTGGTCCTGTCATATTCTGATAGCCACCTCCATTCTTCTTGTACCACCAGATGTAACTCTGGACAGGTGGGTTGGCATCACTGCTGCAGGTCAGAGTCACTGAACTGCCCTCCACTATTTCACCAGAGGGACTGACTGATACTGAGGTGTTCCTTGGACCATCTAATGTAAAAGACAGGGGATTTAGTAAGATAACAAATGACTTCAGTTATAAATATGACAAATGTTCCACAATTGTACTTTTCCACACAACGACTTATAGATTCACCCTCTTATTGAAGATGATCAATTCAAGGATTAATTGACGTCAGTCTCACAACCTGAAACAACATTGTATTTTATAAAGTTGTGTATAAAAAAGTCCACACTGACAAACTGCAGGAGAGTGGAGATTCTCCTGGCCTTTTACAGCACAGGAGTAACTGTCTGCATCACTAAAGGAGTCTGAGTACAGGCTGGAAGTGTCCTCCTTTACTTTGGTACCGTTCTTGTACCAGATGTAGGTGGGGTTGTCAGTCAGAGTACAGGTGGTGCTACAGGTCAGTGTCTTATCCTGATGTCCACCAGTCACCTTCACCTGAAGACCTGGAGAAAAAACAATATCACTGTAAATCCCTTTATCACTTACTTATCACTCTAATACAAAGATGGAAGAAATCCTATGTTATACAGACATCAATACAAACCAAGACAATTTTCCTGAACTAAATGGAATTCAAAAGTTTAACTATAATGAATGTAACTGTACCTGTGACAGACAGAGTGACTCCAGGATCGCCATAGTATCTCCCTCCGGTCTGATCTGTTATAAATCTGAACTTGTACGTAGCTGAGTCACTCTCTCTCAGGTCTGTGATTGTCAGGGTGTGACCATTCTTCTTATCCCCATGATACTCCAGACGACCTGCATTCTCTGGGTCCTGACCTATATCTTCAGGTTCTACACCAGCCTCCATTTTAGTTAACCAGAAGGTTGATGTGACTTTAAGACCACTGGGATATGTGTAAGAGCAGGTCAGCTTCACTGTTGACCCCTTCAAGGCACAGATACTCTGAGTGGTGTAAGTCACACTCCAGCCATCCTGACCCAGTACCACTGAACAGTCACAGAACACAAGGGAACTACATTAAGCCAATGCCAATTGGCTCACACTAACAGTAGGCGTTGTCCACACTTTGTTGCCATAGTTGCTGCGTTGAGTGTGAATGGAAACCACAGATAAGCACCACTCAGTGAGGTGTGAAAGATAACTATTGAAGTGAAGTGGAGATGCCGAACAGAACACACCAGAATAATAAAAAGCAAATGTAATTTTAACATTTTACAAATGTCTGTAGATTGACAAACATATCAAGTTATGAATGGGACCATACCTGTCACAGACCAGAGAAATACCACCAATACACTTCCTGCTGTTCTCAAGGCCATTGTTGCATCTCCCACCCTGCAGTCTTAGAAACATAAACAACAACTCACTCTATAGCTGGTGAATAACTCCACCTGATACATTGAAGTAGAGGGTACAGGGTCTCATTACTGAAAATTAACCAGGCTCATATTGTGTTGTGTTGTATTGTGCTATATGGTTGTCTATGTCAATACTGTCTGTCTGTAAGTCTATTGCACTATGTATGTAATGTGTGTGACGTGTTGCATGTCTGTCTACATCTGTCTATTTATAAGATGCAAAAATAATTTCCTAATACATACGTACAATAGTCATCATTATCATCATAATTATAAACTACAACAACTTATTGAACAGATGTATAGTACTGTAAACACATCTTTCTACATTGATTGTTCTGAAGCTGTTTTATTCTCAGAACCCCAAATATAGGAGGATAAATGTTCAATCCTCTACGGTCTGTCAAGCTGTACAGCAGCCTAAAGACTGACCAACAGGTTCAATGATAGCTCCTATCCCCAAGCTGTGAAGCTAAACAGCAAGTGACTCACATGCACACATACACGCACACACACACACACACACTCACACACAAATACAGGCCCATGGAGTCTGTATTAAAGTTTAGAGAGCTGGTTGTTATGGATGTAGAAAAGTTAAAACACACATCCTACACAGTATAGATGTCAACAAAACTCCCTATCAGTCTGTTCCTGAAGGGCCCTCAGATAAATCCACTGTGTCATTCACACACACACACAGGTCTGTACACGCACATCCACACTGAGCAGGGATTCAAATGTTTGTTTTTATGTATTTTTTACCCTGGTTAATCATCTCATCCCTATGTAGATCAACACTCCTACACTGAGACACTTTATGAATACTGGCCCTGATGTAACAACCAAAACACAGCTCAAAACATAACAAGAAATAAAATGATACATTACCGTCAAGTATATGACTAATGACTAAAAACTATATTTCAAGATATTAGCAAGCATACTTATAGAGTGAAGTGAAGGGTAGAGGTCTGTACAGTGAGTCAACTGACTGTCAATGCGTGGAAACAAGAAGTAGTCTACTGTAAGTGTTAGTAGAAGTAGGCATAGCCTAAGTGTGAGTTCTGTGGGTGACACATTTTAAAAGTAGCCTAGTCTAGTCAGGGTGTTAACATGTGTGAACAGCATGTCTCTAAAGTGATGTTACTGTATCTAAATAGAAAATGGACAAAAGTCATCATAGTTGCATTTCTTTATTTGAGGAGTGGGCCCACATTTTGTAAAGAGGCAAAATGTAACACATTCCCATCACTCCTCATCAGCTTCATCAATGTGCTAGATACAAATGAAAGGTGAGTATCTTATACTAGAGCACCCCCTACTCGCAGCCCAGCAGTACCGCAGCCTACAGTCTTCATATGTCTCTACTAGTCTAGGAAATCCCAGACCTTGTGAAACAGCTATAACATTGTTAATATTGTGGGAGGTAACCTGTCTGCCTAGGGGAGACTGATATGTCCCAATCATATCCTCATCCACTTGGTTCAATAACAAAATAACAAACTGGCAATAAGGTGCCTGAGAGGTCCCTGTTCTCCACCCTTTCCCAAGTGTGCAAGTGCACACTTCCTGTCATGAAATTACTGACAGTTGTGGCTGCTTTGCATGATGTATTGTTGTCTCTACCTTCTTGCCTTTTGTGCTGTTGTCTGTGCCATTAATGTTTGTACCATGTTTTGTGCTGCTACCATGTTGTTGTCATGTTGTGTTGCTACCATGTTGTGTTGTCATGTGTTGCTGCCTTGCTATGTTGTTATGTCTTAGGTCTCTCTTTATGTTGTGTTGTGTTGGCTCTCTTGTCGTGATGTGTGTTTTGTCCTATATTTATGTTATTTGTATTTTTTAAATATTTTTTAAATTCCCAAGCCCTGTTCCCGCAGCAGGTCTTTTGCCTTTTGGTAGGCCGTCATTGTAAATAAGAATTTGTTCTTAACTGACTTGCCTAGTTAAATAAAGGTTAAATAAAAAATCTAATAAAATAAATAAAAAGTATGGGGTTGGTGTGAAGGTTGGTTGGTTAGAGTTTCCATCTTTGTTAGCTAAATCCAAAAGCAAAAAGAGTATTTAAGTGCACGCTTGTAACCTTTATTTAACTAGGCAAGCGGTGGAGAATCAGGATGCAGTCAGAAAGGGCTGTGGCCAGGAGGCAGCTGCGGAGATGAAGAACCTAAGCTGAAATATTTACCAGGGAACTGCTTTTTTTGTTGACCTTTTTCTCCTGGCTGCCTATTGTACTCAACGTTATATAGGACACAGACTGCAGTACCTATGGCTTCCACTGGATGTCAACAGTCTTTAGACAGGGTTTCATGACCTTAGGTTGAATTAGAAGCCGATAGAAGAAGAACTTAGACGTGGACCCTGGAAGTAAATAGAATGACTTGCGCGTTCACGGTCTCGCGGGCTCTGTGTTTTTTTCCTTTCCTATCGTTCAGGCTATAATCCGGTTGAAATATTATAGTAAATATACATAAAAGGATACCTAAGGATACATTAAAAATGATGTTTGATTTGTTTGGACAAAGTTGATAGGTATAATTTGAACGCGTTCTCTTCACGGTTCAATGGGCGACTCGACGGTGGATTTTATGAACATAACGCGCCAACCAAACTGAGATATATGGATATAATAAATTACTTTTTCTAACAAAAGAACCATTGGATGTCTATGTTGGACACGGGAAGCCCTCAGCAGAAGTTCTTCAAAAGGTAAGGGAAGACCCCCATGAAATGGACAAAAATGAATGGCAACATATTGCCATTGGACGAAACATACACACGATGGAAAAGAGTGCCCAAATGGACGGCAGATCAATCACAACTTATGGCAAATGGCATATGGCAAATGCCAAATGTAATAACTCAAAATTACTATAGGTGGCGAGCGCGCTCCAACGGGGCAATTCATATTGCATATGTACATGAAGTCAAGACCCGAGGGTCAAATTTGGACATTAAAAAAAAAATATCTAAATACCTACGCCCCCTATAAAAGTGCTTTCACAATTCTTTCGATTTTGTTTGATAATAACACGTATATAAGATGTGTATAAACATACCTTTGTCTCATTTTATTGATTTAGTTTTATTACCTTTATTGTCCATAAAGCCTATGTTTTGTCCATTTGCAATATGTTACCATAGGAAGTCAAAAGTCAATGTCCAAATGGCATATGTCTTGTGCATTTGCAATATGTTACCATAGGAAGTCAAAAGTCAATGTCCAAATGGCATATGTTTTGTCCATTTGCAATATGTTACCATAGGAAGTCAAAAGTCAATGAACCATGTCCAAATGGCATAAGAAATGTACAAATGCCATAAGATTCCATACAAAAGTATTGAAAGTGCCAAATCATGATGTTATGTCCATTTACATATATGATCATAGGAAGTCGGCTTCCAAACCCAAAAGTCAGTGAACAATGTCAAAATGGCATTTAAACTGACAAAATGATATACACTGCTCAAAAAAATAAAGGGAACACTTAAACAACACAATGTAACTCCAAGTCAATCACACTTCTGTGAAATCAAACTGTCCACTTAGGAAGCAACACTGATTGACAATAAATTTCACATGCTGTTGTGCAAATGGAATAGACAACAGGTGGAAATTATAGGCAATTAGCAAGACACCCCCAATAAAGGAGTGGTTCTGAAGGTGGTGACCACAGACCACTTCTCAGTTCCTATGCTTCCTGGCTGATGTTTTGGTCACTTTTGAATGCTGGCGGTGCTTTCACTCTAGTGGTAGCATGAGACGGAGTCTACAACCCACACAAGTGGCTCAGGTAGTGCAGCTCATCCAGGATGGCACATCAATGCGAGCTGTGGCAAGAAGGTTTGCTGTGTCTGTCAGCGTAGTGTCCAGAGCATGGAGGCGCTACCAGGAGACAGGCCAGTACATCAGGAGACGTGGAGGAGGCCGTAGGAGGGCAACAACCCAGCAGCAGGACTACTACCTCCGCCTTTGTGCAAGGAGGAGCACTGCCAGAGCCCTGCAAAATGACCTCCAGCAGGCCACAAATGTGCATGTGTCTGCTCAAACGGTCAGAAAGACTCCATGAGGGTGGTATGAGGGCCCAACATCCACAGGTGGGGGTTGTGCTTACAGCCCAACACCGTGCAGGACGTTTGGCATTTGCCAGAGAACACCAAGATTGGCAAATTCGCCACTGGCGCCCTGTGCTCTTCACAGATGAAAGCAGGTTCACACTGAGCACGTGACAGACGTGACAGAGTCTGGAGACGCCGTGGAGAACGTTCTGCTGCCTGCAACATCCTCCAGCATGACCGGTTTGGCGGTGGGTCAGTCATGGTGTGGGGTGGCATTTCTTTGGGGGGCCGCACAGCCCTCCATGTGCTCGCCAGAGGTAGCCTGACTGCCATTAGGTACCGAGATGAGATCCTCAGACCCCTTGTGAGACCATATGCTAGTGCGGTTGGTTCCTCCTAATGCAAGACAATGCTAGACCTCATGTGGCTGGAGTGTGTCAGCAGTTCCTGCAAGAGGAAGGCATTGATGCTAAGGACTGGCCCGCCCGTTCCCCAGACCTGAATCCAATTGAGCACATCTGGGACATCATGTCTCGCTCCATCCACCAACGCCACGTTGCACCACAGACTGTCCAGGAGTTGGCGGATGCTTTAGTCCAGGTCTGGGAGGAGATCCCTCAGGAGACCATCCGCCACCTCATCAGGAGCATGCCCAGGCGTTGTAGGGAGGTCATTCAGGCACGTGGAGGCCACACACACTACTGAGCCTCATTTTGACTTGTTTTAAGGACATTACATCAAAGTTGGATCAGGCTGTAGTGTGGTTTTCCACTTTAATTTTGAGTGTGACTCCAAATCCAGACCTCCATGGGTTGATAAATTTGATTTCCATTGATAATTTTTGTGTGATTTTGTAGTCAGCACATTCAACTATGTAAAGAAAAAAGTATTTAATAAGATTATTTCATTCATTCAGATCTATGATGTGTTATTTTAGTGTTCCCTTTATTTTTTTGAGCAGTGTATATCACTATGTTAAGCCCTGAATCATCCTATAGGGTCTATTTGTCATGTTTGATGAGAGAGAAGTGGGACTTTGAAAAACGTCAAATATGACCAGGGGTGCCCCCATTTGGATGGCCATGGGTGGGGGGTGCTCCCTATCCAGCCAGGGATTCCTTGCACCCTCCTAAAGGCATTAATATTTAAAATATGCTCATAGTAACCTGTTTCAATCACCAGGTAAACGGTTGTCAATTTGCAATGTCTTACAATGGGCATTTACCCTCACAAATTTGACAGGCTCCCAAATACTGCAGAAATGCCCAATTGACTGGCCCGTTGAACTCGGAATGGCCGGGCAGTGATCATGGTTCCTCTCCATCGCTCGTTGGTGTTGATTTCAGCATGTCAAATTCGTGATGTTAAAAGCCCATTGAAACATATTGCAAATGTACAGTGAAACATATTGCAAATGTACAGTACATTTGCAATATGTTTCAATGGGCTTTTAACATCACGAATATGACAAGCTCTAAAATACTGCAGGAATGCCCAATTGACTGCCCGTTGATCTCAGGATGGCCAGGATTGATAGTGGTACCTCTCCATTGCTCGTTGGTGTTGATTTCAGCATGTCAAATTCGTGATGTTAAAAGCCCATTGAAACATATTGCAAATGTACAGTACATTTGCAATATGTTTCAATGGGCTTTTAACATCACGAATTTGACAAGCTCTAAAATACTGGCCCGTTGAACTCGGGATGGCCGGGCTCAACGGTTTTAACTTATTGCAAATGGACAAAAGTCTGCCATCAAGTCACTATAATAAAAACGTAAAACACCTAGTTACGTTCTAGTTGCGGGTCCAGTTCCGACGTTATTTGTCGGCCTAGCTGAGGCGACCCCAAACCCCAAAGTTTTAGCTTGATAGGTCATTCAGAGCCTGAGCAGTGACCTTAATTGGTGCTGAAAATCCACGTTTTCCGGGCGTTGCTATGGGGTCCTTGAATGAGCTGTCGGACAGAAACATTAGGGTCCGTCTCTATGGGCCAAGGCGGTTCTAATGCACCTAACCTTGTGTCTCTGGGACTTTTAGAAATTGTCATTTTTGTGATGTAAATTCTTTTTGAAAATATTGCAAATGTACAAGGCTGTTTCTCGGCCTGTGAACCTTCTAGAGCCCCATAACTCACCGTGCACTATCGACATAAGCTCTAGAAAAGGGTTCTAAAGTTTCAGAGCTCTAGGTCTGACGGTTCTTTAATAGTTTGAATGAAAGTAACTATTGCAGGCAGTGTGTGTCTGTAAGCCCCACACTATGTCACTCCCCATGGACTGTGTGCGTTCCGGTTGTCACAGGAAGCTGTAGGTAGACACATATCCTCATTGGGGTAGGATTTTACAGAATCCTGAGTTTTAAGTCTGTAAGTTAAGAACTGACTGATTCACACAGGTTTGAATGTCTGTTTTTCACCAACTGCAGGTTGGGTATATCAAAACACCTTTAGGATGATTTTTACCACTTCCGGTTGCTCCAGGAAGCTTAGAATCAACACAGGTAGACCTCATAGTGGCCTGATGGATTGCTATTGAAGACAGGTTCATATGGCATTCATAACCCACATAGGCACCAGGTTAAAGTTAGGGGAGCAGGCAATGTATTCCTATGGGGAGAGATGTCATAGCAAACTGTTTGATGTAAATACCCTGTTTTTACTGTTAAGGGTTAATGCCACACGGTCAGGGTTAGGCTTGCACAGATCGGGAGGTCCTAAGGAACGTTCCTAAAGTCGAATCGTGCTTCTAACCCAAACGGGTCTGCCGCTGTCACCCAAAAGCAGCTGAAATTTAGGGCCAGGCTTTATTTTGGGCCTACTTTTTTGCACGGATGCTGCGGTCAGACCGAGTGAGCTACGGTCAAGCGGGGCATCTCGTTGAACTCGGCAAGGCCTAGAGACTATGGTGATGCCATTGCAGGCTCTGTGTGTCTTTAAGCCCCACACTGTGTCACTTCATCCCAGCTCTGTGTTTGTGTGTGTGTGTGAGAGTTTTCTTGTAAATCTGATGGGGGAAATGACTCATTTACAGTTCATGAGGGTTGCCTAATCACATATATGACGTTTTGGAAAGATGTGACCTTTTTAACCCTTTGAAACAGCCCCTATGACCCCAATTTAAAGAACTTCCGGTTGTCACAGGAAGCTGTAGGTAGACACATATCCTCATTGGAGTAGGTTTTTACAGAATCCTGAGTACTGACTGATTCACACAGGTTTGAAAGTCTGTTTTTCACCAACTGCAGGTTGGGTATTGTAAAACACCTTTAGGGTGAATTTAACCACTTCCGGTTGCTCCAGGAAGCTTAGAATCAACACAGGTAGACCTCATAGGTTCATAAGGCATTCATAACCCACATAGGCTTCAGGTTGAATTTAGGGGAGCAGGCAATGTATTCCTATGGGGAGAGATGTCATAGCAAACTGTTAGATGAAAAAACCCTGTTTTTACTGTTAAGGGTTAATGCCACATGGTCACGGTTAGGCTTGCTCAGATCGGGAGGACCTTAGGAACATTCCTGAAGTTGAATTGTGCTTCTAACCCAAACGGGTCTGCCGCTGTCACCCAAAAGCAGCTGAAATTTCGGGCCAGGCTTAATTTTGGGCCTTCTTTTTTTGCACGGACTATGAGGTCAGAGCGAGCTACAGTCAAGGGGGGCGTCTCGTTGAACTCGGCACGGCCTAGAGACTATGGTGATGCACTTTTTAGTGTTGATTTCAGTCTGTCATTTTGGTGATGTTTCAGCCCTATTCAATCTTATTGCAAATGTACAAAAGTCAGCCAGCAAGTCAGCATCCATCAGTTAATTAAATATCATTCTGACACCAAACTGATAAAACTGACACCAAACCCACTTTTTCCAACTCGTTTAGAAGCCAACTATCACATATATCAGGGCAGGCTCAAAATTCACAGCGTCTTCTGTTTAAATCATAGTAAAAATGTAAAACACCTAGTTACGTTCTAGCTGCGGATCCAGTTCCAACATTATGTGTAGGCCTAGCTGAGGCGACCCCGAATCTCGAGTTTCAGCTCGATAGGTCATTTGGAGTCCGAGCAGCGACCTTAATTGGTGCTGAAAATCCAAGTTTTCCGGGCGTTGCTATGGGGTCCATGAATGAGCTATCGGACAGAAAGCGTTAGGGTCCGTCTCTATGGGCCGAGGCGGTTCTAATCCACCTAGCCTTGTGACTCTGGGACTTTTAGAAATGTTGTCATTTTCGCGATGTAAAAATATTGCAAATGTACAAGGCTGTTTCTTGGCCTGAGAACCTTCTAGAGCCCCGTAACTCACCGTGAACTATCGACTAAATGTCTAGAATGGGTTTCTCACGTTTCAGAGCTCTAGGTCTGACGGTTTTTTGAAAATTTTAACAAAAGTAACTATTGCAGGCAGTGTCTGTCTGTAAGCCCCTCACTGTGTCATTCCCCATTGACTGTGCATGTGTGTGATTTCAGAAAATCACAGAAATCACGTAGAGCTCCGAAACCCACGTTAACGGATTCGTCTGAACACGCCATAACTGGATCCATAACTATTTTTCTCAACATTACGAATTGTACATTTTACGATTTATCGAAAATTAAAACAGATAAATGTCTGGTTCTTTTTTTCCTTACTTCCTTCCTGTACTTTGACGTGAAGCTGTCAAATTAGCGCTCTATTTCCATTTTTCACCTTTAATCCCAGAAAATGGGCCTTAACTCAAAAACCGTGAGTCCCTGATGCCATCCTGTTTTGGGGCCAACAGCCCATTTGGCCAAACCCATGCCCACCAAGTTTCGTCTTCGAAGTCTTTTCTGTTTAGGAGAAAAAGCCAGGTCAATTAGGTGTATGTTTTGTACATTTGCAATAAGAAGCCGTTCGCCAAATGTACAAAAGTCAGCCAGCAAGTCAGCATCCATCAGTTAATTAAATATCATTCTGACACCAAACTGATAAAACTGACACCAAACCCACTTTTTCCAACTCGTTTAGAAGCCAACTATCACATATATCAGGGCAGGCTCAAAATTCACAGCGTCTTCTGTTTAAATCATAGTAAAAATGTAAAACACCTAGTTACGTTCTAGCTGCGGATCCAGTTCCAACATTATGTGTAGGCCTAGCTGAGGCGACCCCGAATCTCGAGTTTCGGCTCGATAGGTCATTTGGAGTCCGAGCAGCGACCTTAATTGGTGCTGAAAATCCAAGTTTTCCGGGGCGTTGCTATGGGGTCCATGAATGAGCTATCGGACAGAAACGTTAGGGTCCGTCTCTATGGGCCGAGGCGGTTCTAATCCACCTAGCCTTGTGACTCTGGGACTTTTAGAAATGTTGTCATTTTCGCGATGTAAAAATATTGCAAATGTACAAGGCTGTTTCTTGGCCTGAGAACCTTCTAGAGCCCCGTAACTCACCGTGAACTATCGACTAAATGTCTAGAATGGGTTTCTCACGTTTCAGAGCTCTAGGTCTGACGGTTTTTTGAAAATTTTAACAAAAGTAACTATTGCAGGCAGTGTCTGTCTGTAAGCCCCTCACTGTGTCATTCCCCATTGACTGTGCATGTGTGTGATTTCAGAAAATCACAGAAATCACGTAGAGCTCCGAAACCCACGTTAACGGATTCGTCTGAACACGCCGCAACTGGATCCATAACTATTTTTCTCAACATTACGAATTGTACATTTTACGATTTATCGAAAATTAAAACAGATAAATGTCTGGTTCTTTTTTTCCTTACTTCCTTCCTGTACTTTGACGTGAAGCTGTCAAATTAGCGCTCTATTTCCATTTTTCACCTTTAATCCCAGAAAATGGGCCTTAACTCAAAAACCGTGAGTCCCTGATGCCATCCTGTTTTGGGGCCAACAGCCCATTTGGCCAAACCCATGCCCACCAAGTTTCGTCTTCGAAGTCTTTTCTGTTTAGGAGAAAAAGCCAGGTCAATTAGGTGTATGTTTTGTACATTTGCAATAAGAAGCCGTTCGCCATCTGGTGGGATTAACCTGAAGGGCAGAAAAATGACAAAAATTTATTTTGTGACCCGCGCTGGATATGAATTTATGCTAATGTGAAAATATGTGAGGTGCTATCCTCAAACAATCAAATGTTGTGCTTTCGCCGTAAAGCCTTTTTGAAATCTGACAACGCTGTGATATTGCCAAGAATCAGAGCTTTTGATGACTATGCAACACTTGTATATTGATGAATGTTTAATAATTAAACCTTTGGATTTTGAATTTGGCGCCTTACATTTCACCGGGTAGTGTTGGGAGCGGCCCGCTAGCACCCGCTTTACTCCTAAACACAACCCACCGTAACTGTGTCTCATGTTAATACTACTCCAAAACACAACCCACCATCACTGTGTCTCATGTTAATACTACTCCTAAACACAACCCACCATCACTGTGACTCATGTTAATACTACTCCTAAACACAACCCACCATCACTGTGTCTCATGTTAATACTACCCCTAACCACAACCCACCATCATTGTGTCTCATGTTAATACTACTCCTAAACAAAACCCACCGTCACTGTGTCTCATGTTAATACTACTCCTAAACACAACCCACCGTCACTGTGTCTCATGTTAATACTACTCCTAAACACAGCCCACATATACACACACAAAACCATACACATGAATAAACTGAACTAAACTTTACACATCAACACAGTCCAGGGCCCATATTCAGAAATTGTCTCAGACTAGGAGTGCTGATCTAGGATCAGTTTTGCCTTTTAAATCATTATTATATTGACAGAGGGGGACCTGATCCTAGATCAGCACTCCTAGTCTGAGGCTATTCATGAATATGGACCCTGATACAACCAAAACACAGGTCAAAACATAACAAGAAGTACAATGATACATTACTCTCAAGTATATGACTTATGACTAAAAACAAATAACCAAAAACTATATTTCAAGATATTGTCAAGTGCACTTACAGAGTGAAGTGAAGGGGAGAGGTCTTGTACAGTTTGCCAACTTACTGTCACTGTGTGGAAACAAGAAGTAGTCTACTGTAAGTGTTAGAAGAAGTAGGCGTAGTCTTAGTGTGAGTTCTGTGGGTGACACGTTTTAAAGTAGCCTAGCATAGTCTCTATATATCCTCACTGTTAGTAGACCTTTCCTATTGTATTATTGACTGAGTGTTTGTTTACTCCATGTGTAACTCTGTGTTGTTGTTTGTGTCACACTGCTTTGCTTTATATTGTCCAGGTCGCAGTTGTAAATGAGATCTTGTTCTCAACTGGCCTACCTGGTTAAATAAAGGTGATTTTTTTTTTTTTATAAAAAAATAGTCAGGGCATTAACATGCAGGAACAGCATGTCACATAAGGGATGTTACTGTGTCTAAATATAAAATGGTCTAAAGTCAGCATACTGTAGTTGCATTTCTTTATTTGTGGTGTGGGCCTACATGTTTTACAAGAGGCTAAATGTGACTCATTCCTATCACTCCTCAGCAGCTGCATCAAAGTGGTACTGAAGGTTCCAGTGTTCTAGACTACAGCGCTCCCTAATGGCATCTCAACATTAGTGCAGTCTTCAGTCTTCATATGTCTCTAATAGTCTAGGAAATCCCAGACCTAGTGAAACAGCTAGAACATTGTTAACTTCTTAGGGAGCAGCTCCCGAGGTGACGGTTTTGGAGAGCCTGGCGTGCCCAAAGTAAAATGCCTCCCACTCAGGCCCAGAAAATAGGATATGCACATATTTAGTACCATTGGATAGGAAACACTCTGAAGTTTTTGTCTGTGAGTATAACAGAACGGATATGGCAGGTGAAAACCCGAGGAATTTCTGTCCTGGAAAAAGTGATTTTGACACATTGCCTCATTTGGAACCCCTCCCTTATGAAAATGCCCATATAAGGGTATATGAATGCAGTATTTATTGCTTCCTCTGGATGTCAACAGTCTCGAGACAGTGTTTTGATTGTGTTTAGTTGCTTTAGATGGTAGAAGAAGAAGAATTAGGAAGTGGTCTCACAGAAGTCAATAGAAGAGAACGCGTGTTCCCGGCTTGCGCGCTCTGTTGTTTTTTTCTTTTCTTATCGCCCAGTTTATATTCCGGTTTAAATATTATACAAAATATACATAAAAGTGTTCCTAAGGATACATTATCAATGATGTTTGATTGTTCTTGGACAAGTTTATAGGTATAGGTTGAACAAGTTCTCTTCACAGTTCAATGGACGAGTGGACACTGTATTTTCTCATTATAACACACCAACCAAACTGAGATTTATGGATATAATACATTACTTTTTCTAACAAAAGAACCATGGATTGTCTTCGTTGGACACTTATGAAGCCCTCAGCAGACGTTCTTCAAAAGGTAATTGATTAGTTTTTTCGCTGTGAAATGTGTTATGTGTGAACCGTGATGGCTTATGAATTTATGATAATGGAAAAAATATTAGAGGTGCTATCCTCAAACAATCAAATGTGGTGCTTTCGCCGTAAAGCCTTTTTGAAATCTGACAACGCTGTGATATTGCCAAGAAGCAGAGCTTTTGATGACTATGCAACACTTGTATATTGATGCATGTTTAATAATTCAACTTTGGAATTTGGCGACTTGCATTTCACCGGGTAGTGTCGGGAGTGGGGCGCTAGCTCACCACTGCTCCGTAAGAGGTTACCTACTTAGGGAGCAGTGGGGCGCCAAATTCAAAATCCAAAAGTTGAATTATTAAACATTCATCAATATACAAGTGTTGCATAGTCATCAAAAGCTCTGATTCTTGGCAATATCACAGCGTTGTCAGATTTCAAAAAGGCTTTACGGCAAAAGCACAACATTTGATTGTTTGAGGATAGCCCCTCTCATATTCTATTCATTAGCATAAATCCATAACCAACACGGGTCTCACAAAATGCATAAATTCGCAAATATAAAATCGCTTACCTTTGATGATCTTCTGCTGAGGATAGTCCGAAGTGTCCAAGCAAGACAATTCATGCTTCTTTTGTTAGAAAAAGTCATTGTTTATGTCCAGAAATCTCTGTTTGGTTGGCACGTTATGTTCATAAAATACAGCGTCCACTCGCCCAATGAACCGTGAAGAGAACGCCTTCAACCTATACCTATACACTTGTCCAAGAACAATCAAACATCATTGATAATGTATCCTTAGGAACACTTTTATGTATATTTACTATAATATTTCAACCGGGTTATAAATTGGACGATAGGAAAGGAAAAAACCACAGCGCTTGCGAGCCCGTGAACGCGCCTCCTCTTCTGTTTACATCCGGTGACTAGTTCAAAATTCTTCTTCTTTTACCATCCAGAGCAACCTAACATCACCAAACAATGTCTAGAGACTGTTGACATCCAGTGGAAGCAATAGGTACTGTAATCTTACTCCCAGACATGACTGTTTTCAATAGGGAGGTGTTCAAAGTGAGGCAATGTGTCAAAAACACTTTTCCAGGACAGAAATTCCTCGGGTTTTCACCTGCTATATCAGTTCTGTTATACTCACAGACAATATTTGAACTGTTTTAGAAACTTCAGAGTGTTTTTCTATCCAATGGTACTAATTATGTGCATATCCTTTTTTCTGGGCCTGAGTGGCAGGCCTTTTACCCTGGGCACGCCAGACTCTCAGCTGCTGCTCCCTAAGAAGTTAACATTGTTGGAGGTAACCTGTCGGCCTAGGTAACCTGTCGGCCCATTCATATCCTCATCCACTTGGTTCAATAAAAAAATAACAAACTAGCAATAAGGTGCCTGAGAGATCCCCATTCTCCACCCTTTCCCATGTGAGCAAGTGCACACTTCCCGTCATGGAATTAAGTATGGAATTTCTGTGAACCTTGGCTGGCTAGATTTTCCATCTTTGTTAGCTAAATCCATGCAAAAAACATATTCTGGTGTGAAGAATCTGGATGGAGTCAGAAAGTACTGTGGCCAGGGGGGAGAGGCAGAGAGGAATAGACGAAGCTGAAATCTTTGAGAGGGGCAAGGGAACAGGGAACCGGCTGAGGGATTCACATTTTCCAATTAACTACTTAGGGAGTGGTGGGGCGCTAGCGACACTACCCGGTGAAATGCAATGCGCCAAATTCAAAATCCAAAAGTTGAATTATTAAACATTCATCAAAATACAAGTGTTGCATAGTCATCAAAAGTTCTGCTTCTTGGCAATATCACAGCGTTGTCAGATTTCAAACAGACTTTATAGCGAAAGCACAGCATTTGATTGTTTGAGGGTAGCACCTCCAATATTTTCCAATAGCATAAATTCATAAACCATCGCGGTTCACACAAAACATTTCACAGCGAAAACAAATCCCTTACCTACAGAAGAACTTCTGCTGAGGGCTTCCCAAGTGTCCAACGAAGACAATCTATGGTTCTTTTGTTAGAAAAAGTCATTTATTATATCCATAAATCTTTGTTTGGTTGGTGCGTTATGTTCAGAAAATCCAACGTCGAATCGCCGATTGAAACGCCCATATATACCTATAAACTTTTCCTAAACAAATCAAATACCATCCTTAGCTATCCTTTTATGAATATTAGCAATAATATTTCACTCGGATGGTCACCTATACCTTATATAAGTAAAATAAAGTGGGGGGCGCGCCAGCCAGACTCACGCACGAGAAAACTTGTTGACATTTGAGGTCCCAATGCAATTTCCTGTACTTATTCCTCTGCTTACTCCAATCTCTTTGAGGCTTTATATATAGACTGTTGACATCTAGTGGAAGCCATAGTGATTTCCGGATGTTTTTTTTTCTATGGTTTTTGCCTGCTAAATGAGTTCTGTTATACTCACAGACATTATGTTAACACTTTTAGAAACTTCAGAGTGTTTCCTATCCAATAGTACTAATTATGTGCATATCCTACTTTCTTAGCCTGAGTGGCAGGCATTTTGCTTTGGGCACGCCAGACTCTCCAAAACCGTAACCTCACCTGCCGCTCCCTAAGAAGTTAAGTATTTAATCAATGCTGTTGTTTTTCCTTGGTTGACACTTGACTAAAAGGAATTCAAACAATCCAATCAGAGAACGGAATATGCAAATCTATGCCGCTCAGCCTGCCATTCCTTATATAACGGGCCAATCTGAGAAAAAGTGGGCAGGGTCAGTGGATACCAGCAGAAGGTTCAAACAGAAATGGCAGTGGATAAAGATAATGATGAAAATATACAAAACAGAAGGTAAAATAACATTTTAAAAAATGTACAAAATGTATACAGAATGAAGTATGCACATAAAGATATAGTGTTATTAAGAATTGTCATGTAACTGGCATTTGAATTTAGTGAACTAGATAAGTCATCTAGCTTGTAAGATGAAGCAGCTGTTAATCAGCGAAAACGGAAACTAGCTACCATTAGTTAGCTAGCTAGTAACTCTGTTAGCTCTGACAATCAAGTGATCTAACTTCCTTAAAAAGTGTTATTTTGCATCACACAACTGCTTTGAACAGAGTGGATTGTGAACAATACATTGCGCTGCAGCTTAATTACAGCAAGACCCCATACTTGGCTAGTGAGCTAGCTAACTAGCTAGTTAGTTCACTTTTAGTTAACAACGTTAGCTAGCTAGCTAGTAACATTAGACAACAGTGAGCTGAGCTGTCATTTTGCCGAGGCAAGCTGCTCTGAACTGCAGACTAAAGTGTATGTTTGTGTGAAAGAGGAGTATTCACCTAACTGATCTTCAGAGCATTGGACCCAACATGAACCCTGACATAGGCTACATACAAGTTCTACAAGTGTGTGTGTGTGTGTGTGTGTGTGTGTGTGTGTGTGTGTGTGTGTGTGTGTGTGTGTGTGTGTGTGTGTGTGTGTGTGTGTGTGTGTGTGTGTGTGTGTGTGTGTGTGTGTGTGTGTAAAAGTGATCAACAAGGATGCGGGGACCTCTCGGGTTGGTGATGGGCCGAACACTGGCTGACTCAAAATCGATGATATTGAATTTCACAGTTGATATCACTGGCACTGTCACTCCATGCCTGTGCCCCATGATACACATACTGAACTGTCTGTCTGTCTGGGATTACTGTGTCATATTGTGTTTGGATTGTATATGTGTGTAATTCAGAGGGTGAATGGACAAAAGATTTAAGTGCACTTGAACGGGGTATGGTGGTAGGTGCCAGGTGCACTGGTTTAAGTGTGTCAAGAACTGCAACGCAGTATCAAGAATGGTCCACCACCCAAAGTACATTTATTTTTTTATAGCAACATTTGTGTTTACATTTCACAGGTGAGTTTGAAATAATTTAATTCAGAGTAAAAGAAAATCTGAAACAGAATCATTAAAAATAATGATGACATTGTGGTAATACAAATTCAGGGAAATAGATGTTACACACAAAAATATTTATTCATATATATGTATTTATGCGAAAACAATCTATTCTCAGTTCAAGTATCAACATGATCAGAATATCAAACTGGACATCTAAACCCCCAATGTACTTACATGTGACAGTGAGAGTCTCTTCAGCAGAGGGGAGATCCTCATGGCCTTCTACAGCACAGGAGTATCTGCCTGTATCCTCACTGCTGACTGAGAATAGGATATAGACAGGAGAGGAGGTGTCACTTTTTGGTATAGGCTGTCCATTCTTATACCAACTGTAGGCTGTGATGGGGTCCAGTGTACAGTTGGTTCTACATGTCAGTGTGACATTCTCCCTCTCTGAGACAGATGTAGGATCCATCTCCAACACAACATCTAGAGTAAAAGGAAATTATTATTCTCCTCATTATTTTTGTCCTCTTATGTGAAATATTAGTTGTTGTTTTTTTGTTACGTAACACTATAGTGTCTGTATGACTGCCCTTCAATAAGGTATTTATGGTCTTTAATTTGATTTATTTAGCCAGGATAGTCAACTCTATCCTGGATAAATAATTGTATGTTTTACGTAATAATATCCACTGTTTTCCAGGAAGTCCCGAGTTACATAAAATCAATAAAAACAGATAAAAACACAACATTCTCATTAGCATACATACAGAACCACACTCACATTATAGCTATCTAGACAGATTACCTGTGACAGTCAGGGAGACAGGTGCGCCTGAACAGATCTGTAGCCTCTACAAGATCGGCATTCCCCCCTAACATTAGCTAACGTGTGCTAATGTGATTAGCATGACATTTTAAATAACATCAATAACATATCTGATATTGGCAGAAAGCTTAAATTCTTGTTAATCTAACTGCACTGTCCAATGTACAGTAGCTATTAGAGTGAAAGAATACCATGCTATTGTTTGAGGAGAGTGCACAGTTATGTACTTGAAAATGTATTAATAAACCAGTTAGGCACATTTGGGCAGTTTTGATACAACATTTTGAACAGAAATGCAATGGTTCATTGGATCAGTCTAAAACTTTGCACATATACTGCTGCCATCTAATGGCCAAAATCTAAATTGCACCTAAGCTGGAATAATACATTGTGACCTTTCTCTTGCATTTCAAAGATTATGTGGAAAAAATGTGAATGTTTTTTCTTTGTATTATCTTTTACCAGATCTAATGTGTTATATTCTCCTACATTCATTTTGTATTTCCACAAACTTCTAAGTGTTTCCTTTCATATGCTATCAAGAATATGCATATCCATGCTTCAGGTCCTGAGCTACAGGCAATTAGATTTGGGTATGTCATTTTAGGCGAACATTTAAAGGAAAGGGTCCGATCCTTAAGAGTGTTTTTGGAGGATATAGGAGGATAAATGTTCAATCCTCTACGGTCCGTCAAGCTGTACAGCAGCCTGTAGACTGACCACCAGGTTCATTGATAGCTCGTATCCCCAAGCTGTGAGTCTAAACAGCAAGTGACTCACACACACACATACACACAAAAACAGACAACATCTGTTGGGAAGGCCCATAAGGCCAATGGAGTCTGTATCAAAGTCTAGAGAGCTGGTTGTTATGGATGTAGAAAAGTTTTAAAAAACACATCCTACACAGTATGGATGTCAACCCTACTCCCTATCAGTCTGGAGCTAAAGGGCCCTCAGATAAATTAACTGTATCACACACACACTGCAGTGTTACAATGTGTGTTTGCATGTCTTTTTTACCCTGGTTAATCATCTCATCCCTATTTAGATCAACACTCCTACACTGAATTCTGCCCTGATGTAACAACCAAAACACAACTCAAAACACAACATGAAGTAAAATGATACATTACCCTCAAGAATATGACTTAGAATATGACTAAAAACAAATAACCAAAAACTATATTTCAAGATATTGTCAAGAGTACTTACAGAGTGAAGTGAAGGGGAGAGGTCTTGTAAAGTGAGTCAACTGACTGGTAGTGAGTGGGAACTGCTAGTAAGTGTCAGTTCTGTGGGTGACATATTTAAAGTCGTCAGAACACAAGTAGCTGATACAGAACTGTCCTTCCTTCCTCTTTAAAACATAAATATGCATGACGACATGAACAGTAGGTCAGAAAAAGGAGGTTACTGTATTAGAGTGGGCCCTACATTTCTATAATTGACAAAATGTCTCCCATTTCCACTTTTATTTAAATACAACACTACGTCAACAATATATTAACGTGGTGTTGACTTTTCTATATGGAATATTTATAATATCTTAGAATGTGTTGCCTTGCCACTCCATTTAAGCCAGTGACTGATGTGGTGTACTTCCATTTACATTTGGTCAGTTCCATGATGTCTTTCATTCTATTCTACAAACCCATTCAATTTACAGTCCTCATCAGCTGCATCAAAGGCAATTGAAATTCAATTCAAAAACAGCTCAGGCCGATGGAGAGGGGGAAGGAAATCAGAGGTGCATTTCTCTCCACTTTGATTGACACTTCCCACACTAATTCTATATGCCCAGTGTTCTGTCTGTGCTGTGTGTCAGAGGACTACAAAAGGTGTGACACCCCCCAACACCCCCATTCTATTCAAGCCTCCTGTTCTCTTTTAAAGTAGGGTCCCTCCTCCTCTTCTTCAACCTTTATATTCATTATTCTGTTCTTCCTCCTCCTCTTTCTCCTTCTGTCATATCCAACGGTGCATGGTGGTCAGTGTGGTCAGGGTGGTCAGGGTGGTCAGGGTTTTCAGGGTGGTCAGGGTGGTCAGGGTGGTCAGAGTTGCCTTGGTTTCCTGTATCTTCCCATCTGGTCAGGCTTTTGGTTGAAGAGAGAGAGAGAGAAAACTGCTGTGACTTTACTGTTAATTTTTGTTGTTTATTTCACTTTGTATATTATCTACCTCACTTGCTTTGGCAATCTTAACATATGTGTCCCATGCCAATAAAGCCCCTTGAATTGAATTGAGTGAGAGAAAGAGAAAAGGGGGTAGAGAGACAGGGAGAGGGGGTTAGGGAGACAGGGAGAGAGAGAGAGAGAGAGAGAGAGAGAGAGAGAGAGAGAGAGAGAGGGTTTGCTAGTGCTGCCTGTCTATAATATACCCCATGTGGTGGGTCTGGTAGCTCAACCTGTCAATACTATCCCTCCTGTGGTGGGTTCTGGTACTACAGCCTGTCCATACTATGTCCCCTGTGGCGGGGTCTGGTACTACAGTCTGTCCATGCTATGTCCCCTGTGGTAGTAGAGCAGCCATGCCCAGATCCTACAGGGGAGGGAGAGAGAGGAGTTGTCAAACATGATGGAGAAGTCTATGAGGGGGCAGGCCTTCCCCGGGAGGAAGAGCACCTCCGTCTTGTTGAGGTTGGGGTTGTGGGCCAACATCAAAGCTAAGATATCTGCCAGGCACCCATAGATGCGTGTCGACACCTGGGTGTCAGATGGGGGAAGGAGAAAAGTAGTTGAGTGTCATCTGCATAGTAATGATTGGAGAGACCATGTGAGGATATGATGGAGCAGAGTGACTTGATGTATATAGAGAAAAGGAGAGGGCCTTGAAACGAGCCCTCGGGGACGTATGTCGTGAGAGTATGTCGTTTGGGGATGCGCAAGTGGACCAATAACCCTCAGTCCCCTCGGATAGGTAAAATAAAGAGAAACATTACCTTCAAAATCCATAAATTTATAATTATTGTGCAATTTACATCTATAGGTGAAATGAAGTGTAATCTATAGATGGTATTAGTGTATGAGCCTAAACATTAGGGCAAAACTGTACGCGCGCCAAATAGCCTACACATCCAATCATCAAATAATGCTTTAGGGAATGGGCAGAAAAAGTTAACTTCTTAGGGAGCGGCAGCAGAGGTGACGGTTTTGGAGAGTCTGGCGTGCCCAAAGTAAAATGCATGCCACTCAGGCCCAGAAAATAGGATATGCACATAATTAGTACTATTGGATAGGAAAATGTATGTGAGTATAACAGAAGTGATATAGCAGGCGAAAACCAGAGGAAAATCCATTCGATTTGCAGTTTTTTTTGTAAATGAGCATCTTCTCCATTGTGCCTATTGCATACAACTTTATGTAGGACTGAGACTGCAGTACCTATGGCTTCCACTAGATGTCAACAGTCAACAGTCAAAGACTGGGAATTCTAGCAGTGACCAGAACGGATAGGGATAGGAAATTGTCAGGCGACCACTTTTGTAAACAAGGTTTGACGCTCGAGAGATTGTGAACGCGCACCACTTTATTTTTCTTTCCTATCGTTCACGTTATCGTCCGGTTGAAATATTACAGCAAATATACCCAACAGTATACCTAAGGATACATTAAAAATGATGTTTGATTTGTTTGTAGAAAGTGTATAGGTATAATGTGAACGTGTTCTCTTCACAGTTCAATGGGCGACTCAACGGTGGATTTTATGATCATAACGCGCCAACCAAACTGAGATTTATGGATATAATAAATGACTTTTTCTAACAAAAGAAGCATGGATTGTCTTCGTTGGACACTTGGGAAGCCCTCAGCAGAAGTTAATCAAAGGTAAGCAATTTTATATTAGCGATTTTAAATATTAGAGGTGCTACCCTCAAACAATCAAATGTTGTGCTTTCGCCGTAAAGCATTTTTTAAATCTGACACTGCTGTGATATTGCCAAGAATCAGAGCTTTTGATGACTATGCAACACTTGTATATTGATGAATGTTTAATAATTCAACTTTTGGATTTGGGATTTTGAATTTGGCACCTCACCACTCCGTAAGTAGTTAATTAATTAACGTGAAGCCATTAGAGATTCTGATGCATTTGGATAATATTCATATGGATAGAGCAATGAAGAGCTAATCTGGCACCCCTCTTTTGAGCCATTTGGAGATTTTTTATATCTTTCTTTGCTGCAGATGACCATATAACCGGACAGTACTCTAAGTGTGATAGGACCAGGGATTGAATCACTGCTCCCTAGCGTCCCACTGCTCCCTTAAGGTCAATCCATGCAGGCCAAAAGGACATTGTTGAAGGTTAATTCGATAAGACAAAGCTGTGAAAGGAGAGTTGAAAATAAAGAGAAGGGAGGGCCAGAAAAGTCATGTTTGGAAAATATTTGGGGAAGTGGTAAAAGAGGATGATAGCAGTGCCAGTGATGTTATGTATGATTATTGTGAGGCGCTATACATTTTCAACAGTCACAAGTTGGACTTCAAATAGACCTATGGCAGGGTTGCCCAACTGTCAGCCTGTGTGCCAAATTCAGCCTACGTGTGGTTTTATTTGGCCCCCCAAGTTTTCTGAGCAAAAAAAAAAAGAAGATCTATATATGTTTTTTTTGTGTGGAATTTTCAGTATTGGACATAAAATACAAAAAAACACCAGGAAATCAGTTCTAAGTGATATTAATTTAAGAACTGTGTTCCCAAGTAATCTCACACGTAATAGAGAGACACAAGGTGATCATATGCAAATGCAAGCAAGGTTTAAAATTATTATGTTTTAGTCAAACATATCTGTTTGGGCTTCTTGCAGTCAATTTGCAGTAAACAAATTATTTGTAATTATGTTCCAGCCCCCGACCATCTGCTCAAGAAAAAAATCATCCTGCTGCTAAATCTAGTTGATGATCCCTCGCCTATGGCATGTCAAGGGAACTGTAGCCTGATATTTAGAAGGGTTATAGGATGACTATTAGGACATGTGAATTCAGATTTTTTTAATCCTTAGGTAGTGGAATAACCTTTGACTCTTTCCAGACACCCCATACATCAAGCACTAATTAAACATTTGAGAGATTGGGGTAGATATTTGGTTAGCTGTAACTCTAAGCAATTTGGCATCAAGATGATCTGTACCAGGTGACTTGTCATCCAAAAGAGACAACAGCATTCTTTCTACCTCCTCCCTTTCTACTTGATGAAATTCAAACATGCATTGCCTCTCCTTCATGATACAATCATTTGTAAGGGATATGAGATGGAGCCATCAGTTGGAATCATAGCATTCCTTAACTTGTCCACTTTGCCTGTAAAATATTCATTAAAGTTGTACCCACTGTGACTATTAAAACCTACCCCAACCAGAAACCGTGGATAGATGGGAGCGTTCACGCAAAACTGAAAGCGCGAACCACAGCATTTAACCAGGGCAAGAAGAGTAGAATATGGTAGAATACAAACAGTGTAGGTATTCCCTCCGCAAAGGAATCAAGCAGGCTAAACATCGGTATAGGGACAACGTTGAGTCCCAGTTCAACGGCTCAGACATGAGACGTATGTGGCAGGGTCTACAGACAATCACGGATTATTAAAGGAAAACCAGCCACGTCGTGGACACCGACATCTTGCTTCCGGACAGGCTGAACAACATCTTTGCTCGCTTTGAGGATAATACAGTGCCACCGTCGTTACCTGATATCAAGGACTGTGGGCTCTCCTTCTCCGCGGCCGACGTGAGTAAGACATTTAAGCGTGTTAACCCTCGCAAGACTGCTAGCCCAGATGGTATCAATAGCCGCATCTTCAGAGCATGGGCAGACCAGCTGGCTGGTGTGATCACAGATATATTCAATATCTCCCTATCCCAGTCTGTTGTCCCCACATGCTTCAAGATGGCCACCATTGTCCCTGTACCTAAGAAAGCAAAAGTAATCGAACTAAATGACTATTGCCCGTAGCACTCACCTCTGTCATAATGAAATGCTTTGAGAGACTAGTCAAGGATCATATCACCTCCACCTTACCTGCCACCCTAGACCCACTTCAATTTGCTTACCGCGCCAATAGATCCACAGACGATGCAATCGCCACCACACTGCACACTGCCTTGTCCCATCTGGACAAGAGACATACCTATGTAAGAATGCTGTTCATTGAATATAGCTCAGCATTCAACACCATAGTACCCTCCAAGCTCATCATCAAGCTCAAGGTCCTGGGTCTGAACCCCGCCCTGTGCAACTGGGTCCTGGACTTCGTGACGGGTCGCCCCCAGGTGGGGAAGGTAGGAAACAACAACACCTCTTCGCTGATCCTCAACACTGGGGCCCCACAATGGTGCGTGCTCAGCCCCCTCCTGTACTCCCTGTTCACCCATGACTGCATGGCCAAGCACGCCTCCAACTCAATCATCAAGTTTGCAGATGACACAACAGTAGTAGGATTGATTACCAACAACGATGAGACAGCCTGCAGGGAGGAAGTTAGGGCTCTGGGAGTGTGGTGCCAGGAAAATAACCTCTCTCAATGTCAACAAAACTAAGGAGATGATCGTGGACTTCAGGGAACAGAAGATGGAGCACCCCCCCCTATCCACATCAATGGGACAGCAGTGGAGAAGGTGGAAAGCTTCAAGTTCCTTAGTGTACACAACACAATTCCAGAGGGTGGTGCAGTCTGCCCAAAGTATTACCGGGGGCAAACTTCCTGCCATCCAGAACACCTACAGCACCCGATGTCACAGGAAGGCTAAAAAGATAATCAAGGACATTAAACACCCGAGCCACTGCATGTTCACCCCACTATCATCCAGAAGGCGAGGTCAGTACAAGTGCATCAAAGCTGGGACCGAGAGACTGATAAACAGCCATCACTTGCACATTAGAGGCTGCTGCCTATAGTTATAGTCTAGAAATCATTGGCCACTTTAACTTCTTCCATGGGACGGTTGAGCTAATGTAGGCAAATGCGATTAGCATGAGGTTGTAAGTAACAAGAACATTTCCCAGGACATAGACATATCTGATATTGGCAGAAAGCTTACATTTTTGTTAACCTCTTACGGAGCAGTTGGGCGCTACCCGGTGAAATGCAAGGCGCCAAATTCAAAATCCCAAAGTTGAATTATTAAACATTCATCAATATACAAGTGTTGCATAGTTATCAAAAGCTCTGCTTCTTGGCAATATCACAGCATTGTCAGATTTCAAAAAGGCTTTACGGCGAAAGCACCACATTTGATTGTTTGAGGGTAGCACCTCCAATATTTTAACATTAGCATAAATTCATAAACCATCGCGGTTCACACAAAACACATTTCACAGCAAAAACAAATCAATTACCTTTTGAAGAACTTCTCCTGAGGGCTTCCCAAGTGTCCAACGAAGACAATCCATGGTTCTTTTGTTAGAAAAAGTAATTTATTATATCCATAAATCTCTGTTTGGTTGGTGCGTTATGATGAGAAAATATAGCGTCCAGTCGCCCATTGAACCGTGAAGAGAACTCGTTCAACCTATACCTATACACTTGTCCAAGAACAATCAAACATCATTGATAATGTATCCTTAGGAACACTTTTATGTATGTTTAGTATAATATTTCAACCGGAATATAAACTAGGCGATAGGAAAGGAAAAAACCACAGCGCGCGCAAGCCTGGGAACGCGCATCCTCTTCTGTTTACTTCCTAATTCTTCTTCTATTACCATCCAGACCAACTAAACATAATCAAAACACTGTCTAGAGACTGTTGACATCCAGTGGAAGCAATAGGTACTGAAATCTTACTCCCTTATATGGTCATTTTCAATAGGGAGGGGTTCAAAATGTGTCAAAATCACTTTTTCCAGGACAGAAATTCCTCGGGTTTTCGCCTGCCATATCCGTTCTGTTATACTCACAGACAATATTTTAACAATCTTAGAAACTTCAGAGTGTTTCCTATCCAATAGTACTAATTATGTGCATATCCTATTGTCTGGGCCTGAGTGGGAGGCATTTTACTTTGGGCACACCAGACTCTCCAAAACCGTCACCTCGGGAGCTGCTGTCACGATGATCTCTTGGGACAGACCAATGCGCAGCGAAGTATCCAGAATACATATTTATTAACGAACGTGACTTGAGTGAACAAAACAGGGAACAATGAACATGACGTGGAAACAAACGCTAAATCCTAAACTGGACACTGGGACATAAACCTAAACACGAGGCCTGGACGTTACAGTACCCCCCCCCCCCCCAAAGGCGCGGACTCCGACCCGCGCCCAAAAAGTCCGTGGGGGGGTCTTCGGGTGGGTCTTTTTTGTTCCTGGTGGGGGCTCCGGTGCCGGCCGTGCTGGCTCGAGTTCACGCACCAGAGGCCCTGGACCATTAGCCGGAACAGATAGTACTTGACTCATGACATAGGAAGCAGACACCGGCCGTACAGGACTCATGATGCTCACTGGAACTCTGGTGCGTGGAGCAGGAACTGGCCGTACTGGACTCTTGATGCTCACTGGAACTCTGGTACGTGGAGCAGGAACTGGCCGTACTGGACTCATGATGCTCACTGGAACTCTGGTGCGTGGAGCAGGAACTGGCCGTACTGGACTCTGAGGGCGCACAGGGGCCCTGATGCGTGGAGCAGGGACGGGTCGTGCCGGGCTCTGAGGGCGCACAGGGGGCATGATGCGTGGAGCAGGGACAGGACGTGCCGGGCTCTGCAGGCGCACAGGGGCCCTGATGCGTGGAGCAGGGACGGGTCGTGCCGGGCTCTGCAGGCGCACAGGGGCCCTGATGCGTGGAGCAGGGACGGGTCGTGCCGGGCTCTGAGGGCGCACAGGGGGCCTGATGCGTGGAGCAGGGACAGGACGTGCCGGGCTCTGCAGGCGCACAGGGGCCCTGATGCGTGGAGCAGGGACGGGTCGTGCCGGGCTCTGAGGGCGCACAGGGGGCATGATGTGTGGAGCAGGGACAGGACGTGCCGGGCTCTGCAGGCGCACAGGGGGCCTGATGCGTGGAGCAGGGACAGGACGTGTCGGGCTCTGAAGGCGCACAGTGGGCCTGATGCGTGGAGCAGGGACAGGACGTGCCGGGCTCAGAAGGCGCACAGGGGGCCTGATGCGTGGAGCAGGGACAGGACGTGTTGAATCCACAACACGTACATGGATCTTGGTACGTGGAACAGGGACAGGACGTGTTGAATCCACAACACGGACATGGATCTTGGAACGTGGAACAGGCACAGGACGTGTTGAATCCACAACACGCACTGGGATCTTGGAGCGTGGATTGGAGCGTGGAACAGGTACAGGATGTGTTGAATCCACAACACGGACAGGGATCTTGGAGCGTGGAACAGGTACAGGACGTGTCGAATCCACAACATGTACTGGGATCTTGGAACGTGGAACAGGCACAGGACGTGTTGAATCCACAACATGGACGGGGATCTTGGAGCGTGGAACAGGTACAGGACGTGTTGAATCCACAACACGGACAGGGATCTTGGAGCGTGGAACAGGTACAGAACATGTTGAATCCACAGCATGGACATGGATCTTGGAGCGTGGAACAGGTACAGGACGTGTTGAATCCACAACACGTACATGGATCTTGGAGCGTGGAACAGGGACAATTCTTCCAGGTAGCTCACAAATCCTGGCCTCACGGGTGAGTGGAGCTGGAATCTCTCAAACTGGGCTGTGGATTTGCACCGGAGATTCTGCCCGCAGGACCGTAGGATATCTTGGTCCCAAAAGGCGCACTGGAGACCTGGCGCGCAGAGCTGGCACCACTCTTCCAGGTAGCACACTGACCTTGGCCTGACCGATGAGTGGCGCTGGGTTCTCACGCACCGGGCTGTGGACACGTACCGGAGACACTGCACGCAGAACCGGTGCAGGATATCTTGGTCCTAGGAGGCGCACTGGAGACTTGGCGCGCAGAGCTGGTACCACTCCTCCTGCCTGCACACTCAATCTAGCCCGACTGATGAGTGGAGCTGGAATTTTTCGCACCGGCCTCTGAATCCGCATAGGAGAAACCGTGCACAAAACTGCATAGCACGGTGTCCTTTCAGTGCGACGCTCCCTCCAATGCTCCCTCCAAAGAGCACGAGGAGTTGGTTCCACCCTGAACCGGCCAACCTCCTCGTGTACCCCCCCCCCAAAAGTTTTTTTGGGAAGCGGTTCGGCCCTTCTGGCCAGGCGAGGCCCAACATATTTCTCCCTCTCCGGGCTCCATGCCCCATATAGCTCCTCGTAACTCCCCCGCTCAGCTTTCGCTGATTTCATCCTCCTCCTGGGACGACGATGCTCCGCCGTCTCTCTCCATGTCCAGGACTCCTGGTCTTCTCGCTGCTTGGTCTTTTCTAGGTGGGTTATTCTGTCCCGATTATCTCCTGAGACAGACCAATGCGCAGCGAAGTATCCAGAATACATATTTATTAACGAACGTGACTTGAGTGAACAAAACAGGGAACGATGAACATGACGTGGAAACAAACGCTAAATCCTAAACTGGACACTGGGACATAAACCTAAACACGATGGCATGAACCTAAACACGATGGCATGAACCTAAACACGATGGCATGAACCTAAACACGATGGCATGAACCTAAACACGATAATCATAACGATAAACAATAACCCACCCACCTAAGTGCTAAACCCCAAACATATATATGGTTCCCAATTAGAGGCAACGAGACTCAGCTGCCTCTAATTGGGAACCATTACCCCAACATAGAAATACACACCATAGAACAAAAGAAACCCTACACCAAGACAAAACTAAACACTCCAGCCTGAACACTCTGGCCTGGACGTTTCAGCTGCTCCCTAAGAAGTTAATCTAACTGCACTTTTCTATTTACAGTAGCTATTACAGTGAAAGAATGCCATGCTAATGTTTGAGGGTAGTGCACAGTTTTGAACATAAAAGGCACATTTGGGCAGACTTGATACAATATTTTGAACAGAAATGCAATGGGTCATTGGATCAGTCTAAAACTTTGCACATACACTGCTGCCATCTAGTGTCCAAAATCTAAATTGTGCCTAAACTGGAATAATACATTATGGCCTTTCTCTTGCATTTCAAAGATGATGGGAAAAAACAAGTTTCTTTCTTTGTATTATCTTTTACCAGATCTAATGTGTTATATTCTCCTACATGAATTTCACATTTCCACAAACTTCAGTGTTTCCTTTCAAATAGTATCAAGAATATGCATATCCCTGTTTCAGGTCCTGAGCTACCGGGAGTTAGATTTGGGTATGTCATTTCAGGCGGAAATTGAAAAAAAGGGTTTGATCCTTTTAGGTTAAATAAAGGTTAAATAAAAAAATAACAGACATGATGACGTTGATCAGCATGATGTGATGATAATGATGGAAGTGAGTAAACCACTATTTCTCTCCAAACCAATGTAAATGTCTTATTTGTATGTACTATACAGTACAAGAGGTGTGATTTTGAAAGCTTTCCATTTTTCCAAGTTTAATCTTAAAAGTGTATTACTGTTATGGATAGAGGTATCCTGTGTGTGTATTTTTTCTTTCCTTCTGCCCTAGTCACAGGTGTCACTCATCATCAGTCATCAGTTGCCCATCAATCACCAATCAGTCCCAATCAGAAGACACACCTGCTCCTTTTCCCTTACCTAATCACATCCCCTTTCCCTTGGTTTAAAAACCCAGTCAGTTGTCTCTCTCTCTCGTTTTGAGGCTACACACCTCTATCTCTGTTTTGGATTAGCTGAAGATCAGTTGCTGTTAGTTTGTTTGTGCACCCCATCTCTCTCTTGTTTTGTGCCTACATCTCACATTGACTGTGATCCTGTGAGTATGTACTGTTGTGTTGTATTGCTGTTTGTTTGTTGGTGAAAAAGGGGGTAACTGTCACGTCCAGGCCTGATTTAGCAGGCTGGCGTGTTTAGTTTGTTTTGTTTAGGAGGTTTTTTTTGTTCTAGTTTATGTATTTCTATGTTGGGTTGATGGTTCCCAATTAGAGGCAGCTGTTTGTTGTTACCTCTAATTGGGAACCACACATATGTTTGTGGCTTTCACTGGGGTTTTGTGGGTCATTGATTATTCTGAATGTTATTATAGTATGTTTAGTGGTGTGTGCCTGTTTTAGCCACACCGGAGTTACGATCTTTATTTGTTTATTGTTTTGCCAGTTACGTTAAATAAAGCATGTACACTGGAAACCTCGCTGCATCTTGGTCCATCCCTACAGAAGATCGTGACAGAATGACCCACCATAAAAGGACCAAGCAGCGAGATAACCGGGAGTTCTGGACATGGGAGGAAATCCTGGCTGGAGAGGGACCCTGGAACAAAGCTGAGGAGGATCGCCGTCCCAGGGATGAATGGGAGCTATTTGAGGCAGAGCGGGAGAAGTACAAGGGAACACGGCTGGCGAGGAAACCCGTGAGGCAGCCCCAATAAGTTTTTTGGGGGGGCACACGGGGAGTTTGGCGAAGCCAGTTTGGAGACCTGAGCCAACTCCCCGTGCTTTCCGGAGTGAGCGTGGCACTGGTCAGGCACCGGGTCATGTAGTGAAGCGCACAGTGTCTCCAGTGCTAGTTCAGAGACCGGTACGGACTGTCCTTGCTCCACGCATCAGGCCCACTGTGCGCATTGTGAGCCCAGTACGTCCTGTCCCTGATCCGCGCACCAGGCCCCCTGTGCGCATCGTGAGCCCAGTACGTCCTGATCCCTGCTCCACGCACCAGGCCCCCAGTGCGCATCATGAGCCCAGCACGGCCTGCTCCCCGCACCAGAATCCCAGTGCGCATCGCAAGCCCAGCACGGCCTGTTCCTGCTCCCCGCACCAGAATCCCAGTGCGCATCGTGAGCCCTGCACGGCCTGTTCCTGCTCCCCGCACCAGAGTCCCAGTGCGCATTGTGAGCCCTGCACGGCCTGTTCCTGCTCCCCGCACCAGAGTCCCAGTGCGCATCGTGAGCCCTGCACGGCCTGTTCCTGCTCCACACATCAGAACCCCTGTGTGCATCGCGAGCTCAACACAGCCTGTTCCTGCTCCACACATCAGAACCCCTGTGTGCATCGCGAGCCCAGCACAGCCTGTTCCTGCTTCACTCACCAGAACCCCTGTGTGTATCGCGAGCTCAGGACAGCCTGTTCCTGCTTCACGCACCAGAACCCCTGTGTGCATCGCGAGCTCTACACAGCTTGGTACGTACTGTTCCGGCTTCTAGCCCCGGGCCAGCACGGCCGGCACCGGAGCCGCCACCTAGGACTAAGAGACCCACCCGAGGACCTCCCCATGGGCTTTTTGGCGCGGTCGGAGTCCGCGCCTTTGGGGGGGGTAATGTCACGTCCAGGCCTGATTTAGCAGGCTGGCGTGTTTAGTTTGTTTTGTTTAGGAGGTTTTTTTTGTTCTAGTTTATGTATTTCTATGTTGGGTTGATGGTTCCCAATTAGAGGCAGCTGTTTGTTGTTACCTCTAATTGGGAACCACATATGTTTGTGGTTTTCACTGGGGTTTTGTGGGTCATTGATTATTCTGAATGTTATTATAGTATGTTTAGTGGTGTGTGCCTGTTTTAGCCACACCAGAGTTACGATCTTTATTTGTTTATTGTTTTGCCAGTTACGTTAAATAAAGCATGTACACTGGAAACCTCGCTGCATCTTGGTCCATCCCTACAGAAGATCGTGACAGAATGACCCACCATAAAAGGACCAAGCAGCGAGATAACCGGGAGTTCTGGACATGGGAGGAAATCCTGGCTGGAGAGGGACCCTGGAACAAAGCTGAGGCAGAGCGGGAGAAGTACAAGGGAACACGGCTGGCGAGGAAACCCGTGAGGCAGCCCCAATACGTTTTTTGGGGGGGGGCACACGGGGAGTTTGGCGAAGCCAGTTTGGAGACCTGAGCCAACTCCCTGTGATTTCCGGAGTGAGCGTGGCACTGGTCAGGCACCGGGTCATGTAGTGAAGCGCACGCTGTCTCCAGTGCTATTCAGAGACCGGTACGGACTGTCCTTGCTCCATGCATCAGGCCCACTGTGTGCATCGTGAGCCCAGTACGTCCTGTCCCTGCTCTACACATCAGGACCCCTGTGCGCATCATGAGCCCAGCACGTCCTGTCCCTGCTCCGCACACCAGGCCCCCTGTGTGCATCGTGAGCCCAGCACGGCCTGTTCCTGCTCCCCGCACCAGAGTCCCAGTGCGCATCGCGAGCCCAGCACGGCCTGTTCCTGCTCCCCGCACCAGAATCCCAGTGCGCATCGCGAGCCCAGCACGGCCTGTTCCTGCTCCCCGCACCAGAGTCCCAGTGCGCATCGCGAGCCCAACACAGCCTGTTCCTGCTCCACACATCAGAACCCCTGTGTGCATCGCGAGCCCAACACAGCCTGTTCCTGCTCCACACATCAGAACCCCTGTGTGCATCGCGAGCCCAGCACAGCCTGTTCCTGCTTCACTCACCAGAACCCCTGTGTGTATCACAAGCTCAGCACAGCCTGTTCCTGCTTCACGCACCAGAACCCCTGTGTGCATCGCGAGCTCTACACAGCTTGTTCCTCGTACCAGGCTTCTAGGTTGTTGTACCAGCCTGGTACGTACCAGCACGGCCGGCACCGGAGCCGCCACCTAGGACTAAGAGACCCACCCGAGGACCCCCCCCATGGACTTTTCGGCGCGGTCGGGGTAATGTCACGTCCAGGCCTGATTTAGCAGGCTGGCGTGTTTAGTTTGTTTTGTTTAGGAGGTTTTTTTTTGTTCTAGTTTATGTATTTCTATGTTGGGTTGATGGTTCCCAATTAGAGGCAGCTGTTTGTTGTTACCTCTAATTGGGAACCATATATATGTTTGTGGTTTTCACTGGGGTTTTGTGGGTCATTGATTATTCTGAATGTTATTATAGTATGTTTAGTGGTGTGTGCCTGTTTTAGCCACACCGGAGTTACGATCTTTATTTGTTTATTGTTTTGCCAGTTACGTTAAATAAAGCATGTACACTGGAAACCTCGCTGCATCTTGGTCCATCCCTACAGAAGATCGTGACAGTAACCAGCCAAGTCGCCCTTGGGCATACATAACCCGTAGGAAACCATTGTCTAAATACCCTAGTTAGAACTTGGTGGACCACCCACTGTATTTTATGGGTTAGTTAGCAAGGTGTTCTTTAAGCAGGTAGATTAGCTTAGTTTTTTTTAAATATTTATTAGTTCTTTCCTTGGGTCCAGCTCAGCCCCTTTTTCCCCACACCCCATTACTGTGTGTTTAAAAATAAACCAGGAAGTGTTTGACGGTAGGTTTAAGTTGTCTGTGAATTTCTTAGTTCTCACTGTTCCTTTTCACTGTTATAATTTGCATGAGAAATGTTGAGGGTCTCGATTCCCTTCCCCCTAGACTGAAAGGGATTCGTAACAATTACACACAATCTACACTTAATAGTTTCCAATATTTATTTTTATAAAAGCGCTAAATGTTGCGTCAAGTAGTTGCATCAGGATATTGAGGCAAAATATTGCTATAAGGTTGTCATAAAACCAATAATGTATATGAAAATATCAAGTAAATGTGTATCTTACCGTATAGGACTATAGAATAGTACAGGACTGTAGAATGTAACAGAATAGTACAGGACTGTAGAATGTAAGTATTGTTCCTGTGAGTGAACGTCAAGAATGAATTAAAGCATATGTATTTATAATGTTCTTAGCCTTCATATAAAATATAACTGTACATCAAGGCTATTTCAGAAATACGAAAAGTTATTGTCAAAGTTCTTTTGTTCAGATTCGGTTCAATGTTACTTAAAAAATGAATGGAAAAATATTTAACAAGGTTCCTCCTCTTATTCATCACAGTTTAAAAGGCATAACTGACCCTAGATCAGAACTCCTAATCGAAGTGTGAATAGAGTAGTCCTGTGACTCAGTTGCATGGTGTATGGGAACCATTCCAAATGGGGCCACCGGCATGAAAGATGTATCCACACAAGTCCCTTTGGATAAAAGTGTTTCTAAATTGCATATTAATTATAAGACTTCGTTTGACTACAGGTCCAGATATACAGGGTTTCTGTCAAACTTGTTTTCAGGTCTTCTTCGTTCTGGGTTTGTCGTGTTCAGCTCTTCTGGGTTCAGAGTTAGTTGACTCTACTGTAGAGAACAGAGGAGTCCTCCTCAGCTGCTTGTGCTGCCGTGGGTCTGAAGAGAGAAACAGAAATGAAACAGAATCTCCATCCCCCCAAAAACTTTATATACTCCTTTATAGTGCATTACTTTGACCAAGGCCTATATGGCTCTGGTGAAAAGTAGTGCACTAAATAGGGTTCCATTTGGAACATAGAACAGTTCCTCAAAACCACCACTCTCTCATTATAGACATAGGAATTGTCTTGAGATTTCCATTGTTGGGTTTGTAGTTTAAGGAAATTACATCACTAGTGGCCACTGGGGGTCAACTCGTTTGCTTAATAATGACATCATGGTCTTCTCGTCCAATAAGCAGCAGCATATAAACAAGCTGTAAACAATAATATAGCTTGTTTACAACCACATAAAAAAAAAATGTAAATGGAATGTTATAGGAGGGTCCAGATTTTTTTTGTTGCGATTTCACTCATTTTTGAGAAACTCTTTTGAGAAATCTCCAACCAGCAATTCACTTCCTCATCCTCGTTGTTCAGTAAGTGGGCTCCAAAAACACCACAAAACAACCTTTTAGAAATTAAAAGCTCTAAGTAGTCTATAGTGATGCATGTCTTTAGATGTTGTACACATGAAATTGTGTCATTCCGAACTTAATCACAAAAAAAGGTGTCTGGACCCTTCTAAAACATGGCATTTACATAAAAAATTGAGATTTGGTTGTAAAAAGGCAAACTTCTCCTTTAATGCGGTGTAGCCACAATGCTCTAGAATTGACTCTATGTTGCTGTAATGGCAGAATATGCTCACGGGGTGGCAGCACTGGGAAGGTTGAATTTCACAGCATCGTACTGGACATCCTCTTCCTGTTTCTGGGGTTGAGGCAGCTGGACGGTGGAGTACAGAGGCACTTCCTGGATTTTGAAGCGAGACAAGTGGACGCTGGCATAGTGAACGTCATCCTGGTCGACTGTGGCTGCTGTCTGTGCTGCAGTAGGGGCTGTGGCCATGCTTGAGACGTTTTCATACACTGGACTAGAGTCTCCCTGATGGGAAGAAAGGAGTTGAAATAATGAGCAGAAATATTCCACAAAGCAATACAAATAATCTGATTGTAACAGACTCACCTGTACATTCTCTGATGGGTCTCTTGTGTCATAGGTGGATTTGGAGGACTTCTTCCTGGTTTGCACATTCATTAATGAATTTATTCTTGAATGAATGAAAGAAATCAATGAACACATTAAGTTAATAAAAAGTGTTAGAGTGAAATAATCTGTAAAAGATCACTGACCTGAACCACATGAGTCCAGAGAGACAGAGGATGAGAACCAGAACAACCACTATGATTCCTACAGCTGCAGTCACAACTGAGGTCTGTTTCCCTATAATAAAATATGGATGATATGAGTACAATAGTACAATATTTGTTAACTGATCTAATCTCAAAGTATATATAATAATTAAAGTATGATAAGCCAAAGTAGAATTATTAATATTAGTTTGAACATAATTTTGTATTGAAATATTGAAGATGAAACTTCACCTGGTATAATGTTTATCAGAGCTGTAGAGTTCCTAGATCCTCTTCTATTCCAGGCCTCACAGTGGTAATGTCCATTGTCCTTAGACTTGAAGTTACTTATGTTGTAGATCTGTCCAAATACATTTGGAAAAGTCTTGTTTTGAAAGTACCAGGTGTATTTGATCACAGGTGGGTTGGCATCACTGCTGCAGGTCAGAGTCACTGAACTGCCCTCCACTATTTCACCAGAGGGACTGACTGACACTGAGGTGTTCTTTGGGTCATCTGGTGGACAATATGTAACAACAGTGTTTTAAATAGTGTTTTACTTGTGATTGAAATATGAATTTAAATGTGATCCTCTGATCAAAAGATGAGGTTAGGTGTACTAACACTGAACGTCCACAGACACAGAAGAAGAGTTGAGACGTCCATATTTATTCTCAGCCCCACAGTAGTATTCTCCACTGTCCTCAGAGATGATGGTTGTGAAATTGTATGTCTTTTCAGATCCTGTCAATGAATCTCCATTCTTCTTATACCAGGTGTATTTGTCCACAGGTGGGTTGGCATCACTGCTGCAGGTCAGAGTCACTGAACTGCCCTCCACTTTTTCACCAGAGGGACTGACTGACACTGAGGTGTTCTTTGGGTCATCTGGTAAAAGAGAATTTGTCCGACAGATAGGACAGTAGTATATTTACAAATGACATGTCATGTCAAAAATAAATGATCTGTTAAGTCAGAGAACTATCTAAAACTCTAACTTACACAAAACGTTAATAAATACACATTTGGAGATGTTATGCTTAACCCCAATGGGCTAGGGGGCAGTATCCTGAATTTCTGAGTGTCTGGCGTGCCCAAAGTAAACTGCCTGTTACTCAGGCCCTGAAGCTAGGATATGCATATAAGTGGTAGATTTGGATAGAAAACACTCTGAAGTTTCTAAAACTGTTAAAATAATGTCTGTGTATAACAGAACTGAAAACCCGAGCAAAATCCATCCAAGAAAATCTGATTTTGTGACATGCCTCCTTTTCCAATTGGAACTAGAAGCACAAGCATTTCGCTACACTCGCATTAACATCTGCTAACCATGTGTATGTGACAAATAACATTTTATTTTATTTTATTTGTTATAGGGCATGCTTTAATCCTGGACCCCGATTGCAGTACCTATGGCTTCCACTAGATGTCAACTGTCTTTAGAAAAAGGTTTCAAGAGTTTATCTTGAATACTAGAGGAATACAGGAAGTTTTTCCAAGTGGAGTGATGAAGTGATTTCTGTCTGTGGCGCGCGAGAACCGGGAGCACGTACCTCGGTTTTTTACTTTTCTATCGCCCAGGATATTATCCGTGTGAAATATAATAAGTAATATACATACAAGTGTATCTAAGGATCGATTAGAAATGTGGTTTGATTTGTTTGGACAAAGTTTATAGGTATATTTTGAACGCTCTATATGTCTTGTTTAATGGGACGAGTGGATGGTGGATTTTCTGAACAGAACGTGCCAACCAAACAGAGCTTTATGGATATAAGAGAGACTTTTTCTAACAAAAGGAACATTGGATGTCTTGCTTGGACAATTCAGATTACCATCAGCAGAAGATCATCAAAGGTAAGCGATTTATTTTAGCTCTTTTTATGCGTTTTGTGACACCCGCGCTGGTTTTATTATTATGCTAATGCAGAAAATATGTGGGGCGCTGTCCTCAGATAATCAAATGTTCTGCTTTTGCCGTGAAGCCTTTTTGAAATCTGACAACGCTTTGAGACTGCCAAAAGTCTAAGCTTTTGAAGAGTGTGCAACACTTGTATTTTTATGAATGTTTTATAATACTACATTTGCATTTTAAATTTGGCGCTCTCAAGCTTCACCGGATGTTGTCAAATCGATCCCGTTAACGGGATCTGATCCGTAAGAGGTTTTAATGACTAATTAATTTAATTACAATTGTTTTGCTACCTCAGCATTCAAACACTGAGCTGTACTTTACTCACACTTCACATCCATGATTATGGTCATAGACCTGTCTGTCCCCATCTCATTCTGGGCCTCACAGTAGTACTCTCCACTGTCAGATGACTGGATTTGATTGAAGACATGCTCTTGTCCTGTCAAATTCTGATAGCCACCTCCATTCTTGTACCAGGTGTAACTCTGGACAGGTGGGTTGGCATCACTGCTGCAGGTCAGAGTCACTGAACTTCCCTCCACTATTTCAACAGAGGGACTGACTGACACTAAAGTGCTCTTTGGTTTATCTGATGTAAAAGACCAAACATTTTGTCAAAGAAATAATAACAATTTGTAAAAAAAATATGATAAAGTAAGACATGTCTCATTTGCCTGAATACATGATACATGCTGAGTAGAATACTGTGCTATTGTACTGTACTCACACACTGCAGGAGATCTGAGATCCTCACGGCCTTTTACAGTACAGGAGTAACTGTCTGCATCCTCACTGCTGATGGAGTACATGGAGGAGGAGTCCTCTTTGACAGGTTGTCTGTTCTTGTACCAGATGTAGGTGGGGTTGGGGTTGTCAGTCAGAGTACAGGTGGTGCTACAGGTCAGTGTCCTCCTCTTTCCAGCAGGAATCACCTTGACCAGCAGACCTGAAACAATATGTATAAAACCACATACACCTCTGTGTTAACAGGATGGTTAATTAGTTTGCTCCTGTAATTCAATATGATATACAGTTGTATCATACAGTGTAGTATTACCTGTGACAGACAGAGTTGTTCCTGGGAAACTATGACCCCATTCAAAGTTGTATGTTTTAAAAGTGAAGCGATACTCAGCTGAGTCCTCCTCTCTCAGATCTGAGATTCTCAGGGTGAAGGGACTGTCGTATGTTCCAGTGTACTCCACACGACCTGCATACCCTGGGTCTCTGGTTAGGTCTTCAGGGGTCGACTTATCACTTCTAAACCAGAATGTTGATGTGGTGTAATAATAACCAACATAAGTACAGGATATGTCCACTGTTGACCCCTTCAAGACACAGATTCTCCTCTTGGTGTAAGTCACTCTGTTACAGTTCTGACCCTGAACACCTGAAACACAGTGACATAACAAGAGGTCAACTGGATTATATTCTCAGTTCTTTCTAGAAATGCTAAAAGTTCTCAGGTTCTCATAGTGAAACCAACACACACACAGAATAAACAGTATTACAATTATGAATTAAATAAACACTCACACACTGCAGGAGAGTGAAGATACTCTTTGCCTTTTAGAGCACAGGAGTAGCTGTCCTTAGCATTAGGGAGGACTGAATAGGGGGAGGTGTTCTCAGTTACAACCTGTCCGTTCTTGTACCAGGTGTAGGTGGGGTTGGGGTTGTCAGTCAGAGTACAGGTGGTGCTACAGGTCAGTGTCTTCTGTCCCTCTGCAGCAGGAGTCACCTTCACCTGCAGACCTGAAACAATATGTATAAAACCACATACACCTCTGTGTTAACAGGATGGTTCATTTATTTTCTCCTGTAATTCAATATGATACACAGTTGTATCATACAGTGTAGTATTACCTGTGACAGACAGAGTTGTTCCTGGGAAACTATGACCCCATTCAAAGTTGTCTGTTTTAAAAGTGAAGCGATACTCAGCTGAGTCCTTCTCTCTCAGGTCTGTGATTCTCAGGATGGAGGGACCTTCGTTTCTCCATGTCTCTTTGTTACGGTACTCCACACGACCTACATACCCTGGGTCTCTGGTTAGGTCCTCTGGTATCAGCTTCTCTCTCCAGCTAGATCGCTGTTTAGGACTAAACCAGAGTGTTGATGTGACGGTATCAAAACCAACATAAGTACAGGATATGTCCACTGTTGACCCCTTCAAGACACAGATTCTCCTCTTGGTGTAAGTCACTCTGTTGCAGCTCTGATCCTGAACACCTGAAGCATGATGACAATGAGGGCATGATTTACACAGTGGAATCATGAGCTGCAGTAAGCCTGTGTTACAGTTATGTTAGATAACTCTGAGGGCTGTTTAGCAGACAGAATAATTATATCTGAAAGGTTATACTAGAATACCAAATTGAATCCACACTCACACACGGCAGGAGAGCGGAGATCCTCATGGCCTTTTACAGCACAGGAGTAGCTGTCTACAGCATAAGGGTAGACTGAATAGGGGGAAGTCTTCTCAGCTACGATCTGTCCGTTCTTGTACCAGGAGTCGGTGGGTTTACCAGTCAGAGGACAGCTGGTGGTACTACAGGTCAGTGTCATCCTCCGTGACCAATTTAAAGGAGTCACCACCTGTAGAGCTGGAGTAGATCACAGCATTAAAACCCTGGATCACCTGTTCTCTAGTTTAAATCACATGATGCAAGACATTCTCAAAAAGATCAATAATAGTACTTCATGCTATGGCTGTCAAACTATAAAAATGCTTTATCAAGTTAATCACATAGTTTTCTGTAATTAACTACAACTAATAGCAATTTTAGAAATTGTTCAACTTGAGTTCTTTTATTTTCATACAAAACCCAATTCAATAACACTGGCATCTTGATTTTGGGTAAAGTAATGGTTAGAAAATAGGTAATTGAACAAACTTTATTTAACCTCGACGTCAACTTGTTTTTACATCACATTGTTGATTTTAGCTGTGTAGATCATGGATTTGGGATATTTTCTGTGTAATTAAACGCTTTCAGACTATGTGATTAATCACAATAAAATGAAATAGTTCAATGAAATTACACAAAGTGAACTGTAGTTAACTGATTAACTCTGACCTACAGACAATAATATTTATATTTCATAAAAACAAATCCTGACAATTTCCAGACCTAAATGTACAGTAAAGAATTGACATATGTAGGAATACACATGTTCAGTTATACACTGATGATAGTGTTCTATACATCAGGATCAAATATTTTGCAGATACAAGCATGTCACGACTTCCGCCGAAGTCGGTGCCTCTCCTTGTTCGGCTGGTGTTCGGCGGTCGACGTCACCGGTCTTCTAGCTATCACCGATCCTCTTTTCAATTTCCATTTATTTTGTCTGTGTTTTCCACACCTGGTTTTATTTCCCTCATTACATGCGTTGTATTTAACCCTCTGTTCCCCCTCATAACTTTGTGTGGGATTGTTCATTGTAGTGCTTGGGCTATTTTGTGCCCATTTTCTCTCGTGTTGTTTGAACCGTTGGGTTGTTTAATAAAATACTAAGTTTATTACCCAGTTTTGCTCTCCTGTGCCTGACTTCTCTGCAACCAGTTACGCAACCTACAAAGCAATTCTCCAAGATGATTTTAACACTTTACAGAAATGGTTTCTAGCAACTTATTTGGTTTCAAATCAAACCAAGTCCTATATCATGTTGTTTGGTACACGGTAAAGAATAAACTCCACAGCTTGGCATTTCTAAACTCATTCAAGTGATGGAACAATGCTTGAACGTGTTGATTGTTTGAAATATCTGAGTTTGAGGATAGATTCTGAATAATCTTTTGGAAAGCATAGTGATTATATTAGAAAAACAATTCGCTCTAAGCTTGTGTTACTATACAGATCTAAGCATTGTTTTACTGTATCCATTAGAAAGACCTTAGTAACCCAAGTGGTGCTTCCTATTCTAGAATATGGTGACATCATCTATCAAAGCACAGTCAATACCTTACTTTGTGAATTAGATGTCATGTATAACAATCTTTGCAGAATCATTCTTGGACGCCATTACAAGACATCATTGCACAATGTATGAATCACTAAATGGTCTGTCACTCCCAAATAGAACACAACTGCATTGGTACCAATTTATTTTAGATGTATCAATTTAAATCTCCTTGTATATAATAAGGAACACCCAACTTTATAAGACTCACACTACTGCTTTCGACAACAGCAGCAATTAGAGATTCCAACAGTACATCATGAGGTTGGAGTAATATCTTTCAGATACAAAGGGTTAACTGGACTTCATTTACCTATAGCAATCAGGGTATTAAAATCACACAGTAAAATAAAGGCTGTGTTTCGGCTAACCCTGGCGTGACATTTCGATAACCGTGTAAATCTCTCTAGGACAAGGTGACTTTTGTCAATATATCCGCCTGTATTTACCCCCCCAAAAATGAAATGCTAATTAGCTGCTAATGTGGCTATCATTGTAACGCCCAGTCCTGGGTTTACAGGCTGGAGCGTTTTGGGTTCATTTTGGTTTAGGGGTTTTCACAGTTCTATGGTGTCTAGTTCTATGTTGGGTTAATGGCTCCCAATTAGAGGCAGCTGAGTCTCGTTGTCTCTAATTGGGAACCATTTATATGTTTGGGAATTGCACCTTAGTTTCGTGGGTTATTGTATGTTCATAGCTGTGTTTGTTTGTTCAGTTATGTTCATCGTTACGTTCTCCGTTCTTTGTTTTGTTCTGTTCCGTCTTGTTCCGTGGATTTATTAAATCATGTATTCTGGCTACATCGCTGCGTCTTGGTCTGTCCCTTCAGAAGTGAAACGTGACAGAATAACCCACCAAACAAAGACCAAGCAGCGACCGGGAGCTTAGGTCTTGGGAGAAGGAGCTGTTCTATGGGAGTGCTTGGGACCAGCCTGGGGAGTATCGTCGACCCAGAGAGGAACTGGAAGCAGCGGCGGCGGAGCAGCAGGTGTGAGGACTTGATGGGAGCATGGGACCCGGAGAGAGGAATGTTTCTCCAGACCTCGCCGGGCTAGGAAGCCCGTAAGGCAGTCCCAAGAAACTTTTGGGGGGGCACGAGGAGGTTGGCCGGTTCAGGAGGGACTCCTGAGCTAACTCCTCGTGCCTTGTGGAGAGAGCGTTGGGGAGAACGTCGCACCGAGGGGACACCGTGCTATGCTGTATTGCGCACGGTTTCCCTATACGGAGTCAGAGGCCGGTGCGAGAGATTCCCGCTCCACTCATCAGTCGGGGTAAACGGAAGCGTTCAGCCGGGAAGAGTGGTGCCTGCTCTGCGCGCCAAGTCTCCAGTGCGCCTCCTGGGACCCGGATATCCTGCTCCAGTTCCATGTGCGGTGTCTCCGGTACGTGTCCGCAGCCCAGTGAGAGAGATCCCAGCGCCACTCACTGGTCGGGCCGAGGTCTGTGTGTTACCTGGGAGAGTGGTGTCAGCTCTGCGAGCCAGGCCTCCAGTGCGCCTTTTGGGCCCATGTTATCCTGTGGTCTTACGGGCAGAATCTCCGGTATGCGTATCCACAGCCCAGTCCGAGAAGATTCCAGCTCCACTCACCCATGAGACCAGGGTTAGTGAGCTAGCTGGAGAGTATGGTGTCGGCTCTCCATATCAGGTCCCGGTCCGGGCGGAGGTTTCTACGTCCAGTCCCGTTCCACGCTCCGAGACCCTGTTCCACGCTCCAAGATCCCTGTTCCGTTCAGATCCCTGTTCCACGTTCCAAGATCCCTGTTCCACGTTCCAAGATCCCCTGTTCCACGTTCCAAGATCCCTGTTCCACGTTCCAAGATCCCTGTTCCGCGTTCAAGATCCCTGTTCCGTTCAAGATCCTGTTCCGCTGCGTTCAAGATCCCTGTTCCGTGTTCCAAGATCCCAGTCCGTGTAGTGGTGTCTACACGTCCAGTCCCTGTTCCACGCACTCCAGCTCCCCGTGCGCTCCGAGAGTCCAGCACGTCCTGCCCGCGCACCCAGCTCCCGTGCGCTCCGAGAGTCAGCACGTCCTGCTCGGCCCCGCCGCGCAGCTCCCGTGCGCTCCGAGTCCAGCACGTCCTGCTCCGGCTCCGCCGCACCAAGCTCCCCCGTGCGTTCAGAGAGTCCAGCACGTCCTGCTCCGGCCCCCGCGCACCAAGCTCCCCGTCGCTCCGAGAGTCCAGCACGTCTGTTCGGCTCCGGCGCACCAAGCTCCCGTGCGCTCGAGGAGTCCAGCACGTCCTGTTCGGCTCCGGCGCACCCAGCTCCACGTGCGCTCCAGAGTCCAGCACGTCCTGTCCCGGCTCAGCGCGCCAAGCTCCCGTGCGTTCAGAGAGTCCAGCCGCGTCCTGTCGGCTCCGCGCACCAAGCTCCCCGTGCGTTCAGAGAGTCCAGCACGTCCTGTCGGCTCGCGCGCACCAAGCTCCCCTGGGCGTTCAGAGAGTCCAGCACGTCCTGTCGGCTCCGCGCACCAAGCTCCCGTGCGTTCAGAGAGTCCAGCTCGACCAGTTCCTGCTCCGCGCACCAGAGTCCCAGTGAGCATCACGAGTCCAGTACTGCCAGTTCCTGCTCCACGCACCAGCGTCCCAGTGAGCATCACAAGTCCAGTACGACCAGTTCCTGCCCACGCACCAGAGTTCCAGTGAGCATCACAAGTCCAGTACTGCCAGTTCCTGCTCCACGCGCAGAGTACCAGTGAGCATCACTAGTCCGGTACTGCCAGTTCCTGCTCACGCACCAGAGTTCAGTGAGCATCACAAGTCCAGTACTGCCAGTTCCTGCTCCACGCACCAGAGTTCCAGTGAGCATCACAAGTCCAGTACTGCCAGTTCCTGCTCACGCGCCAGAGTTCCAGTGAGCATCACGCAGAGTCCGGTACTGCCGGTTCTGCTCCCACGCGCAGAGTTCCAGTGAGCATCACGAGTCCGGTGCGACCAGTTCCTGCTCACGCACCAGAGTTCCAGTGAGCATCACGAGTCGGTACAACCAGTTCCTGCTCCACGCACCAGAGTCCCAGTGAGCATCACGAGTCAGTACTGCCAGTTCCTGCTCCACACACCAGAGTTCCAGTGAGCATCACGAGTCCGGTAGGGCCAGCTTCTGCTCCACGCACCAGAGTTCAAGAAAGGGTCCAGGGCCTCCGGTAAAGTGACATCAGACCAGCACGGCCAGCACCGAGCCTCACCTGGGACAAAAGGAACCCACCTAGATCCCCCACAGACTTTTGGGGCGGCGTCCGAGTCGCGCCTTTGAGAGGGTACTGTAACGCCCAGTCCTGGGTTTACAGGCTGGAGCGTTTTGGGTTCATTTTGGTTTAGGGGTTTTCACAGTTCTATGGTGTCTAGTTCTATGTTGGGTTAATGGCTCCCAATTAGAGGCAGCTGAGTCTCGTTGTCTCTAATTGGGAACCATTTATATGTTTGGGAATTGCACCTTAGTTTCGTGGGTTATTGTATGTTCATAGCTGTGTTTGTTTGTTCAGTTATGTTCATCGTTACGTTCTCCGTTCTTTGTTTTGTTCTGTTCCGTCTTGTTCCCGTGGATTTATTAAATCATGTATTCTGGCTACATCGCTGCGTCTTGGTCTGTCCCTTCAGAAGTGAAACGTGACAATCATAAAGAACTACAAATGCCATGATGATCTGGACCAGAGTATGTGAGCAGAGTGGAGTTGGAGCAGAGTGCCCAATTTGCCCTGGAGCGTTGAGAGCGTTTCACAAAGGCTGGAGCATCGGCCTTCTCGCCCACTCCAATTCGTTCCAGTAGTGCTCAAGGCATGCCCAGCCCAGCATGCATTTTGTCATGGAATTATTGTATTCAAAAGGAGAAACCTTTACATTTCTTCAAAACAAGTCAACTTTATTATTTAATTACTGCAGTAATGGAGCTGGTCGGTAATCACCCCTGGAGGTGATCACTGAGAACTCAACTAGTTGGTTTGAGCCACAGAATTTTATAGCAAAGTCCATCCTTCTTCAGTCTACATGAAAAACAACAGATGTATGGAATGGGTCACAAGGTTAGATTTGTATGAAAGATACTTAATAATAATTCACAGCAGACAGTATCAGCTGTAAAAACAGTTCTCGTCGTGTAGAGACCAAGGTCTGCCCCCCAACTCCATACTGGAGCCCTAGTACAGAAACATTAACTCGTGCTCTGGAATGTGGCATCAACCAAAGACATCGTAAATCTCCCAGAGGCCCACTTTCAGTTCACACAGACACAATAGAGTTATAAGAACTCTCTATTCTGTTGCATAAAACAACCATTTGATGCAATTACAGCATTATAACATATTCTTGAAATTTTGCTCTCACAATTTTTAGTCCACTTGTGTGCTGCTTATAGCCCCTTGCTGCAGCTACTGTCATGGAGTTCGCTAAATATTTTCATAAAGAAACTGATAAAACACAAGATGACTTACAAAGATGAAGAGGACCAAGAGCAAGAGAGGGAGTGTGGTGATATAGTGTCCACAACTAAAGAATCATTGTGGAATCTGAAGACACCTATCCCGAAAGCATGATGGTACTTACTATGTGTTACAATGCTAACAGAAAGCAACGAGGTGGGTAGCTAGCTAAGCATGATGGTACTTACTATGTTTTACAACGCTAACAGAAAGCAACAAGGTGGGTAGCTAGCTAAGCATGATGGTACTTACTATGTTTTACAACGCTAACAGAAAGCAACAAGGTGGGTAGCTAGCTAAGCATGATGGTACTTACTATGTTTTACAACGCTAACAGAAAGCAACGAGGTGGGTAGCTAGCTAAGCATGATGGTACTTACTATGTTTTACAACGCTAACAGAAAGCAACGAGGTGGGTAGCTAGCTAAGTGGCTCATTGTAGCAAAGCATTAAAAACAACATATATTTTTCATTATATTATCTACACAAATCTATACAATTGATTTTGGTCTAATAGGTCTGACATATTACCTCTTTCAAGTTGATTTCCGTTTTGATAAGGTTAATTTACCTAAAAACCTTTAGGCTACCTATAGAAAAACATCATAAACAACTATGCATCCCTGGCCAGCCTGGTAAGAGAGGCCCGAAGGGTGTTTAACATCCCCAGTGGCTCTGCAAGAGCTGAGAGGGTATTCTCAGCTGCTGGCCTGCTCTACAGGCACCATAGCATGAGCCTGAAGCCACAGACTCTGGCCAAACTCGTGTTTCTAAAAATGTATTCAAAGGCATTACACCTAATAAGGCATTTTTCATTTAATTTGTATTTCATTCTAAGTTACAGCCTTTGTGTGCAATTTATGTGTAGTACAACAAAATGTTGTCTAAATGCTGAGCACTTAATGTCCCTGCCAGTCTAGTGTGTAGCACTCGTAAATGATTCACCATGTATTTCTTTGTAGGGTGTAGCCTTGAAATAATTTAAATAACATAGCTTCAGTAATTCATTTTAGTTCCTTCTTAGGCTACCTTTCTGGCCTATTTGGAGCGTTTATATGCTGTTTAATACCACATGTAGCCTATTTTGAAATGATGAGCGCTTCTTACAGTCACCTTTTCATGTTGCTTATTAAAATACTTTTTCAATACTTCAAAACCAAATGATGGTTCCAGGTAGTCACAAAAAATAGATGGGTGTTGGTTAAATTGTGATTTTAATGAATGGAGCAAATTTTCAACTCACATACTCTGATTTTGATGAGACTGCCTAATCGAGGCAAAGGTAAGAATCTCCAGATTACTACATTTAGCTAACATTAGATAGTTAATGAAAAAATGGACTACGTTTCTTTACATGGACAATTATGTGAAGTGTCTTTTGCAAGTTTTAAATAGACACAATACCAGTTAGCAAAGGTGTCAGCTAGAGATGACTGCAGAAGCTTGCAGGGATTTGTAGTTTTGCATTATGTCTACTTTGATGCTAATTAGCATTTTTGAATCTGAGAGTAAATAGAGATGAATATATTGATAAAAGTCACCCTGACAAGAGAGATTTTCATGGTTATCCAAACGTCATGCCAGGGTAAGCCTACACGAAACAAAGCCCATATATGAAGTGTTTCTAAAATCCCCTAGGGAAAGAATTAATGGTGGAAAAACAATGGGAACATTTCCCTGTTTCAAATCAAATCAAATCACATTTTATTTGTCACATACACATGGTTAGCAGATGTTAATGCGAGTGTAGCGAAATGCTTGTGCTTGTAGTTCCGACCATGCAGTAGCATCTAACAAGTAATCTAACAATTTCACAACAACTACCTTATACACACAAGTGTAAAGGAATGAATATGAGTATGTACATAGGTAGTCACAAAAATATGTGGTCACCGCTAAGTTGTATGGGTATTATGACACCTCCACTGTGGGGCTATAAAAAACATGTGAAAATATTTGTAAATATGTATTTATGTACGTATGCATGCATGCATGCATGTACACTGAACAAATATATAAACGCAACATGTAAAGTGTTGGTCCCATAATGAATGAGTTGAAATAAAAGATCCCAAAAGCTTACTTCCCTCAAATTGTGTGCACGAATTTGTTTATATCCCTGTTAGTGAGCATTTCTCCTTTGCCAAGATGATCCATCCACCTGACATGTGTGGCATATGAAGAAGCTGATTAAACAGCATGATTATTACACAGGTGCACCTTGTGATGGGGACAATAAAAGGCTAATCTAATGTGCAGTTTTTTCACACAACACAATGCCACAGATGTCTCAAGTTGAGTGAACGTGCAATTGGCATGCTGACCACAGGAATGTCCTCCAGAGCTGTTGCCAGATAATTGAATAGTCATTTCTCAACCATAAACAACCAATGTCGTTTTAGAGAATTTGGCAGTACTTCCAACTGGCCTCACAACCGCAGACCACTTGCAACCACGTCAGCCCAAGACCACCACATCTGGCTTCTTCACCTGTGGGATCATCTGAGACAAGCCAACCGGACAGCTGATGAAACTGTGGGTTTGCACAACTGAATAATTTCGGCACAAACTGTCAGAAACCGTCTCAGGGAAGCTCATCTGTGTGCTCATCATCCTCACCAGGGTTTTGATCTGACTGCAGGTTGGCATTGTAAACCACTTCAGTGGGCAATGCTCACCTTCATCTGTACCGGGCAGGTGGTTAACTTATTTCAACGTTGTGAACAGAGTGCCCCATGGTGACGGTGGGGTTATAGTATGGGCAGTCATTAGCCACGGACAAAGAACACAATTGCATTTTATCAATGGCAATTTGAATGCACAAAGATATCGTGACGTGATCCTGAAGCCTTTTGTCGCGCAGTTATTTTGCCACCATCACCTCATGTTTCAGCATGATAAAGCATGGCCCAATGTCGCAAGGATCTGTAGACAATTTCTCGCTAAACATGTCCCAGTTCTTCCAAATTGCATACCCACCAGACATGTCACCCATTGATCATCATTTGGGATGCTCTGGATCGACGTGCACAAAAGCTTGTTCCAGTTCCCACAAATATCCAGCAACTTTCTATTGCCATTGAAGAGGAGTGGGACAACATTCCACAAGCCAACATTCACAGCCTGATCAACTCTATGCAAAGGAGATATGTCGCGCTGCACGAGGCAAATGGTGTTCACACAAGATACCTACTGGTTTCTGAGTTTGTAGTTTGTAGTAGTTGTATTAGTAATTGTAGCAGTAGTTGTATTAGTTGTATTAGTAGTTTGCATTAGTTATATTAGTAGTTGTAGCAGTAGTTTGTATTAGTTGTATTAGTAGTTGTAGCAGTAGTTTGTATTAGTTGTATTAGTAGTTGTAGCAGTAGTTTGTATTAGTTATATTAGTAGTTGTAGCAGTAGTTTGTATTAGTTGTATTAGTAGTTGTAGCAGTAGTTTTGTTTGTAGTATTAGTAGTAGTAGCAGTAGTTTGTATTAGATGTATTAGTAGTTGTAGCAGTAGTTTTGTTTTTTGTAGTATTAGTAGTTGTAGCAGTAGTTTGTATTAGTTGTATTAGTAGTTGTAGCAGTAGTTTGTATTAGTTGTATTAGTAATTGTAGCAGTAGTTTGTATTAGATGTATTAGTAGTTGTAGCAGTAGTTTTGTTTGTAGTATTAGTAGTTGTAGCAGTAGTTTGTATTAGTTATATTAGTAGTTGTAGCTGTAGTTTGTATTAGTTGTATTAGTAGTTGTAGCAGTAGTTTGTATTAGATGTATTAGTAGTTGTAGCAGTAATTTTGTATTAGATGTATTAGTAGTTGTAGCAGTAGTTTTGTTAGTAGTATTAGTAGTTGTAGCAGTAGTTGTATTAGTTGTGAAATGTTATGCTGTTAATGTAAGTTAAACGTTTTGCATTATTATGATTATTATTAGTATACAGTACTTGCCATATTATTCTCGTAAGTAAGTATTGTTTATTTAGCTTCTTTAATTTAAACACTTGAAAACGAGATGGTGCATCTCAATAGAGCTCATTGAGTAACCTCAAATAAATAGATTTGAAAAACCTCAAATAAAAAAATAAAGATTTGAAAGAAAAGCAGTATATAGAATGTTACTTTACCTGTGACAGACAGAGTGACTCCAGGATTGCCAGTATATTTTCCCATGGTCTGATCTGTTATAAATCCGAACATATACGTAGCTGAGTCACTCTCTCTCAGGTCTGTGATTGTCAGGGTGTGGCTATTCTTCTTATCACTACGGTACGCCACACGACCTTTGTAGACTGGGTCATCACTCAGACTCACAGGATTCCCCTCAGAATTTGTAGTGAACCAGAAGGCTGTTGTGACTGTATGACCTCTGGGATATGTGTAAGTGCAGGCCAGGTCCACTGTTGACCCCTTCAATGCACAGATACTCTTCTTGGTGTAAGTCACTCTCCTGTTATTTATACCCAGTACCACTGAAACATTCACACAACACAAGGGTATTACCTATTGGCTTACACTAACAGTAGGGTTCGTCCACACTTTGTGTCTGTAGTTGCTGAGTTGAGTGTGAATGGAAACCACAGCTGTGCTTATTGAGGTGTGAAATGCAGCTATAAAAGTGAAGTGGAGATTCCTAACAGACGACACCACTGAACACACCAGAGTAACATTAAGAGCTGTATGCTTTTAGAAATGTCTAAGGATTCTATAATAGAATTATGAATGATAACATACCTGTCACAGACCAGAGAAAGACCACCAACACACTTCCTGCTGTTCTCAAGGCCATTGTTGCATCTCCCACCCTGCAGTCTTAGAAACATAAACAACAACTCACTCTATAGCTGGTGAATAACTCCACCTGATACATTGAAGTAGAAACTGTAAATGGGGTACAGGGTCTCATCACTGAAAATGAACCAGGCTCATATCGTGTTGTGCTGTATTGTGCTACAGATGTAGGATCTTAATTCGATCACTATTTTGTTCAAGAGAATTTTCCTACTCAGCAAGAAATTCTAACTTGTAGTGTATTCAAGGTTTACAAAGTCTTCTAAAGTTTGTAATTTTCACTTAAAAATGTCAGATTTGATTTGCCCTAACAAAAACTGTGTCAACCACCACATTTATTAAATTCTACATAATAATTCAATCCTCTACGGTCTGTCAAGCTGTACAGCAGCCTAAAGACTGACCACCAGGTTCAATGATAGCTCCTATCTACAAGCTGGGAGGCTAAACAGCAAGAGACACGTACACCTTTTATATAGCAATTATATGGACTGGGAGCAATGATCCTAGATCAACAATGTGTCACACCCTGATCTGTTTCCCCTGTCTTGTGCTTGTCTCCACCCCCATCCAGGTGCAATTTTCTCCTTTATTCCCTGTGCATTTATACGTGTGTTTTCTGTAAGTGTGTTGAAAGTTCGTCTTGTCTCGTCAAGCCTACCAGCGTGTTTTTCCCCGTACTCCTGTTCTCTCTGGTCCCTGTTTTCCCTGTTCCGACCTACTCTGCCTGCCCTTACCCAAGCCTGCCTGCCGCCCTGTACCTACAGTGAGGGAAAAAAGTATTTGATCCCCTGCTGATTTTGTACGTTTGCCCACTGACAATGATCAGTCTATAATTTTAATGGTAGGTTTATTTGAAAAGTGATAGACAGAATAACAAAAAAATGTTATACATTGATTTGCATTTTATTGAGGGAAATAAGTATTTGACCCCCTCTCAATCAGAAAGATTTCTGGCTCCCAGGTGTCTATAATACAGGTAACGAGCTGAGATTAGGAGCACACTCCTAATCATGCATGCTCCTAATCTCAGCTTGTTACCTGTATAAAAGACACCTGTCCACAGAAGCAATCAATCAATCAAATTCCAAACTCTCCACCATGGCCAAGACCAAAGAGCTCTCCAAGGATGTCAGGGACAAGATTGTAGACCTACACAAGGCTGGAATGGGCTACAAGACCATCGCCAAGCAGCTTGGTGAGAAGGTGACAACAGTCGGTGCGATTATTCGCAAATGGAAGAAACACAAAAGAACTGTCAATCTCCCTCGGCCTGAGGCTCCATGCAAGATCTCACCTCGTGGAGTTGCAATGATCATGAGAACGGTGAGGAATCAGCCCAGAACTACATGGGAGGATCTTGTTAATGATCTCAAGGCAGCTGGGACCATAGTCACCAAGAAAACAATTGGTAACACACTACGACGTGAAGGACTGAAAACCTGCAGCGCCCGCAAGGTCCCCCTGCTCAAGAAAGCACATATACATGCCCATCTGAAGATTGCCAATGAACATCTGAATGATTCAGAGGACAACTGGGTGAAAGTGTTGTGGTCAGATGAGACCAAAATGGAGCTCTTTGGCATCAACTCAACTCGCCGTGTTTGGAGGAGGAGGAATGCTGCCTATGACCCCAAGAACACCATCCCCACCGTCAAACATGGAGATGGAAACATTGTGCTTTGGGGGTGTTTTTCTGCTAAGGGGACAGGACAACTTCACCGCATCAAAGGATGCGATGGACGGGGCCATGTACCGTCAAATCTTGGGTGAGAACCTCCTTCCCTCAGCCAGGGCATTGAAAATGGGTCGTGGACGGGTTTTCCAGTATGACCCAAAACACACGGCCAAGGTAACAAAGGAGTGGCTGAAGAAGAAGCACATTAAGGTCCTGGAGTGGCCTAGCCAGTCTCCAGACCTTAATCCCATAAAAAAATCTGTGGAGGGAGCTGAATGTTCGAGTTGCCAAATGTCAGCCTCGAAACCTTAATGACTTGGAGAAGATCTGCAAAGAGGAGTGGGACAAAGTCCCTCCTGAGATGTGTGCAAACCTGGTGCCCAACTACAAGAAACGTCTGACCTCTGTGATTGCCAACAAGGGTTTTGCCACCAAGTACTAAGTCATGTTTTGCAGAGGGGTCAAATACTTATTTCCCTCATTAAAATGCATATCAATTTATAATTTTGTTGTTGTTGTTATTCTGCCTCTCACTGTTCAAATAAACCTACCATTAAAATTATAGACTGATCATTCTTTGTCAGTGGGAAAACATACAAAATCAGAAGGGGATCAAATACTTTTTTACCTCACTGTATCTAAATCGAACCTGGTTACGAACCTCTGCCTGTCCACGACTTGCCCTTTGCCTGCCACCTGTGGTTTTAATAAACTACTCTGTATATTTAACCTTCTGTCTCCTGTGTCTGCATCTGGGTCATATCCTGAGTCGTGTTACACAGGGTGGCACTGATACACTTTATGAATACTGGCCCTGTTGTAACAACCAAAACACAGCTCAAAACATAACAAGAAGTAAAGTGATACATTACCCTCAAGTATATATGAGATAAAAAAGGGTTAAATAAAAAAGTATATGACTTATGATTAAAAAATAATAACCAAGATATTGTCAAGAGTACTTACAGAGTGAAGTGGAGGGGTCTTGTACAGTGAGTCAACTGACTGGAAGTGTGTGGAAACAAGAAGTAGGTAGTGGTAAATGTGAACTTTGTGGTTGATGCATATTTAAAATAGTCAGATGGAAACAAGCAGCCTTAATTTCCTTCCTCTTTAAGTCATTAACATGCACGAGGACCAGACCAGCACACAAAGTGGAGGTTTTATTTCAATAGAAAATATACAACAGACTGCATATCTAGTTGCCTTTCTCCATTTGAGGCCCATTTGAGACCACACAGACACATGTAAACATGTTTTTGCTGTAGCCAACTATTTAGAATGTTTATAATATCTTAGAATGTGTTTACTATAGCCTACTATTTGGAATGTTTATAGTATCTTAGAATGTGTTTACTATAGCCTACTATTTGGAATGTTTATAGTATCTTAGAATGTGTTGACTATAGCCTACTATTTGGAATGTTTATAGTATCTTAGAATGTGTTTACTATAGCCTACTATTTGGAAGGTTTATAATATCTTAGAATGTGTTTACTATAACCTACTATTTGGAATGTTTATAATATCTTAGAATGTGTTTACTATAGCCTACTATTTGGAATGTTTATAATATCTTAGAATGTGTTTACTATAGCCTACTATTTAGAATGTTTATAATATCTTAGAATGTGTTTACTATAGCCTACTATTTGGAATGTTCATAATATCTTAGAATGTGTTTCCTTGCCCCTCTCAGTTCTAGATGGAACAGGTCAAAGTTCTATATTTGTATTATTATTTATCTAAGCCTTATTTTACCAGGTAAGTTGACTGAAAACACATTCTCATTTACAGCAACAACATTGGGAATAGTTAAAATTAATTAAAAGCAGGGGATAATTAACTGGCCATGAAGGACAGATTGGACATTTTAACTGGACACCGGGTTTAACAACCCTACTCTTACAATAAATGCTATTGGATCTTTCTTGACCACAGAGAGTCAGGACAGAGTGTCAGGACACCCACTTAACGTTTCATCCAAAAGAAAGAATGGCGCCGGAAGGGATGGCTGCCATTTTATGGGCTCATAACCAACCATGCTAATTGTTAGTTTTTTCACATTGTTTGTCACTTATTTTGTACATAATGCTGCTGCTACCGTCTCTTATGACCAAAAAGAGCTTCTGGACATCAGAACAGCGATTATTCACCTTGAATTGGACGAATCATTTTTCTTTAATGAGTCGGACGAGAGGGATTTACTCCAGACACCCGAACAGTCACTGGCTTCATCAATAAGTGCATCGATGACTTCGTCCCCACAGTGACTGTAAGTACATACCCCAACCAGAAGCCATAGATTACAGGCAACATCCGCACTGAGCTAAAGGGTAGAGCTGCCGCTTTCAAGGAGCGGGAAGCTTATAAGAAATCACGCTAAGTACTCCGACGAACCATCAAACAGGCAAAGCGTCAATACAAGACTATGATCAAATTGTACTACACCAGCTCCAAAGCTAAATTGGATGTGGCAGGGCTTGCAAACTATTACAGACTACAAAGGAAAGCACAGCCGAGGGCTGCCCAGTGACACAAGCCTACTAGGCGAGCTAAACTACTTCTATGCTCGCATCGAGGCAAGTTACACTGAAATATGTATGACAGCATCAGCTGTTCCGGACGACTGTGCAATCACGCTCTCCACAGCCGATGTGAGTAAGACGTTTAAACAGGGCAACATTCACAAGGCTGCAGGGCAAGACGGATTACCAGAACATGTACTCCGAGCATGTGCTGACCAACTAGCAAGGGTCTTCACTGACATTTTCAACCTCTCCATGTCTATGTCTGTAATACCAACATGTTTCAAGCAGACCACCATAGTCCCTGTGCCCAAGAATACTAAGGTAACCTGCCTAAATGACTATCGACTCGTAGCACTCACGTCTGTACCCATGAAGTGCTTTGAAAGGCTGGTCATGGCTCACATCAACACCATTATCCCAGAAACCCTAGACCCACTCTAATTTGCATACTGCACCAACAGATCCACAGATGATGCAATCTCTACTGCACTCCACACTGCCCTTTCACACCTGAACAAAAGCAACATCTATGTGAGAATGCTATTCATTGACTACAGCTCAGCATTCAACACTGTAATGCCCTCAAAGCTCATCACTAAGCTACGGACCCTGGGACTAAACACCTCCCTCTGTAACTGGATCCTGGACTTCCTGACGGGCCGCCCCCAGGTGGTAAGGGTAGGTAGCAACATATCCGTCACGCTGATCCTCAACACATGGGCCCCTCAGGGGTGCGTGCTCAGTCCCTTCCTGTACTTCCTGTTCACTCATGACTCCTACACCATCATTAAGTTTGCCGATGACACAACAGTGGTAGGCCTGATCACCGACAATGACGAGACAGCCTATAGGGAGCAGTTCAGAAATAACTGTGTGGTGCAAGGACAACAACCTCTCCCTCAACGTGATCGAGACAAAGGAGATGATTGTGGACTACAGGAAAAGGAGGACCGAGCACACCCCCATTCTCAATGACGGAGCTGTTAGTGGAGCAGGTTGAGAGCTTAAAGTTCCTTGGTGTCCACATCACCAACAAACTAACATGGTCCAAGTACACCAAGACAGTCGTGAAGAGGGCACGACAGGAGACTGAAAATATTTGGCATGGGTCCTCAGATTTTCAAAGGGTTCTACAGCTGCACCATCGAGAGCATCCTGACTGGTTGCATCACTGCCTGGTACGGCAACTGCTCGGCCTCCGACCGCAAGGCACAACAGATGGTAGTGCGTACGGCCCAGTACATCACTGGGGCCGAGGCTCCTGCCATCCAGGACCTCTATACCAGGCGGTGTCAGAGGAAGGCCCTAAAAATGGTCAAAGACTCCAGCCACCTCAGTCATAGACTGTACTCTCTGCTACCGCACAGCAAGTGGTACCGGAGCACCAAGTCTATGTCCAAGAGGCTTCTAAACAGCTTCTACCCCCAAGCCATTAGGCTCCTGAACATCTAATCAAATGGCCCCTCTTTTTACACTGCTCCTACTCTCTGTTTATAATTCTTTGCACAGTCACTTTAACTCTATCTACATGTACATATTACCTCAATTATCTTGCCTAACCGGTGCCCCCGCACATTGACTCCGTACCGGTACCCCCTGTATAGCCTCAGTATTGTTACTTTACTGCTGCTCTTTAATTATTTGTTTTTATTAAAACTGCACTGTTGGTTAAGGGCTTGTAAGTAAGTATTTCACTGTAAGGTTTACACCTGTTGTATTCAGTACACGTGACAAAACAAATTTGATAAGACCCTACACAGGGCTGTCTCATCGTTGTCGATGATCACTGTTGTGTCATCGGCAAACTTAATGATGGTGTTGGAGTCATGCCTGGCCGTGCAGTCATGAGTGAACAGGGAGTACGTGATTGGCCTGCAGCCCTGTCAATCACCCTTCGTACCGCTGTTCATACAACCAATCAGGGCGCTTGGATGCTCTGCAGGACAACGCCTCCCTTCATCTTCAGTTATTGCGCTGCTTTTGACATGCAGTTCCTTACTGAAGTGTGAGTCCAGCGAATATAACCACACAATAATATAAAACATCTTCTAATGGAAACAGCTGTGTCTGCATATGTGGTGGTGACCATCAATAGTAGAGTGACGGGCCTCAACACCATGTTCTGACCAGACAGCACTATAGTGGACAGAACCGAAACCAATCACCATTAAGTACGTAGCGGGTCTCGGCGTTGTCAGCTAACCGCTCAGACGAGCTCCAGCTAGCTGTTTGTACATGTAAAAAACTGCAAGGGTCTGAAAGATCTCTAGATGACCTCTACTAAACACTAGGTACTGATTCGGGTATGTGTGAAGGACCACAGGGACCACAGGGATGTACGGCAAAGGATGTCAGGATAAAGTTATTTTTTTTGTGACCACAACAAGTCACTCCGGTTAACTTTGGGTACTTATACAACAGGGTTTCTAGGAGGAAGGAGATACATGGAAATATAATGAACCATGTAAAATTACACACACAATGCTATAGAAGACTATTAGGCCTATACATATTCACACTACTGCATCACAAGGTAAGATAAATACAATAAATCATGTTCTCAATTGAACACTATGAAGCTAAACATGCATAATATTGTAGTGCCTGAATCACATGTTAACTTGTTAGGGAGTGGCAGCTGAGGGGTCGGTTTTGGAGAGTCTGGCGTGCCCAAAGTAAAATGCCTCCCATTCAGGCCCAGAAAATAGGATATGCACATATTTAGTACCATTGGATAGGAAACACTCTGAATTTTCTAAAGGTGTTAACATAATGTCTGTGAGTATAACAGAACGGATATAGCAGGCGAAAACCAGACGAAAATCCATCCGGAATACAGTTTTTTGTGACCTTTGCTCTGTTTGAGAGTCTTCCTATTGATTTCAAAGGCAACCAGCTCTGAGATTTCAGCTAGCGCCCCAGCAATCCCTGAGAGGTTAAACGCAAATGTAATTTTAACATTTTACAAATGCCTTACAAATGCCTGATTGACAAACATATTCAGTTATGAATGAGACCATACCTGTCACAGACCAGAGAAATACCACCAACACAATTCCTGTTTTTCTCAAGGCCATTGTTGCATCTCCCACCCTGCAGTCTTAGAAACATAAACAACAACTCACTCTATAGCTGGTGAATAACTCCACCTGATACATTGTATAAGTAGGTATAAGTATAAACTGTATATGAGGTACAGGTGTTGTGTTGTATTGTATTGTGCTATATGGTTGTCTATGTGAATACTGTCTGTCTGTAAGTCTATTGCATTATGTATGTAATGTGTGTGACATGTCTACATCTGTCTATTTAAGCTGACATGATGTATGATGCAAAAATTATTTCCTAATGTATACAATAGTCATCATCATCATCATTATAAACAACAACAACAACAATCACTTATTGAACAGATGTGTAGAACTGTAAACACATATTCTACATGATTGTTCTGAAGCTGGTTTATTCTCAGGACCCAAAATATAGGATGATGAATGTTCAATCCTCTACGATCCGACAAACTGTGAGAATAAACTGCCCATAGTGACTCACACACTCATACATATGCATACACACACACTCGCACACGCACACACGCACAAATACAAACACCATCTGCAGTGAAGGCCCATAAGGACCATGGAGTCTGTATCGAAGTCTAGAGAGCTCGTTGTTATGGATGTAGAAAAGTTAAAACACACATTCTACACAATATAGATGTCAACCCTACTCCTTATCAGTCTGGAGCTAAAGGGCCTTCAAGGTAAATCCACTGTTTCATTCACACCCACACACAGGCCAGTACAAGCACAAACACACACTTGTACAGTGAGTCAACTGACTGGTAGTGTGTGGGAACTGCTAGAAAGTGTCAGTTCTGTGGTTGATACATATTTAACTTCTTAGGGAGCGGCGGTTTTGGAGAGTCTGGCGTGCCCAAAGTAAAATGCCTCCCATTCAGGCCCAGAAAATAGGATATGCACATAATTAGTACTATTGGATAGAAAACACTCTGAAGTTTCTAAAGGTGTTAACATAATGTCTGTGAGTATAACAGAACAGATATAGCAGGCGAAAACCAGAGGAAAATCCATCCGGAATTACAGTTTTTTGTGACCTTTGCTCTGTTTGAGAGTCTTCCTATTGATTTCAAAGGCAACCAGCTCTGAGATTTCAGTACCTATGGCTTCCACTAGATTTCAACAGTCTCTATACAAAGCCAGGAAACGGTAGCCCTGACCAGAACGGATAGGAAGAGAATATGGTCAAGGAGCTCAGATGTCAACAAGATTTTGCGGGCGCACAACCGAGTGCACGCTCCACTTTATTTTCCTATCTTATTGTTCAGGCTACAATCCGGTTGAAATATTATAGTCAATATACATAAAAGAATACCTAAGGAAACATTAAAAATGATGTTTGATTTGTTTGGAGAAATATGATAGGTATAATTTGAACACGTTCTCTTCACGGTTCTATGGGCAACTCAAAGGTGGATTTTATGAACATAACGCGCCAACCAAACAATAAAAGATATATGGATATAATAAATTACTTTTTCTAACAAAAGAAGTATGGATTGTCTTCGTTGGACACTTGGGAAGCCCTCAGCAGAAGTTCATCAAAGGTAAGCAATTTTATATTAGCGATTTTATGCGTTTTGTGAGACCCGCGTTGGGTTATGGATTTATGCTAATGCATAAATATTGGAGGGGCTATCCTCAAACAATCAAATGTTGTGCTTTCGCCGTAAAGCCTTTTTCAAATCTGACAACGCTGTGATATTGCCAAGAGTCAGAGCTTTTGATGGCTATGAAACACTTGTATATTGATGAATTTTTAATAATTCAACTTTTGGGAGCGGCAGCAGAAGTGACGGTTTTGGAGAGTCTGGCATGCCCAAAGTAAAATGCCTGCCACTCAGGCCCAGAAAATAGGATATGCACATAATTAGTACTATTGGATAGGAAACACTCTGAAGTTTCTAAAAGTGTTAACAAAATGTCTGTGAGTATAACATAACTGATATAGCAGGCAAAAACCAGAGGAAGATCCATCCGGAATTGCAGTTTTTTATTACCTTTGCTCTGTTTGAGACTCTCCCCATTGACTTCAATGCAATCCAGCTCTGAGATTGCAGTACCTATGGCTTCCACTAGATTTCAACAGTCTTTATACAGAGCCTGGAAGCTGTAGTAGTGAGCAGAATGGATAGGAAGAGGAAATGGTCAAGGGAGCTCAGATGTCAACAAGATTCCTCGGGCGCGAGACTGGGTGCGCGCCCCACTTTATTTTACTTATATAACGTTTAGGTGACCATCCGAGTGAAATATTATTGCTAATATTCATAAAAGTATAGCTAAAAATGTATTATAACTGGTCTTTGATTTGTTTAGGAAACGTTTATAGGTATATTTGAACACGTTCTCTTCACGTTTCAATGGGCGATTCGACTTTGGATTTTCTGAACATAACGCGCCAACCAAACGGAGATTTATGGATATAATAAATGACTTTTTCTAACAAAAGAACCATTGGATGTCTTCGTTGGACACTTGGGAAGCCCTCAGCAGAAGTTCTTCGAAAGGTAAGGGATTTTATATTAGCGATTGTATGCGTTTTATGAGACCCGCTTTGGTTATGGATTTATGCTAATGAATAAAATATGAGATGGGCTATGACAACGCTGTGATATTGCCAAGAATCAGAGCTTTTGATGGCTATGCAACACTTCTATATTGATGAATGTTTAATAATTCAACTTTTGGATTTTGAATTTGGCGCCTTACATTTCACCGGGTAGTGCCCCACTGCTCCCTAAGTAGTTAAGAAAAAGAACGGATATGAATAATAAATAAGAGTAACAAGTAATTAAAGAGCAGCAGTAAAATAACAATAACGAGACTACAGTTGAAGTCGGAAGTTTACATACTTAGGTTGGAGTGATTAAAACTCGTTTTTCAACCAATCCACAAATTTCTTGTTAACAAACTATAGTTTTGGAAAGTCGGTTAGGACATCTACTTTGTGCATGACACAAGTATTTTTTCCAACAATTGTTTACAGACATATTATTATTTCTCACAATTCCAGTGTGTCAGAAGTTTACATACACTAAGTTGACTATGCCTTTAAACAGCTTGGAAAAATCCAGACAATTATGTCATGGCTTTAAAAGCTTCTGATAGGCTAATTGACATAATTTGAGTCAATTGGAGGTGTACCCGTGGATGTATTTCAAGGCCTACCTTCAAACTCAGTGCCTCTTTGCTTGACATCAGAAAAAAATTGTAGACCTCCACAAGTCTGGTTCATTCTTGGGAGCAATTTCTAAACACCTGAAGGTAGGACTTTCATCTGTACAAACAATAGTACGCAAGTATAAACACAATGGGACCACGCAGCCGTCATACCGCTCAGGAAGGAGACGCATTCTGTCTCCTAGAGATGAAAGTACTTTGATGCGAAAAGTGAAAATCAATCCCAGAATAATATCAAAGGACCTTGTGAAGATGCTGGAGGAAACAGGTACAAAGTATCTATATCCACAGTAAAATGAGTCCTATATCGACATGACCTAAAAGGCCACTCAGCATGGAAGAAGCCACTGCTCCAAAACCGCCATAAAAAAAGCCAGACTAGGTTTGCAACTGCACATGGGGACAAAGATCATACTTTTTTGAGAAATGTCCTCTGGTCTGATGAAACTAAAATAGAACTGTTTGTCCATAATGATGACCACCGTTATGTTTGGAGGAAAAAGAGGGAGGCTTGCAAGCCAAAGAACACCATCCCAACCGTGAAATACAGGGGTGGCAGCATCATGTTGTGGGGGTGCTTTGCTGCAGGAGGGACTGGTGCACTTCATAAAATAGATGGCATCATGAGGAAAGAAAATGATGTGGATATATTGAAGCAACATCTCAAGACATCAGTCAGGAAGTTAAAGCTTGGTCACAAATGGGTCTTCCAAATGGACAATGACCCCAAGCATACTTCCAAAGTTGTGGCAAAATGGCTTAAGGACAACAAAGTCAAGGAATTGGAGTGGCCATCCCAAAGCCCTGACCTCAATCCTATAGAAGATTGTGGGCAGAACTGAAAAAGCGTGTGCGAGCAAGGAGGCCTTACAAACCTGACTCAGTTACACCAGCTCTGTCAGGAGGAATGGGCCAAAATTCACCCAACTTATTGTGGGAAGCCCACTAGCGCGCCGTTTATCCCTAAGAGGTTAAAGGCTATGCTACCAAATACAAATTGAGTGTATGTAAACTGACCCAATGGGAATGTGATGAAAGAATTTAAAGCTGAAATAAATCATTCTAAAAACAGGGAGTTTTTACTAGAATTAAATGTCAGGAATTGTGAAAAACTGAGTTTAAATGAATTTGGCTTAGGTGTTTGTAAGCTTCCGACAACTGTATATACAGGAGGGTACCGGTGCAGAGTTAATGTGCGGGGGCACCGGTTAGTTGAAGTAATATGTACATGTAGGTAGAGTTATTAAAGTGACTATGCATATATGATAACGACAGAGAGTAGCAGCGGTGTAAACGGGGGGTGCAAACAGTCTGGGTAGCCATTTGATTAGGTGTTCAGGAGTCTTATGGCTTGGGGGTAGAAGCTGTTTAGAAGACTCTTGGACCTATACTTGGCGCTTTGGTACTGCTTGCCTTGCGGTAGCAGAGAGAACAGTCTATGTCTAGGGTGGCAGAATTTTTAGGGCCTTCCTCTGACACCGCCTGGTATAGAGGTCCTGGATGGGAGGAATGTTGGCCCCAGTGATGTGGTCGGAGGCCGAGCAGTTGGTGATGCAACCGGTCAGGATGCTCTCGGCGGTGCAGCTGTAGAACCTTTTGAGGATCTGAGGACCCATGCCAAATCTTTTCAGTCTCCTGAGGGGGAATAGGTTTTGTCGTGCCCTCTTCACGACTGTCTTGGTGTGCTTGGACCATGTTAGTTTGTTGGTGATGTGGACACAAAAGAACTTAAAGCTCTCAACCTGCTCCTTTGCAGCTCCGTCGATGAGAATGGGGGCGTGCTTGGTCCTCTTTTTCCTGTAGTCCACAATCATCCCCTTTGTCTTGATCATGTTGAGGGAGAGGTTGTTGTCCTGGCACCACACGGCCAGGTCTCTGACCTCCTCCCTATAGGCTGTCTGGTTGTTGTCGGTGATAAAGCCTACCACTGTTGTGTCATCGGCAAACCTAATGATGGTGTTGGAGTCGTGCCTGGCCATGCAGTCATAAGTGAACAGGGAGTACAGGAGGGGACTGAGTACGCACACCTGAGGGGCCCCTGTGTTGAGGATCAGCGTATTGTTACCTGCCCTTACCACCTGGGGGCAGCCTGTCAGGAAGTCCAGGATCCAGTTACAGAGGGAGGTGTTTAGTCCCAGGGTCCTTAGCTTATTGATGAGCTTTGAGGGCACTATGGTGTTGAATGCTGAGTTGTAGTCTATGAATAGCATTCTCAACTAGGTGTTCCTTTTGTCCAGGTGGGAAAGGGCAGTGTGGAGTGCAATAGAGATGGCATCATCTGTGGATCTGTTGGGGCGGTATGCAAATTGGAGTGGGACAATGGTGTTGATGTGAGCCATGACCAGCCTTTCAAAGCAAATCACAGCCACAGTCGTGAGTGCTACGGGTCGGTAGTCATTTTGCAGGTTACCTTAGTGTTCTTGGGCGCAGGCACTATGGTGGTCTGCTTAAAACATGTTGGTATTACAGACACGGACAGGGAGAGGTTGAAAATGTTTGCAGTACATGTCCTGGTAATCTGTCTGGCCCTGCGGCCTTGTGAATGTTGACCTGTTTAAGGTCTTACTCCCATCGGCTGCGGAGAACGTGATCACACAGTCTTCCGGAACAGCTGGTGATCTCATGTATGTTTCAGTGTTATTTGCCTCGAAGTGAGCATAGAAGTAGTTTAGCTCGTCTGGTAGGCTCCTGTCACTGGGCAGCTCTTGTCTGTGCTTCCCTTTGTAGTCTGTAATGGTTTGCAAGCCCTGCCACATCCGACGAGCGTCAGAGCGGGGTGGAGTACAAGTGTGTGATTTCTTATAAGCTTCCGGGTTAGAGTCCCGCTCCTTGAAAGCGGCAGCTCTAGCCTTTAGCTCAGAGCGGATGTTGCCTGTAATCCTGTTTGGGATATGTACATACGGTCACTGTGTAGACGACGTCATCAATGCACTTATTGATGAAGCCAATGACTGATGTTGTGTACTCAATGCCATCGGAGGAATCCCTGGAACATGTTCCAGTCTGTGCTAGCAAAACAGTTCTGTAGCTTAGCATCTGCTTCGTCTGACCCCTTTCTAATTGATCTAGCCACTGGTGCTTCCTGCTTTTCATTTTTGCTTTTAAGCAGGAATCAGGAGGATAGAATTATGGTCAGATTTGCCAAATGGAGGGCGAGGGTGAGCTTTGTATGTGTCTCTGTGTGCGGAGTAAAGGTGGTCCAGAGCCTTTTTCCCTCTGGTTGCACATTTAACATGCTAATAGAAGTTTGGTAAAACTGATTTAAGTTTCCCTGCATTAACTTCTTTGGGAGCAGTGCACGATGTGACCGTTTTGGAGACCCTGGCGTCCCACCAGAAGTTAAAGTCCCCGGCTACTAGGAGCGCCGCCTCTGGGTTAGTGTTTTCTTGTTTGCTTATGGTGGAATACAGCTCATTCAATGCGGTCTTAGTGTCAGCATCAGTCTGTGGTGGTATGTAAACAGCTACGAAAAATACAGATGAAATCTCTCTAGGTAGATAGTGTGGTCTACAGCTTATCATGAGATACTCTACATCAGGCGAGCAATAGCTCGAGACTTCCTTAGATATCGTGCACCAGGTGTTATTTACAAAAAGAAATAGTCCGCTGCCCCTTGTCTTACCAGACGCCGCTGTTCCATCCTGCCGATACAGCGTATAACCAGCCAGCTGTATGTTGATAGTGTCGTCTTGTTGAACTTGTTGAAGCATAAGATATTACAGTTTTGAATGTCCCGTTGGTAGTTTAATCTTCTGCGTAGGTCATCAATTTTATTGTCCAAAGGCTGCACGTTTGCTATCAGAAGTGGGGGTTTATTCGATCGCCTACGAATTCTCAGAAGGCAGCCCACCCTCTGGCACCTTTTTCTCCTCCTCCTCTTTCACGCAAATCACAGGGATCTGGGCCCGTTCCCGAGAAAGCAGTATATTGTTCACGTCGGGCTCTTCAGACTCGTTAAAAGAAAAAAAGGATTCTGCCAGTCCGTGGTGAGTAATCGCAGTCCTGATGTCCAGAAGTTATTTTCGGTCATAAGAGACGTTAGCAGCAACATTATGTACAAAATAAGTTACAAAAATAAGTTACAAACAACGCAAAGAAACAAACAAAAAAACACACTTGGTTGGGGACACGTAAAACGTCTGCCTTCTTCTCTGGCGCCAACTTATATGGCGTCAACTTATATGGCACCATCTTACATGTTTTAGTCCACTGAACATACATGTACAGTATAAATTCACAGAACTGAATATATGGGCCTTGTTCCAATATCCACAGTAGCACACTACTTGTTTCATTTAAGGTGGTCTAGTGTGGATGTTAGAACACCCTGTGGACACTGGTGACTTTCCAGGCTGACTATATTGCAGTCAAGCTGTGTGCAGCAACCAATGGTTGTGTGCCACATCATCAATTGCGCAGTCGGGAATCACAGGTTAACTGATATCTAAAACACAAACACCTATCCAGGCATTGTGAGATCTGGCAGGCGACTTGTTATGGAAATTTTGTTCTCAATGTTCACAAACTGAATGTCTGTAACCCAAAGGTCGTAAAGCTTTGGTTAATATGAAACAGACAGAGACCCAGCTGCAGAGATCATTATGTGAAATGTTTATTCACCGAGAATTCTCAAATTACAATAAGAACACAGTCCTTTATATGTACCTACAATTTAACTCCACCCCACATTAGACGGGCTGTGTTTTACAAATAACATCTTATCACTTCTAACAGCTTTCTGACCGTTTCTCCCCTCCCTGGGTGAAGAAACTGGTTTCCTGTTATAGGGTCCAGTTATAAATCGTCTGTCGACAGTTCTGCTGTTATCTCAACTCCATCCTGCTTAGATTGCAAAATAGTAACACGATGTCTTAGTCTTTTTAAAAAGTTCTAGACCTATTCCTCTAACCCCTATTACATATATTTTCAGGATTTAATATTCTTAGTAATTACTTAAACATATTATTTTAAACATATAATAATTTAGTCATTAAACATAAATCATATGAATTTATTCATAACACGACTGCAATATAATTGCAATTCAATTCAAAAACAGCTCAGGCTGAGGTGAGCGGGAAAGGAAATCAGAGGAGCACTTTGATTGACACTTCACACACTCATACTGTATGTCCAGGGTACTGTCTGTGTTGTGTGTCAGAGGACTACAAAAGGGGTGACACACCCAACACCCCCATTCTATCCAAGCTTCCTGTTCCCTTTTAAGGTAGCTACACAGTATTTCCTCTTCCTCTCTGCATCTAGCGGTCTGGGTACCTGATCACCGGCCTGGTGCTCTCCAGCTCCCCCCCCTGGACAGGAGGACAAAGAGCAGTCACAGTCAAAATGCATACAACAGCAGCCACAGTCAAAATACATACAACAGTAACCGAAGTCGAAATCCACACAACAGCATCCACAGTCAAAATACGTACAACAGCAGCCACTGTCAAAACGCATAAAATGGAACCAATAGCATAGTCCCAAAATTTCAAAGGAAACAATAAGAGTCAAAAAAGTACAATGGAACCAATAGCCTAGTCCCAATGGTACAAAGGACCAATAGCATATTCCCAAAAAGTACAATCTCCTAAAGTTCAAGCTAAATAATTGAAAGCACGTCTCACATAGTTAAATGTATCTGTCTGCATTATGTTTCATCCCACTGCTCAACTGTAGCCACTCTAAGGCGCGAGCAGCCGTGTTGGTATTCTTGATGTTGACAAAGGCACATAGTCTCTCATGTAGAACTCTGATACTCTCTATCTCACATCACCTATAACCACAACTAGGGAGAGACAGAACATAGAGAGTATAAGAGTTCTACATCCTAATTCTATGTTATTTACTGTAGATGAGTGGAGATAGAATTAGAATGTAGAACTCTGATACTCTCTCCCCACACCTACAGTACAGAACATAGAATTAGAATGTAGAACTCTGATACAATCTCCACTCACCTACAGTACAGAACAAAGAATGTAGAATTCTGATACTCTCTATGTTCTGTGCTGTAGGTGAGGGGAGATAGAATTAGAATGTGGAACTCTGAAAGTCGTCCTGTAAGTCGCTCTGGATAAGAACGTCTGTTAACTAACACGTAGATAGAGATGTAGATACAGAACTAAAACAGATAGAAATGGGGCATGATGGTCATATGTTTTGAAGAGGTCCAATATGTGTTTCTCAGTGAGGTCCGTGGTGACGTTCCCCACTCAGAGACAGGGACAGGGGGACCTGAGGAGGAGAGGAAGGGAGGGGACCATGGTCAGAATAAATTCAGTACAGCAACCTTATAACAACCCAACATTATGAATGTGACCTAAATGGCACCCTATCCCCTACACAGTGTTTGACCAAGACCATGAGGCTCTGGTTGAAAGTAGTGCGCTATGTAGGAATAGGGTGCTATTTTGGACAGTCAATAGAACCTATAACTGTAAGTATATATACTCACATTAAATTATGTATAATTAGATGTGGAATAACCAAACAACAGACTGGGTGTGATTTCAGTGAACTACGCTGGTCTGTAATGATGAGAAACCCTTGTCTTAGACCTGGAGATTCATGTTAGCTAATAGGAGCTAATGTCTAGACTTTAGCTCAGTGGACTAGCAAGGTCTAGAGTCACACTAACAACCCTGGTCTGATACCCAGAGTTAAACATACACACCCAGTAGAGTCCTGAGGGGAGGAGAGGTCCACCACTGGAGTCCCGAGGGGAGGAGAGGTTCACCACTGGAGTCCTGAGAGGGAGTAGAGGTCCACCACTGGAGTCCCGAGGGGAGGAGAGGTTCACCACTGGAGTCCTGAGAGGGAGTAGAGGTCCACCACTGGAGTCCTGAGAGGGAGGAGAGGTCCACCACTGGAGTCCTGAGAGGGAGGAGAGGTCCACCACTGGAGTCCTGAGAGGAGAAGAGGTCCACCACTGGAGTCCTGAGGGGAGGAGAGTTCCACCACTGGAGTCCTGAGGGGAGGAGGGATCCACCACTTGAGTCCTGAGAGGGGAGCCGAGAGCAGCCTGCACCGTGGTAAAGCAGCAACAATCTCTGCACCTCCTCAAAACCCAGATCCTACAGGAGAGAGAGAGAAACAAAACCAAACCTCAGCTTTGGACACATTGAGTTATCCAACTCTACAATGAGGCCTCCAAATCATTACGCTGGAGCCTGACCCTGTCTCCCCTCACCATGAGCTGCAGGACCTTGCAGTTGAAGACCTCAGTGGAGGACTCATCTCAGTCCTGATCCAGCTTTAACACCTGATCCATGCCTCAACATACAGCTGGAGAGAGAAGAGGAGAGGGAGAGAGCGAGAGAGGATGGGGGAGAAAGGGGAGAAGAAGCAAGAGAGAGCAGAGGGGAAGAGAGGGGGAGATAAGATGAGTGGGGAGAGGGAGAAGAGATTGAGAGTCAGATTTCACCGACAGACACACACACACTGTCAGTAATGTCCACCTTTACAGTAGAGAGCTCAGACACTGACCTTCAACCCCATCAGTGCACTCCCCTTGAGGAAGTATCCCTTTGGCCAATAGGGGCGAGCTGGATGGACTTCTGAGCATCTGATAGAGCTCCAGACACCATTAGGAGTACAAACCATTCGCAAAGATAATAAAGAAATGAAATCAAATTAGAAATAGTCCAGACCTTTGCCACCTAGGAAATCTTAAATTTGAGTACTCTTTCAAAAGTCTAGGGAGCAACATACCCATACCACACACATACGTACATACAGTGAGGGAAAAAAGTATTTGATCCCCTGCTGATTTTGTACGTTTGCCCACTGACAAAGAAATGATCAGTCTATAATTTTAATGGTAGGTTTATTTGAACAGTGAGAGACAGAATAACAACAAAAAAATCCTGAAAAACACATGTGAAAATGTGATAAATGGAATTGCATTTTAATGAGGGAAATAAGTATTTGACCCCCTCTCAATCAGAAAGATTTCTGGCTCCCAGGTGTCTTTTATACAGGTAACGAGCTGAGATTAGGAGCACACTCTTAAAGGGAGTGCTCCTAATCTCAGCTTGTTACCTGTATAAAAGACACCTGTCCACAGAAGCAATCAATCAATCAGATTCCAAACTCTCCACCATGGCCAAGACCAAAGAGCTCTCCAAGGATGTCAGGGACAAGATTGTAGACCTACACGAGAATGGAATGGGCTACAAGACCATCGCCAAGCAGCTTGGTGAGAAGGTGACAACAGTTGGTGCGATTATTCACAAATGGAAGAAACACAAAAGAACTGTCAATCTCCCTCGGCCTGGAGCTCCATGCAAAATCTCACCTCGTGGAGTTGCAATGATCATGAGAACGGCGAGGAATCAGCCCAGAACTACACGGGATGATCTTGTCAATGATCTCAAGGCAGCTGGGACCATAGTCACCAAGAAAACAATTGGTAACACACTACGCCGTGAAGGACTGAAATCCTGCAGCGCCCGCAAGGTCCCCTTGCTCAAGAAAGCACATATACATGCCCGTCTGAAGTTTGCCAATGAACATCTGAATGATTCAGAGGACATCTGGGTGAAAGTGTTTTGGTCAGATGAGACCAAAATGGAGCTCTTTGGTATCAACTCAACTCGCCGTGTTTGGAGGAGGAGGAATGCTTCCTATGACCCCAAGAACACCATCCCCACCGTCAAACATGGAGGTGGAAACATTATGCTTTGGGGGTGTTTTTCTGCTAAGGGGACAGGACAACTTCACCGCATCAAAGGGACGATGGACATGTACCGTCAAATCTTGGGTGAGAACCTCCTTCCCTCAGCCAGGGCATTGAAAATGGGTCGTGGATGGGTATTCCAGCATGACAATGACCCAAAACACATGGCCAAGGCAACAAAGGAGTGGCTCAAGAAGAAGCACATTAATGTCCTGGAGTGGCCTAGCCAGTCTCCAGACCTTAATCCCATAGAAAATCTGTGGAGGGAGCTGAAGGTTCGAGTTGCCAAATGTCAGCCTCGAAACCTTAATGACTTGGAAAAGATCTGCAAAGAGGAGTGGGACAAAATCCCTCCTGAGATGTGTGCTAACCTGGTGGCCAACTACAAGAAACGTCTGACCTCTGTGATTGCCAACAAGGGTTTTGCCACCAAGTACTAAGTCATGTTTTGCAGAGGGGTCAAATACTTATTTCCCTCATTAAAATGCTATTCCATTCATAACATTTTTCACAAGCGTTTTTCTGGATTATTTTGTTGTTATTCTGTCTCTCATTGTTCAAATTAACCTACCATTAAAATTATAGACTGATAATTTCTTTGTCAGTGGGCAAACGTACAAAATCAGCAGGAGATCAAATACTTTTTTCCCTCACTGTAGGCATCCACAAGAACACACCCATACAATGTCTGAACTACTGGGAAAGAATCTGACAAGGTCTAGATATGTATGTATGTATGTATATGTGTATGTGTATGTGTGTGTGTAGCCACTCATGGTTATGTGGTTCAATGGCACCATCATGTGTCCAATAGGCAGAAATACAAGAAACGTGCTGAATATATATACAGTTGTGATTCAATGTAAATTAACAAAATAATCAATTTATTTGGTGTCTATTTATTGTTTACTTTTGAGCTTATTTACAACTTGTATTCAATGTATCTAAAATATGTAATAATGAATAATTTGATAATAAAACAAGTAACATCATGACACTGAACAATATGGCATTACATAATATAAAATATAAAATGCCCAATAATGATTGACAGCAATAGAAAGAAAACATCTTTTAACACATCAGGAGCAACTCGAGAGCTACAAATATTTAAAAGCTCTTGTCAATATTATTGCTTTTTTTGTCACTAAGACAAGCCAATACTTTATTTGTAAAAAAAATCTGGAATTGGCAAAATCCCATAGAAAAAGATACAAGCAATACAATCTATAGATAGTAAACAGATACGTTTGAGCCTGTAATCGAACCCACAAAAAGCTGATACTCCAGATACTCAACTAGTCTAAAGAAGGCCCGTTTTATTCCTTCTTTAGTCAGGACAACAATTTTCAGCTGTGCTAACATAATTCCAAACGGGTTTTCTAATGATTAATTAGCCTTTTAAAATGATACACTTGGATTAGCTAACACAACGTGCCATTGGAACACAGGAGTGATGGTTGCTGACAATGGGCCTCTGTACGCCTATGTAGATATTCCATAAAAAAACTGCCATTTCCAGCTACACTAGTCATTTACAACATTAACAATGTCTACACTGCATTTCTGATCAATTTGATGCTATTTTATTGGACATTTGTTTTTGCTTATCTTTCAAAAACAAGGACATTTTGAACGTTAGTGCACATATTGTATTTATCATTAGGAGAACAATCTAAATTCCAGCATTTACTCAAAACTTAAAGATCATTGTCTGGAAAACCTTCTAGATAAGAAAGCAATATGATAGTAAGAGAATAGCATTGTGAGGCCTAGCTTTGGTTTGATGCTGTTGCTCTTCAGTCCAGGTTCTGTGGTGGTTCTCTTCAGTCCAGGTTCTGTGATGGTTCTCGTCATTTCTCATAATCGGAGACCTCAGTATCTATTTGAGGGGCTGTCACTGCGAAGTCCCTCACATTCTGAAAGAAGACACATTGAATGAGCACTTTACAAACCACTCCCTCTTAACAATTTTATGTACATGGACACACAAACTGCATTATAAGAGACTTACTGCCAGGGTGTCATACTCTGGTGACCTGGTCTTCATGTTCAGAGCTGTGTACGTATCACTGTTAGGATCAGGTTGGACACTCTGTGGAGAGAGACAAAAACACAAACACTCAATACTGTATAAAACACAAATACATGAATTCCTTCACTTACTGTCTATGTCTGTGGTATTGGGATTGAAATAACTTTGGTTTTTGATATTATTACCTGTGTGTCTGCTGTGGCACTACTTCCTCCTGTGGATCTCCTGTAATGAGGGACAGAGTGAGTTCTGCTCTCTGGTGACCTCTAGTGGAAGTTGATATGTTACTAATACAGTATATGTAAATGGAGGGCTGACCTCTTCATATAGCAGTAGATGGTGAGTAGAAGAGCTCCAGCAGTCAGGACAGCCCCCACCCCCACTACAGGAACCCAGGGAAACACTGCTGCAGGATCTTGAGATTATAAATGCATGGTGGAGATATGACATAGAGGAAACCAGGGAAACACTGCTGTAGTATCATGAGATTATAAATGCATGGTGGAGATATGACATAGAGGAAACCAGGGAAACACTTCTGTAGTATCATGAGATTATAAATGCATGGTGGAGATATGACATAGAGGAAACCAGGGAAACACTGCTGTAGTATCATGAGATTATAAATGCATGGTGGAGATATGACATAGAGGAAACCAGGGAAACACTTCTGTAGTATCATGAGATTATAAATGCATGGTGGAGATATGACATAGAGGAAACCAGGGAAACACTTCTGTAGTATCATGAGATTATAAATGCATGATGGAGATATGACATAGAGGAAACCAGGGAAACACTGCTGTAGTATCATGAGATTATAAATGCATGGTGGAGATATGACATAGAGGAAACCAGGGAAACACTTCTGTAGTATCATGAGATTATAAATGCATGATGGAGATATGACATAGAGGAAACCAGGGAAACACTGCTGTAGTATCATGAGATTATAAATGCATGGTGGAGATATGACATAGAGGAAACCAGGGAAACACTGCTGTAGTATCATGAGATTATAAATGCATGATGGAGATATGACATAGAGGAAACCAGGGAAACACTGCTGTAGTATCATGAGATTATAAATGCATGATGGAGATATGACATAGAGGAAACGTGTCTAACATTGCTAATTATTCTTTATGGTTGTTGACCTGTGTGATTATCTATGAATAGAGGAAAATTAGGTGGACTTACACTGAACGTCCAGAAACACTGAAGAAGAGTTGAGACGTCCATATTTATTCTCAGCCTCACAGTAGTATTCTCCACTGTCCTCAGAGATGATGGTTGTGATGCTGTAACTCTGTCCTGATGCTTTTGGTGAGGTTACATTCTTCTTGTACCAGGTGTATTTGTCCACAGGTGGGTTGGCATCACTGCTGCAGGTCAGAGTCACTGAACTGCCCTCAACTATTTCACCAGGGGTACTGATTGACAAGGAGGTGTTCTTTGGTTTATCTGATAGAAAAGTGTGTCACAATACTTGCTTTTTGAGTTCCGAAAATATATCTGTCGAATCACAAATAAAGTAAAATAGAGTAGAACATGGAGATGATATGCAATACTTACACAAAACATTTACAGGAACAAGATTGGCTATTTTGCCTCCAACTTTATTCTCAGCCTCACAGTAATATTCTCCACTGTCCTCAGAGATGATGTTAGTGATGCTGTAACTCTGTCCTGATGCTTTTGGTGAGGCTACGTTCTTCTTGTACCAGGTGTATTTGTCCACAGGTGGGTTGGCATCACTGCTGCAGGTCAGAGTCACTGAACTGCCCTCCACTATTTCACCAGTGGGTCTGACTGATATTGAGGTGTTCTTTGGTTTATCTGATAGAAAAGTGTGTCACAATACTTGCTTTTTGAGTTCAGAAAATATATCTGTCTAATCACAATAAAGTAAAATAGAGTAGAACATGGAGATGATATGCAATACTTACACAAAACATTTACAGAAACAAGCTTGGATATTTTGGCTCCAACTTCATTCTCAGCCTCACAGTAGTATTCTCCTCTGTCCTCAGAGCTGATGTTAGTGATGCTGTAACTCTGTCCTGATGCTTTTGGTGAGGTTACGTTCTTCTTGTTCCAGGTGTATTTGACCACAGGTGGGTTGGCATCACTGCTGCAGGTCAGAGTCACTGAACTGCCCTCCACTATTTCATCAGAGGTACTGACTGACACTGAGGTGTTCTTTGGGCCATCTGGTAAAGAGGATGACAGAAAAGGTAAGAGTACACATAGTATAATGCAACAATGTATATTCTTACCTTGCTCAGAAAACTTGCAGGGGGCCAAATAAAACCACCCGCAGGCCAAATTTGGCCCGCGGACCGCCTGTTATGGAACCCTGGTCTATGTCATGGAAAAAGCAGATGCTCTTAATGTTTTGTATACTCAGTGTGTAGTTCTATAATTATATCCCACATACTCACATCTGACAGTGAGAGTCTCTTCAGGAGAGTGGAGATCCTCTTGGTTTTCTACAGCACAGGAGTATCTGCCTGTATCCTCACTGCTGACTGGCTTTAGGTACAGGTACTTGGTCTCATGTCTGATAAGACGTTGTCCGTTCTTGTACCAGATGTAAGAGGTGTTGTCCTGCAGAAAGCATATGGACTCACAGAACAGACAAAGCTCCTTTCCCTCTATGATGTTGGTTGGATCCTTAATCCGCACCTGAAGACCTGCAGTAAAAAACATCATTAAAACCCTGGCTCACCTGATCTCTATTACAATAAACAAAGACTTTCCTACACAGATGGTTCCCATTTTATTATTAAATTTTTTACTTCAGCTTTATTTAACCAGGTAAGCTAGTTGAGAACAAGTTCTCATTCGCAACTGCGACCTGGCCAAGATAAAGCAAAGCAGTGTGACACAAACAACAACACAGAGTTACACATGGAATAACAAACGTACAGTCAATAACACAATAGAAAAAGTCTATATACAGTATGTGCAAATGAGGTAAGATAAGGGAGTTTAGGCAATAAATAGGCCATAGTGGCAAAATAATTACAATATAGCAATTAAACACTGGAGTGATAGATGTGCAGAAGATGAATGTGCAAGTAGATATACTGGGGAGCAAAGGAGCAAAATAAATAACAGTATGGGGATGAGGTAGTTGGATGGGCTACAGATGGGCTACGTACAGGTGCAGTGATCTGTGAGCTGCTCTGACAGCTGGTACTTAAGTTTAGTGAGGGAGATATGAGTCTCCAGCTTCAGTGATCTTTGCAATTCGTTCCAGTCATTGGCAGCATAGAACTGGAAGGAAAGGCGGCCAAAGGAGGAATTGGCTTTGGGGATGACCAGTGAAATATACCTGCTGGAGCGCGTGCTACGGGTGGGTGCTGCTATGGTGACCAGTGAGCTGAGATAAGGCAGGGCTTTACCTAGCAAAGACATATAGATGATCTGGAGCCAGTGGGTTTGGTGACAAATATGAAGCGAGGGCCAGCCATCGAGAGCATACAGGTCGCAGTGGTGGGTAGTATATGGGGCTTTGGTGAAAAAACGGATGGCACTGTGATAGACTGCATCCAATTTCCTGAGTAGAGTGTTGGAGGCTATTTTGTAAATGACATTGCCGAAGTCGCCATTGTATCAATATAAAATAATACATTGACATATTCATCCATGTCACCCACTGCAGCATTGTCACTGTGGCAGGAGCAGGTTTGCAAAACTCTGGTAACTCTCCCAAAATCCCAGTTTTCCAGAATAATCCCAGAATCAGAAGGAATTAATCCTCCAACCAGGATTTCTGGAAAACCTGGGAATTTTGGGAAAGTTACCAAAATGTTGCATCACTAGGCAGGAGTCACATTCACCTGAAGATTGTGAGTGCAGTGTTACCTGTGACAGTCAGAGTTGTTCCAGGGAAGCTGTATCCCCATCTTGATGTCTGCGTGTTGAATATGAACTTGTACTCAGCAGAGTCCTCCTCTCTCAGATCTGTGATTCTCAGGATGGAGCGACCTCTCTCCTTCTCTCCAGCATACTCCACACGACCTGCATACACTTGGTCTGTGGTTAGTTCCTCAGGGATCAACTCATCCTTCCAGCTGCCACTCCTTTTAGGACTAAACCAGAGTGATGATGTGATCGTATCATAACCACTGTCATACGTGGAGGATATATCCACTGATGACCCCTTCAAGGCACAGACTCCCTGATGGGGGTAAGTCACACTCCAGCAGTTCTGACCACGAACACCTTAAACAATAACATGACAATATAGTGTTTTCTGTATTCTGTTCTCAGATCTTTATTTGTGATGAGTGTTTCAGACGTGTAATTCACCAACATTAATGAATATAGCCTACTGAGGAGGAATACTGTAGTTGAATCTACACTCACACACTGCAGGAGAGTGGAGGTCCCCATGGGCTTTTACAGCACAGGTGAAGCTGTCTTCAGTGTTACAGTAGTCTGAGTAGGAGCTGGAAGTGTCCTCCTTTACTTTGTGTCCGTTCTTGTACCAGATGTAGGTGTGGTGACCTGTCAGCGTACAGGTGGTGCTACAGGTCAGAGTCACCCAGGTTGAAAACCATGAAGTTCTAATCTTTACCTGAAGATCTGGAGAGAAATACAACACATGAAAATACTGTATGAATTTACTGAGTTCTCTTCTGAAGAAATGATGCAAGCCATTCCTATTACAGTCTGTTCAGACTAGCATCCTGACCCTAATACTGAATAAACTATTTTAGAGACAATAATGACAGTCATTCTCTCTCTCAGGTCTCTGTTTCAACTTACACTGAACAAAAATATAAACGCAACATGTAAAGTGTTGTTCCCACGTTTCATGAGCTGAAATAATACATCCCAGAAATGTTCCATATGAACAAAAAGCATATTTGCCTCATTCAGCATGATACATCTCCTTCACATAGAGTTGATCAGGCTGTTGATTGTGGCCATACACGTGGTCTGCGGTTGTGAGGCCAGTTGGACATACTGCCAAATTCTCTAAAATGACATTGGAGGTGGCTTATGGGAGAGAAATGAACATTAAATTCTCTGATAACAGCTCTGGTTGACAGTCAGCATGCCAATTGGACACTCCCTCAAAACTTGGGACATCTGTGGCATTGTCTTGTGTGACAAAACTGCACAATTTAGAGTGGCCTTTCTGGGATCTTTTATTTCAGATCATGAAACATGGGACCAACACATTACATGTTGCGTTTATATTTTTGTTCAGTGTCCAGAATGTCCTCTTATGTGAAATACTAGATTTGTTTTTTTCTGTCACATACCACCACGGTGTCTGTATGACTGCCCTTAATAAGGTAATTAAAGTTATAGATGTGAGATGAGTGACAGATTACCTGTGACAGTCAGGGAGACAGGTGAGCCAGCAAACTTTTCTCCAGATGTTATGAATCTGAACCTGTACCCAGCAGAGTCACTCAGTCTCAGGTCTGTGATTCTCAGGGTAGAGTCACTCTCATTATCCCCAAGGTACTCTATACGACCCTCATACCCTGGCACTGAGCTCAGATCTTCAGCATCTATACCTGACTCCCATTTAGTGAACCAGAAAGTGTTTTTGATCTGATGATCACTGGGATATGTGTAAGAGCAGGATATGTTCACTGTTGACCCCTTCAAGGCACAGATACTCTGATGGGTGTAAGTCACACTCCAACACTTCTGACCTGAAATACAAGAAGACAATAGAACACCTTAATATTACCTATAGAAGCCATAAGACTCCTAATCAAATGGCTACCCGGACTTTTTGCATTGTGTCCCCCCAACCCCTCTCTTTACGCTGCTGCTACTCTCTGTTTATCATATATGCATAGTCACTTTAACTATACATTCATGTACATACTACCTCAATTGGACCGACCAACCAGTGCTCCCGCACATTGGCTAACTGGGCCATCTATCTGCATTGTGTCCCACCACCCCCTTTTTTACGCTACTACTACTCTCTGTTCATCATATATGCATAGTCACTTTAACCATATCTACATGTACATACTACCTCAATCAGCCTGACTAACCGGTGTCTGTTTGTAGCCTCGCTACTTTTATAGCCTCGCTACTTTTACAGCCTCGCTACTGTATATAGCCTGTCTTTTTTTACTGTTGTTTTATTTCTTTACTTGCCTATTGTTCACCTAATACCTTTCTTTTGCACTATTGGTTAGAGCCTGTAAGTAAGCATTTCACTGTAAGGTCTACACCTGTTGTATTCGGCGCACGTGACAAATACACTTTGATTTGATTTGATAGAAGTAAATTCATCCATTGACTGCATTTTCATGAACTTGATTATACATCTTGAAGCCCATTGAACACTTCGTGGCTAAGCATACGGAACTAAAGCAGAAGTTGACGTCACATTCACAGCAAATTAAATAATGATTGTCTGACAACCTGAAACAAATGTTGTATGTAAAAGTCCAGACTCACACACTGCAGGAGAGTGGAGATCCTCATGGCCTTTTACAGCACATGAGTAACTGTCTGCAGCACTAAAGTAGTCGGAGTTCAGGCTGGAAGTGTCCTCCTTTACTATGGTACCGTTCTTGTACCAGATGTAGGTGGGGTTGTCAGTCAGAGTACAGGTGGTGATACAGGTCAGTGTCACACTCTCTCCCTCTGTCACAGCGGCAAGAGTCACCTTCACCTGCAGGTCTGAATACAGGGTCAATGACAATAACACAATTAAACCAATCAAGTATTATGGATAAAAAATATATAATTAAACATCAAATAGAAATGTATGTATAAACATGATCATTTGTTCAGTGTAACCTGTGACAGTCAGAGTTGTTCCAGGGAAACTGTATCCCCATCTTGATGTCTGTGTGCTGAATATGAACTTGTACTCAGCTGAGTCCTCCTCTCTCAGATCTGTGATTCTCAGGGTGGATCGACCTCTCTCCTTTACTCCAGCATACTCCACACGACCTACATACCCTGGGTCTGTGGTTAGGTCCTCAGGGGTTGACTTATCCCTCCAGCTGTCACTCTGTTTAGGACTAAACCAGAGTGATGATGTGATGTTATAAAGACTGAAATAAGTACAGGATACGTCCACTGATGACCCCTTCAAGGCACAGATTGTCCTCTTGGTGTATGTCACTCTGTTGCAGTCCTGACCCTGGACACCTGCAATATAATGGAATCACATCAGTACGTTATAGTGTATTTTCAGTTATTTTCATGAAAGCCAAGACCTATCAAATTACACAGTGAGACCAAAAGGACGTGGTACAAACATTCTGTATAAATTCTGTATTAGATTCCATATTAGATTCACACTCACACGCTGCAGAAGAGCAGAGATCCTCATGGCCTTTTACAGCACAGGAGTAGCTGTCTTCATAGTTACTGGAGACTGGGTCTTTGTACTGGGGGGAGGTGCTCTCATCTAGATGTTGTCCATTCTTGTACCAGATGTAGGTGGGGTTGTCAGTCAGAGTACAGGTGGTGCTACAGGTCAGTGTCTTATCCTGATGTCCACCAGTCACCTTCACCTGAAGACCTGGAGAAAAAACAATATCACTGTAAATCCCTTTATCACTGACTTATCACTCTAATACAAAGATGGAAGAAATCCTATGTTATACAGACATAAATACAAACCAAGACAATTGTTCAGAACTAAATGGAATTCAACAGTTTAACTATATTGAATGTAACTGTACCTGTGACAGACAGAGTGACTCCAGGATTACCAGTATATCTCCATCCTCCAGTCTGATCTTTAAATCTGAATTTGTACGTAGCTGAGTCACTCTCTCTCAGGTCTGTGATCATCAGGGTGTGACCATTCCCTTTATCCTTACGGTATGTCACACGTCCTTTGTAGTCTGGGTCATCACTCAGACTCACAGGACCCACAGCATCGTATTTAGTGAACCAGAAGGTTGTTGTGACTGTATAACCACTGGGATATGTGTAAGAGCAGGACAGGTCCACTGTTGACCCCTTCAAGGCACAGATACTCTGAGTGGTGTATGTTACACTCCAGCCATTCTGACCCATTACCACTGAAACACAGTCACACAACACAGTGGTATCAGAATTAAGCCAAGGCCAATTGGCTCACACTGACAGTAGGGTTTGTCCACACTTTATGCCATAGTTGGTGAGTTGAGTGTGAATGGAAACCACAGATGAATTCCAAATTCTACTAAATGAGAGCTCTGAATACCTCAAATTCACCATGCAGACTGACGAGAGAAAAATAAACTACCTGGACTTATGGATTATCAAAGAGAATGATGCATAACACACAGACTTATACACAAAGCCCACAGATCGCAACACCTTGCTATTTGTGGATAGTATGCATCCCCTTCTCCTCAAGAATGGTCTACCATATAGCCAGTTATGCAGAGTTAAACGAATCTGTAGCCAACAGTCAGATTTCGACAGCAATGCTAAAAAAATGACAGAGAAATTCAAAATGAGAGGCTACAAGGATAAAACTCTTGATGCGGCAATGATGAAAATATCTCAAAAACCAAGAGAGGAATTACTAAAAAATCAACCAAAGAAGAAAAACAACGCAACTGTCTTTTGTACTCAGTACACCAAAGGTTCGGAGAAAATTAAAGCAATCCTGAAAAAACACCGGCATATTCTGCAATCAGACAAAAAAATTGCACACCTCTTCAAGGAACCCCCAATGGTGGTCTATAAGCGTGGTCGCAATATTGGAGATATTTGGTGAGATCTGACATGCCCCCTGAGCCTACTCAGACACTCTGGACACCTATCCCAAATGGAAACTACAAATGTGGCTCATGCGCACAGTGTAATAGCACCAAAAAAACATCCTCCTTTACACACCCACATACAGGTGGAAAGATCCCTGTGAGGGGTATCATCTCATGTAAGACCAAGGCAGTAATCTATCTCATCACCTGTTCATGTGGCAAAGCCTATGTAGGACAAACGAAGAGACAATTAAAGCAGCGCATAGCTGAACACCGCAGCTCAATCAGGTGTAAGAACATTGACTATCCAGTAGCAGCTCACTTTGTTGAGGCTAACCATCCTGTCTCCTCCCTGAGATACACAGGTATTGAGCATGTTGCTCTACCGAGAAGAGGAGGTAACATTGAGATCCTACTACTACAAAGAGAGGCCTACTGGATATTCTATCTAAAAACACTGACCCCTAAAGGTCTGAATATTGATTTTGATCTCAGGCCCTTCTTATGAACATTTGTTTCCATCATGAATAAGTCCTATATATTTAAAATAATTATTTATACAGATTATTAAGTATATATCTAATATGTTCCCCCGGTTGATGATGGTTGTTATATATCAAGGTTGAACCATTATTATATGTAACAAAAATGGAATACAAAATTGTGAAATTGAATATGTTAATGCCAATATGATGTACAATATTCCATTATGTTTCTATGTGATAACAATAGAATAATGTATTTAATATGCCATATACTACATAATCTTTTTTTAACAGTGTCACTAATTAATTGTAATTAACTTCATCAATACGACACACCCCTCACTACTGTCATTGATTACACTAATTACACTGTTTGTCTATCTAACCTGGTTCAAATATTTATGACATTACCCTGAGGAAGGCACAGTGATGCTGAAACGTTGGTAAATACCCATTAAATTGTTGGGAGAGTATATATGTAGTGTGCGACTTTCTTTATTTTGATAGTGTATAGTTTATTCGCCGTTAGTCAGCACCTCCACACAAACCTCGTACTGGGTGTGCGCCAGCTCATGTTATCTTATCTGGAAACCACAGATAAGCATCACTCAGTGAGGTGTGAAAGATAACTATTTAAGTGAAGTGGAGACTCCTAGCAGAACACACCAGAATAACATTATGATTCTTAACATTCTAAAAATGTCTGTAGATTGAAAACAGACCAACTAAAAGATAAGAATGGGACCATACCTGTCACAGACCAGAGAAAGACCACCAACACACTTCCTGCTGTTCTCAAGGCCATTGTTGCATCTCCCACCCTGCAGTCTTAGAAACATAAACAACAACTCACTCTATAGCTGGTGAATAACTCCACCTGATACATTGAAGTAGAAACTGTAAATGGGGTACAGGGCCTCATTACTGAAAATGAACTAGGCTCATATTGTGTTGTGTTGTATTGTTCTGTATGGTTGTCTATGTGAATACTGTCTGTCTGTAAGTCTATTGCACTGCATGTATGTAATGTGTGTGATGTGTTGCATGTCTGTCTATTTCTGTCTATATAAGATGACATGTTGTATGACGCAAAAATAATTTCCTAATGTATACAATAAAGTCATGATCATCACCATCACCATCACCATCATCAACAACAACAACAACAACAACAACAACAACAACAACAACAATCACTTATTGAACAGATCTGTAGTACTGTAAACACATATTTCTACATTGATTGTTCTGAAGCTGTTTTCTTCTCAGAATCCCAAATATAGGAGGATAAATGTTAAATTCTCTATTAGCCTCCCCCAAACTGGGAGGCTAAACAGCAAGTGATTCACAAACACAAACACACACAGAGCATCTGTAGTGAAGGCCCATAAGGCCCATGGAGTCTAGAGAGATGGTTGTTATGGATGTAGAAAAATGTTAACACACATCCTACACAGTATAGATGTCAACCCTACTCCCTATCAGTCTGGTCCTAAAGGGCCCTCAAGTCACACACACATTTTAAATAGTTTATTTGAATCCACCAATCAAATGTAACATTTCAAAGATCCCTGTACTCATGGCTCTCAAGGGTACAGAAAGCACCTCCTTCTCCAAACAGCTAGGCTGCCCATGACAGCTGAAACAGAGCAGTACCTAGCCACTTCCAAAATGAGCCCCCCCAATGTACAAATCCCCTACACACACACACATTGCAGTGTTACAACATTTGTTTGCATGTCTTTTTAACCATGGTTAATCATCTCATCCCTATGTAGATCAACACTCCTACACTGAGACACTTTATGAATACTGACCCTGGTGTAACAACCAAAACACAACTCAAAACATAACAAGAAGTAAAATGATACATTACCCTCAAATATATGAATTATGACAAAAAACATATAACCAAAAACTATATTTCAAGATCTTGTCAAGTGCACTTACAGAGTGAAGTGAAGGGGAGAGGTCTGTACAGTGAGTCAACTGACTGGTAGTGAGTGTCAGTTCTGTGATTGATACATATTTATGTAGTCAGGACACAAGTAGCTGATACAGAACTGTCCATTCCTTCCTCTTTAAGACATTAACATGCATGAGGACCAGTACATCATGTCAGAGAAGGGAGGTTACTGTATTAGAGTGGGCCCTACATTTCTATAATGGACTAAATGTCCCCCATTTCCACTTTTATTTAAATACAGAACCATGTTAACAATATGTTGACTATCATATTTGGAATGTTTATAATATCTTAGAATGTGTTGCCTTGCCCCTCTGAGTTCAACATGGAACAGGTCAAAGTTCAATTTACATTTGGTCAGTTCCATGATGTCATTCATTCTATTCTACAAACCCATTCAATTTACAGTCCTCATCAGCTGCATCAAAGTGCTACTGAAGATTCCAGTGTTCTAGACTAGAGCTCTCCCTACTGGCATCTCAACATTACTGCACCATCCTAATATTAATGTCCTCAATAATGTTGGGCTAACAACAACATAGCAAACTGACAATACATCAGATAGAATGGTGAAACACAACACTGGCTACTTGATAAAGTCACATTAAACACACAAACACTGATGTCTGTAGTATTACAACATACCACTATCATATTATGTTACACTGTTGACCCTTGTGTACAGTACTGGTAGTAGCATTAGTTAGCAGAGGAATCAGTATCATAATCACCATAGCCTGCTGTATTGACTGCTGCTGTCCATATACTGTATAGTCTGATGTAGCCTGTTATCCATATATAGTCTAATGTAGCCTGTTATCCATATATAGTCTAATGTAGCCTGTTATCCATATATAGTCTAATGCAGCCTGTTATCCATATATAGTCTAATGTAGCCTGTTATCCATATATAGTCTAATGTACCCTGTTATCCACATATAGTCTAATGTAGCACATTATCCATATATAGTCTAAAGTAGCCTGTTATCCATATATTGTCTAATGTAGCCTGCTATCCATATATAGTCTAAAGTAGCCTGTTATCCATATATTGTCTAATGTAGCCTGCTATCCATATATAGTCTAATGTAGCATGTTATCCATATATAGTCTAATGTAGCATGTTATCCATATATAGTCTAATTTAGCCTGTTATCCAAATATAGTCTAATGTAGCATGTTATCCATATATAGTCTAAAGTAGCCTGTTATCCATATATTGTCTAATGTAGCCTGCTATCCATATATAGTCTAATGTAGCATGTTATTCATATATAGTCTAATGTAGTCTGTTATCCATATATAGTCTAATGTAGCATGTTATCCATATATAGTCTAATGTAGCCTGTTATCCATATATAGTCTAATGTAGCCTGTTATCCATATATAGTCTAATGTAGCCTGCTATCCATATATAGTCTAATGTAGCATGTTATCCATATATAGTCTAATGTAGTCTGTTATCCATATATAGACTAATGTAGTCTGTTATCCATATATAATCTAATGTAGCCTGTTATCCATATATAGTCTAATGTAGCCTGTTATCCATATATAGTCTAATGTAGCATGTTGTCCATATTTAGTCTAATGTAGCTTGTTATCCACATATAGTCGAATGTAGCCTGTTATCCATATATAGTCTAAGGTAGCCTGTTATCCATGTATAGTCTAATGTAGCCTGTTATCTATATATAGTCTAATGTGGCCTGTTATCCATTTATAGTCTAATGTAGCATGTTATCCATGTATAGTCTAATGTAGCCTGTTATCTATATATAGTCTAATGTGGCCTGTTATCCATGTATAGTCTAAGGTAGCCTGTTATCCATGTATAGTCTAATGTAGCCTGTTATCCATATAGAGTCTAATGTAGCCTGTTATCTATATATAGTCTAATGTAGCCTGTTATCCATATATAGTCTAATGTAGCCTGTTATCCATATATAGTCTAATGTAGCCTGTTATACATATATAGTCTAATGTAGCATGTTATCCATATATAGTCTTGTGTAGCCTGTTATCCATATATAGTCTAATGTAGCCTGCTATCCATATATAGTCTAATGTAGCATGTTATCCATATATAGTCTAATGTAGTCTGTTATCCATATATAGTCTAATGTACCCTGTTATCCATATATAATCTAATGTAGCCTGTTATCCATATATAGTATAATGTAGCCTGTTATCCATATATAGTATAATGTAGCATGTCGTCCATATTTAGTCTAATGTAGCCTGTTATCCACATATAGTCTAATGTAGCCTGTTATCCATATATAGTCGAATGTAGCCTGTTATCATGTATTGTCTAATGTAGCCTGTTATCTATATATGTAGTCTAATGTAGTCTGTTATCTATATATCTATATACAGACTAATGTAGCCTGTTATCCATGTATAGTCTAATGTAGCTTGTTATCCATATATAGTCTAATGTAGCCTGTTATCCACGTATAGTCTAATGTAGCCTGTTGTCCATGTATAGTCTAATGTAGCCTGTTATCTATATATAGTCTAATGTGTCCTGTTATCCATGTATAGTCTAATGCAGCATGTTATCCATATAGTCTAATGTAGCCTGTTATCCATATATAGTCTAATGTAGCCTGCTGTACTGACAGCTACTGTCTATATACTGTACAGTCTAATGTAGCATGTTATCCATATATAGTCTAATGTAGCCTGTTATCAATATATAGTCTAATGTAGCCTGTTATCCATATATAGTCTAATGTAGCCTGTTGTCCATATATAGTCTAATGTAGCCTGCTATCCATATACATGTATACTACAGTTCAAAAGTTTGGGGTCACTTAGAAATGTCCTTGTTTTTGAAGAAGTTTTTGTCCATTAAAATAACATCAAATTGATCAGAAATACAGTGTAGACATTGTTAATGTTGTAAATGACTATTGTAGCTGGAAACGGCAGATTTTTTATGGAATATTTACATGAGCGTACAGAGACCCATTATCAGCAACCATCACTCCTGTGTTTCAATGGAAGGTTGTGTTAGCTAATCCAAGTTTATCATTTTAAAAAGCTAATTGTTTATTAGAAAACCGTTTTGCAATTATGTTAGCACATCTGAAAACTGTTGTTCTCATTAAAGAAGCAATAAAACTGTCCATCTTTAGACTAGTTGGGAATCTGGAGCATCAGCATTTGTGGGTTTGATTATTTGTTATTCTTATCTCTTACTTTTTGGGTGGTATTTTCTTAAAACTGCATTGTTGGTTAACTTCTATATATAGTCTCATTCACCCTATACCTATAAACTTGTCCAAGAACAATCAAACATCATTGATCATGTATCCTTAGGAACACTTTTATGTATATATAGTATAATATTTCAACCGGAATATAAACTGGGCGATAAGAAAGGAAAAAAACACAGAGCGCGCAAGCCAGGAACACGCGTTCTCCTCTATTGACCTTCTGTGAGGCCACTTCCTAATTACTCTTCTTCCGCCATCTAAAGCAACTAAACAGAATCAAAACACTTTCTCGAGACTGTTGACATCCAGAGGAAGCAATAGGTACTGCATTCATATGCCCTTATATGGGCATTTTCATAAGGGAGGAGTTCCAAATGAGGCAATGTTTCAAAATCACTTTTTTCAGGACAGAAATTCCTCGGGTTTTCGCCTGCCATATTCGTTCTGTTATACTCACAGACAAAATGTTAACACCTTTAGAAACTTCAGAGTGTTTCCTATCCAATGGTACTAAATATGTGCATATCCTATTTTCTGGGCCTGAATGGGAGGCATTTTACTTTGGGCATGTCAGGCTCTCCAAAACCGTCACCTCAGGAGCTGCTCCCTAATAAGTTAATACTACTCCTAAACACAACCCACCATCACTGTGTCTCATGTTAACTTCTTAGGGAGTGGCTCCCGAGGTGACGGTTTTGGAGAGCCTGGCGTGCCCAAAGTAAAATGCCTCCCATTCAGGCCCAGAAAATAGGATATGCACATATTTAGTACCATTGGATAGGAAACACTCTGAATTTTCCAAAAGTGTTAACCATTTGTCTGTGAGTAAAACAGAACGTATATCGCAGGCGAAACCCGAGGAATTTCTGTCCTGAAAAAGTGATTTTGACACATTGCTCATTTGGAACCCCTCCCTCATGAAATTGACCATATAAGGGCATATGAATGCAGTACCCATCGCTTCCTTTAGATGTCAACAGTCTCGAGACAGTGTAAATGTTCATTTTGGATGCTTTAGACCAGAGAATAAGAGCAAACCAGGAAGTGTACTTTTATGTCAACAGTACCCAGTGCGCGCTCGACAAGGCGCAGTGTCTTTTACCATCTTTATCAATCAGTTTATATTCGGTCGATTTATAATAGTAAATATACGTAAAAGTGTTCCTAAGGATACATTTAAAACTATGTTTGATTGTTCTTGGACAAGTTTATAGGTATAAGATGAACGAGTTCTCGTCACGTTTCAATGGAAGAGTGGAGGCTGTCGTTTCTGATTATAACGCGCGAACCAATGGAGATTTATGGATAAAATACATTACTTTTTCTAACAAAAGAATCATGGATTGTCTTCGTTGGACACTTAGGATGACCTCAGCAGAAGTTCTTCAACAGGTAATTGATTTGTTTTCGCTGTGAAATGTGTTATGTGTGTGCCATGATGGCTAATGGATTCATGGCTATGGGAAAATATGTGAGGTGCTACCCTCAAACAATCAAATGTGCTGCTTTGCCGTAAAGCCTTTTTGAAATCTGACAACGCTGTGATATTGCCAAGAAACAGAGCTTTTGATGAGTATGGAACACTTGTATATTGGTGGATGTTTAATAATTCAACTTTTGGATTTTGAATTTGGCGCCTTGCATTTCACCTGGTAGTGTCGTTGATAGCAATCCCTGAGAGGTTAATACTACCCCTAAACACAACCCACCATCACTGTTTCTCATGTTAATGCTACTCCTAAAACACAACCCACCATCACTGTGTCTCATGTTAATACTACCCCTAAACACAACCCACCATCACTGTTTCTCATGTTAATGCTACTCCTAAACACAACCCACCATCACTGTGTCTCATGTTAATACTACCCCTAAACACAACCCACCAACACTGTGTCTCATGTTATTACTACTCCTAAACACAAGCCACCATCACTGTCTCATGTTAATACTACCCCTAAACACAACCCACCATCACTGTGTCTCATGTTAATACTACCCCTAAACACAACCCACCATCACTGTGTCTCATGTTAATACTACCCCTAAACACAACCCACCATCATTGTGTCTCATGTTAATACTACTCCTAAACACAAGCCACCATCACTGTGTCTTATGTTAATACTACCCCTAACCACAACCCACCAACACTGTGTCTCATGTTAATTCTACTCCTAAAGCTCTTACGAAGCATCCATTCAATCACTCTTATTCTTACTTCATGCCATTTTCAAAATGTCTCCACAACAATCTATTGCTCTCAGAGCTCTTACAATAGCATGCACAAGTCTTAATGTGAAACATGTACATTTTGTAGCATACAATATATAGCTCAGTATTTGTCAAGGGTGCCAATAATTTTGGTCGTGACTGTATATCCCACAATCAGATGAATACGTACAAATACATTTACACCACACACACACACACACACCACACACACCACACACAGTTATTCTTGACCCTGTTATACTTTGACCGTGAACATGACCCTAATGAATTGAAATCTGGGACCCTTTGGCAGAAATCCATCTAGGGGTTACTGCCATACTCTACTCTACTGATCATGTTTTAAACATGCACTTGAATAAACTGAACTAAACTGAACACATGAAACCACAGTCCGGGGTCAGTATTCACAAAGTGTATCAGAGTAGGAGAGCTGATCTGGGATCAGTTTAGCCTTTTAGATCATAATTTGTATGGACCGTCTGAGACACTTTATGAATACAGGCCCTGATGTAACAACCAAAACACAGTTCAAAATAAACCAACAAGTACAAAGATACAGGAAGTCATGTATGATGTAAGGCTAAAAACATCAAAACTAAAACTATATTCCAAGATATTGTAAAGTACTTACAGAGTGAAGTGAAGGGGAGAGGTCTTGAACAGTTAGTCAACTTACTGTCAATGTGTGGAAACAAGAAGTAGTTTACTGTAAGTGTTAGTAGAAGTAGGCGTAGCCTAAGTGTGAGTTCTGTGGTTGACATGTTTGAAAAGTATTCTAGTCAGGGCATTAACATGCAGGAACAGCATGTCACAGAAGGGATGTTACTGTATCTAAATAGAAAATGGTCTAAAGTCAGCATACTGTAGTTGCATTTCTTTATTTGAGGAGTGGGCCTACATGTTTTACAAGAGGCAAAATGTGACCCATTCCCATCACTCTTCATCAGCTGCATCAAAGTTCTACTGAAGGTTCCAGAACAGATGAAAGGGGAGTATATTTGGTTCCAGTGTTCTAGACTAGAGCTCTCCCTACTGACATCTCAACATTACTGCAGCCTCCAGGCTTCATATGTCCCTACTAGTCTGATGTAAATATACAAAATAGAAGGTAAAATAACATTTTCAAATGTTAAAAATATATAAAGAATAAACCAGGCATGCACGTAAAAATACTGTGTTATTGGGACTTATGTTGAACTGGCGTTTGAATTGAGTGAACTAGTGATCTCAGCTAGCTTGTTAGCTACTTGAAGAGGCTGTTATTCAGCAATAAATAAGCATTTTTGTGCATCACACAGCTACTCTGAATGGACTGGATTGAGAACAATACGATGCGCTGCCACTGAATTACAGCAAGACCCTATAGTTAGCTAGTGAGCTAGCTAGTTAGTTAACATTTAGCTATCAACGTTAGCTAGCTAGCTAGAAACAACAGACAACAGTGAGCTGTCATTACGCCAAGGCCAAGGCAAGCTGCTCTGAATTTCCAGTGTGTGCTTGTGTGAAAGAGATGTCTTCAGCTCACTGATCTTCAGAACAACGGACCCAAAGTGAACACTGACATGCATATAACTAAGTCTGTCTGTCTGTCTCTAGGATTATTGTGTCCTATTGTGTCTGCATGATGTGTTTTTTGAAAATGACATTGAATAATCTTTCATGTTATTGTTAATTGCTGCTTCGTTATTGTTATTTTATTGTGTAGTATTTTTTTTAGCATTTTTATGATAAAAAATATATTTTCTTACATAAAAACAACTGCATTGTTGCTTTAACGCTAGTAAAACCAAATGCATGCTTTTCAACCGTTCGCTGCCTGCACCCGCCTGCCCGACTAGCATCGCTACCCTGGACGGCTCTAACCTAGAATATGTGGACAACTACAAATACCTAGGTGTCTGGCTAGACTGTAAACTCTCCTTCCAGACTAAGATTAAATATCTCCAATCCAAAATCAAATCTAGAATTGGCTTTCTATTTCGCAACAAAGCCTCCTTCACTCACGCCGCTAAACTTGCCCTAGTAAAACTGACCATCCTCCCGATCCTCGACTTCGGGTATGTCATCTACAAAACAGCTTCCAATACTCTACTCAGCAAACTGGATGCAGTCTATCACAGTGCCATCCGCTTTGTCACCAAAGCCCCTTATACCACCCACCACTGCGACCTGTATGCTCTAGTCGGCTGGACCTCGCTACATATTCGTCACCAGACCCACTGGCTCCAGGGCATCTACAAGTCCCTGCTAGGTAAAGCTCCACCTTATTTCAGCTCTCTGGGAACCATAGCAGCACCCACTCGTAGCACGCGCTCCAGCAGGTATATCTCACTGGTCACCCCCAAAACCAATTCCTCCTTTGGCCGCCTTTTCTTCCAGTTCTCTGCTGCCAATGACTGGAACGAACTACAAAAATCACTGAAACTGGAGACACTTATCTCCCTCACTAGCTTTAACTTGTTAGGGAGCGGCAGCAGTGGTGTCGGTTTTGGAGAGTCTGGCGTGCCCAAAGTAAAATGCCTGCCACTCAGGCCCAGAAACTAGGATATGCACATAATTAGTACTATTGGATAGAAAACAGTCTGAAGTTTCTAGAACTGTTAAAATAATGTCTGTGAGTATAACAGAACTGATATGGCAGGCGAAAACCCGAGGAATTCTGTGACATGCCCTCATTTCCAATGGTTTTCTATGGGATCTGCTGTAAACTAGGACCCCGGTTGCAGTACCTATGGCTTCCACTACATGTCAACAGTCTTTAGACAAGGTTTCATGAGTTTACCATGAAAAACAACATGATATAGAAGAAGATTTTGTAAGTGGATGGAGGAAGTGGCTTTTGTGTTTTACGCGCGAGACCGTAAGCGCGCTCCTCGGGATTTCCTTTTCTATCGCTCAGGTTATTATCCGTGTGAAATATTATAGTTCATATACATAAAAGTGTACCTAAAGATACATTATAAATTGTTTGATTTGTTTGGGCAAAGTTAATAGGTATAATTTGAACACTTTCTCTTCCCTGTGCAATGGGCGAGTAGACGGTGGATTTTCTGAACATAACGCGCCAACTAAACTGAGATTTATGGATATAAACAATTACTTTTTCAAACAAAAGGAACATTGGATGTCTTGCTTGGACACTTCGGATTGCCCTCAGAAGAAGTTCTTCAAAAGGTAAGCGATTTATTTTAGCTCTTTGTATGTGTTTTGTGAGACCCGTGCTGGTTATGAAATGATGCTAATGCAGAAAATATGCGGAGTGCTGTCCTCATACAATCAAATGTTGTGCTTTCGCCGTAAAACCTTTTTGAAATCTGACAACGCTGTGAGATTTCCAAGAGTCTAAGCTTTTGAAGAGTATGCAACACTTATATACTGATGAATGTTTTATAATTCTACTTTTGGATTTTGAATTTGGCGCCTTACATTTCTCCGGGTAGCGCCCCAATGATCCCTAAGAGGTTTTAAGCACCAGCTGTCTGGCCAGCTCACAGATCACTGCACCTGTACATAGCCCATATGATAATAGCCCAACCAACTACCTCATCCCCTACCGTATTCATTTATTTATCTTGCTCCTTTGCACCCCATTATTTCTACTTTGCACATTCATCTACTGCACTTCTACCATTCCAGTGTTAAATTGCTATACTGTAATTACTTCGCCACCATGGCCTATTTATTGCCTAAGTTCCTTATCTTACCTCATTTGCACACATTGTATATAGATTTGTTTTTCTACTGTATGTTTGTTTACTCCATGTTGTTGTGTGTCGAACTGCTGTGCTTTATCTTGGCCAGGTTGCAGAACTTGTTCTCAACTTTCCTACATGGTTAAATAAAGGGGACAAAAAAAGCAGATAAAGATACAGATAAACATTGCATTTAATAATGAAACTACATCTGATAACTGTATTTTATTATTTATTAATACAACTGATTGACATAATAAAACAGTAAGTCATTTGTACACCCAGCTCCCCCACATGCTGAGAGGATGCAGACAGATTGTCATTTTACATTGATGCTCTCAAACAGTCATTCTGTACTCCTCATATTGTCACTTTAGTCCACTGAACATTCATGTATTAGTCCACTGAACATTCATGTATTAGTCCACTGAACATTCATGTATTAGTCCACTGAACATTCATGTATTAGTCCACTGAACATTCATGTATTAGTCCACTGAACATTCATGTATTAGTCCACTGAACATCCATGTATTAGTCCACTGAACATCCATGTATTAGTCCACTGAATATACAGTGTATAAAATATTAGGAACACCTGCTATTTCCATGACAGACTGACCAGGTGGATCCAGGTGAAAGCTATGATCCCTTATTGATGTCACTTGTTAAATCCACTTCAAATCAGTGTAGATGAAGGGGAGGAGACAGATTAAAGAAGGATTTTTAAGCTTTGAGACAGGTTGTGTATGTATGCCTTTCAGAGGGTGAATGGGCAAGAAAAAAAATTATTAAGTGCCTTTGAACGGGGTATGGTAGTAAGTGCCAGGCGCACTGCTTTGAATGTGTCAAGAACTACAACGCTGTTGGGTTTTTCATGCTCAACAGTTTCCCTTGTGTATCAAGATTGGTCCACCACCCAAAGGACATCCAGCAAACTTGACAACTGTGGGAAGCATTGGAGTCAATCCCTGTGGAACGCTTTCGACACCTTGTAGAGCCCATGCCCCGACGAATTGAGGCTGTTCTGAGGGCAAAAGGGGGTGGTGCCACTCAATATTAGGATAGTGTTATGGGTCTTGTTCCAATATCCACAGTAGCACCCTATGGCATCAGGCTGGCAGTGAGTCTCAAAGTGACATCACAAGGGGTCACATGTCCAGTCACATGACCATAAATACATACACAGTAAAACACATGATAACAGATGTCAGGCCCCTTAGTGTCTACAACATGGTCATCATAGAGACGGTTCCAGGGCAAAGGTCCCTTCAAAGTTCTAATGATGACATCATATCCATCATCTGACATCAAGGATGACATGTTTCACAGCTCAGGCCGAGGGAGAAGGAAATCAGAGGATTTCACTTTGACACTTCACACACTCATTATATATGTATAGTGTTCTGTCTGTGATCTGTGGTCTGTGCCAGAGGACTACAAATGGGGTGACCCCTCCCCCCCCTCCCAAGACTCCTGTTCCCTTTTAAAGCAGGGACACAGTCCCTCATCCTCTTCCTTAATCTTCATCAATCTCCTTCCGCTCTACTATCCAGTTACTGCGTGGTGGTCAGGGTTGCCATGGTTTCCTGTCTCTTCCTCTCTGGTCAGGCTTGTGTTTGAAAGCGACACTTGTCACCATAGAAACAGCCGGTGGTCCTCCAGAAGAAACACTCGTCACCATTGATGGGAGCCATCCTCCTGGTCCTGGGAGAGAGAGAGACAAACAGCATGAAAACAAAAACACCTGCACCTGTGCTCCTGCTTCCTCCTTCCATCACTTTGTACATTTCAAAAGTTTATATGAGATGATTGGTAACACTGTAGAAAACTCATAATTAACCATTATAAATGCTTATATATGTTGATAAATGATAGTTGATGTTTTGACAGACAGATGGATGTCCTTACCCTGTGGAGGCGTACTGGGAGGCTGAGGAGGTGTTAAGGCCTATAGGGTTGGTCCTCTGAGGAGAGGGAGGGGTTCTCTGCATCCAGCGGTCTGGGTACCTGATTACCAGCCTGGTGCTTTCCAGCTCCACCCCCTGGACAGGAGGACAAACAGCAGGCACATTCAAAATACAGGCAATGGGACCAATAGCATAGTCCCAAAAGTACAATAGAACCAATAACAAAGCTTGTTTTTCCATTGCTGCCAGAAAGGAGTTGAATCGTTGTACTTTTCTCTCTGTGATGAACGATGGTGATACTATTTATGTGCAAGACTCAAGCTCGACACTGAAGGCTCTTGACTCTGTGTATCATGCAGAGACGTCTAACTCACCATTGTGATCTCTACAGTGCTGTCAGGTGGACATCAGTAGTAACACGCAGGCTCAAACACTGGTACATTCTTATTCATTTAAGAAAAACTGCTCTTCTAGCATGAAATGAGAACACATAATACAAGCTCAGATCTCAATCTTTGTTTTATGCTACCAGTCCCTTTCATTACTCAGCCCCCTGATCTTGAATTCCCTCCAAGCCAACCTAAAACTCCAGGACATGGTGTCCCTGGAGGAGTTCAAAGGACGAATAGATGAACAGGTTGTTGAGACATGTAGCTGTTTCTAGTTTTCACCCCATGTCACTAGTTTACATTGCCTTATGTATAGAAGTCTGTTGTTTTACACTACACACATGCCTGTACACACACACACACACACACACACACACAGTGTGTTTGCTGGTGTACTTGAGCTGTTGCCAGTGACTTCTATCTGTGTTGTCAAACTTATTTTTAATAATGTTTTTGTACAGACGTTTTCATTTTAGGCAATTTAGATTATTATGTTAATTAGATTTAAACTGTTTTTTGGGGGGTTATCTGTACTCACAGGAGGCCTTTAGCCTCGCCGTCATTGTAAATAATAATTGACTTGCCTGGTTAAATAAAAGGTTAAATAAAAATTGCCCCAAAAGTACAATGGAACCAATATCATAGTCCCAAAAGTACAATGGAACCAAAAGCATAGTCCCAAAAGTACAAACTCCTAAAGTTCAAGCTAAATAATTGAAAGCACATCTCACATAGTTAAATGCATTTGACAGCATTATGTTTCATCCCACCACTCACCTGGAGCCTCTCCAAGGCGCGAGCAGCCATGTTGGCATTCTTGAAGTTGACAAAGGCACAGAATCTCTCATGTAGAACTCTGATACTCTCTATTTCCCCACACCTACAGTCAAGAATTAGAACGTAAAAGAATAATGATCACCATTCCAACTCAGCAGACAGAGATAAATGTCATAGTATTAGAATGGTGGACCGGCGGCCATTTTGAGTGAAACATGTTATGTTAATGTTATGTTACTTGATGATTACAACACCATGTCAGAAACAAAGAAAGTCACAGCAAGAGAAACCTAAGCAGTGGATATGGAGATAGAGAGAGAGGTGCAGCTACTGAACTAAAACAGATGGAAATGGGGCATGGTGGTCGTACGTTTTGAAAAGGTCCCATATGTGCTTCTCAGTGAGGTCCACGGTGACGTTGCCCACCCAGAGAGAGGGACAGGGAGATCTGAGGACAAGAGGAGAGGAGGGTGGGGACCATGGTGAAAAACACATCCATTCCAGCAACATTATAACACCACAACATTATGGAAGCAACCTAAATAGCACCCTATTCCCCACATAGTTCATTACTTTTGACCAGGGCTTATGGTCGAAAGAAGTGCACAATATAGGGAATAGGGCAGGGTTTCAGTAAGCCAGTAATAACCGGCTTTTAAACCGATAAATAAAATTGCCATTGGCCAATTGTCCAGGAGAAGAAGAAAAAATCCCATTGCAAAATAATGCTTCTTAGCCTAGTCATAGATGGAAATACCAGTCGATCTAAATACATTTGACTGGTCATGCTTATCGGTCTATAGGTTCATTTGCATAACTTAGTGCAATTTAATTGGCACGTGTTTACAGTATATTCGTAATGCATTGTGTTTGTCACACGCGTACAGCATACAGAGCCAGAGCCCTTGAGAGGAAGATCTGTCAGCCAGCGCGAGCGCTCCTGCTACAGCATCTCAAACAGTAAATGAACAGGCAACGAAAGGCAGGCTTCGTCACCGCGTCACACACCACTCTGCAATGAGACGGAGGCAGTACGCATTTTGAAAACATATACTTCATTGATTGAAACCTGAACGTTTTAAAATCAGGGGTTGGAACCAAAATAATTTTCCAACCATTTCGTTCTGAACAGAACCATTATTTTCTTTGTTCCGTTCCACTGTTCCGACCAGCAAAATAATGTTCTGAACCGGTTCAAACAAAACAAAAGTAGCGGTTTATATAGTTCCTTTTTAAACCTCATATATATTATATGTATATTTTTTCTTCTACATTTAGCTCGACATTAAATGAGTTCACCAATGGATAGAGCAGCTTGCTATGGAGCGGCCAAGCTATGTACATGCGTTGGACAGACGTGTAGTGAAGGACGCGAGATGTGACTGAAAATACACTGGTGAGAAGGGAGCTGGTCATAAAGCGCTGGGCATGTTGTTGTGATGACATGCATTATCTGAATTAGGCCCACAGAATCATACCTGCGGAGGAGAAGCTTCTATGAAGGAACTTTGGAAGTCTTTGAACTTCAGAGAGTTGGCTTAACTAACGTCGGACCGGAATTAGCCCTTGATCATTACAGTACACTAGGAAATAATAGTTAAACATTTTAAACTAAAGCAGTGGTCAACAACCTTTTCTGGGTCCAGATCCCTCCCTGAGTCAAAATGCAAGCCGAGATCTACCGCCCAGTTCTGTAGCAATGAGGTTTGTACAGTAGGCTACTATATATTATCACTGCATATAGGCTGCGCTTGAATTGGCCTGCCAATGTTGTTCTTCTCAGACCATTTAAAAATATATATATATATATTTCAAAATTGTAGGTATATGATCACACTGGTAATAGATCATTTGTTCTATTACTTGTGAGGCACAGCTGAGTGAGCGTAATATTTTGTTTATTTTTTGTACTGTACTGATGGGCTGCATCTGATGGTCAGTCAGGGGAGGGAAGGAGCAGCGGTGAGGCTGCCTCTCAACCGACTCGCCGTCCCTCCGCTCTCCCTCCCTCAGCTGAGAAAAGGGGATACAGGCTTCCAGCTGATGGCGAGCCTTAAGTCACACTGCATTACTTCTGCCTCATGAACCAATTAATGTTGTTACTCCTATGACCAGAGAAATAACAACAACGCAAGCTTATCGAAACTCTCGCATTTCATGGCTTATAAAACTGATGAACTAAGTGTTGACAGTGCTGAACAACAACTTAGACATGAACTTACTCATAAACAGCAGCTCTTTGCTGTATTCGTTGAGTCTCTGTCTACTCATGGTTTTAAACGTTTTGAAATCTCACAGTATCAACTTTGCTGTGAGTTCAAGGCTTCTTTTTACAGTCTATGGAGCGAGGAAACTGTGCAGACACGGTGATCTGAGCTATCTGATTGGCCAGCGGTAGGCCTATAGGTGCACTTGATTTGCTCTCTGGGCCTGCTGAGTAGGCGGAGTTCTACCTTCAGACACATGAAATGGTTTAAAACGGAAACACTTTGCCTTCCCGGCGCTAGGGCTGCTGAATCAAGTGCACCTACCATCAACAGCACAAATCGAAGAAAAGAATATAGGAACGCAAGACTTTATCGTTGGGTTTTTCACAGAAATGCTTGGTGATTGACTAGGAATGGCTTGGAAATCGAGCAGTCGATCACGATTGACCGGTTGGCGACCACTGATCTAAACCTTCTGATCTGCATCAGATGCATTACTTTTGAATGTAGAGCTAGACCAGATAACTTCGTTTAAAAAAAAAGGTAGACCTCTCATCCCTACAGGAGAAAAAAAACAAGATCAACACAGGTCACACACAGCCCGCCCACCCAAAAAAAACAGGGCTTCATCAGACACACAGACCCTACTGGTTGTGTGAATTTGGGATCTATCTTCCCACAACTGTACCAGAGTCTGTTTGGTACAGGATATTTCTTTCTCCACAAGCTGACCAATACTATCACACTTTTCTACTATGTGGGATAGTAGACTGACAGGCTAGTGATGTTGCGGTTCGTTACTCATCTTGTTGGTTGAAGAAAAGTAAATGTGGACAGTTATTCTAACATCTTCAAAGTGTGTATCAGAATTCGGTAATAAGCACCACACATTGTTGCATCTTTGACTTGCATGTTCTGTTAATATGAATTACCATCATTTAAATGTGATTTCTGTCATTCTGATCACTGTGGGTGGACGCCCTAATCAGGTTACGCACCCAATGCATATGGGTTCCGGTACATTTCTCAAATGTCTGGTAAATTCAAATGCTTCCTGGCAAATGTCCAGCGCCACATTTTCATAACGGAAACCCTGGAATAGGGGGCCCTTGGGGACAGTCTATAGCTTCTAGAACTGTAGGGATGTAAACTAAATGATGTATTATAGGTCCATTTAGATGACAAATAACAACAAACAGACTGGAGGTGGTCTCAGTCAACAAAGCTGGTCTGTAATGATGAGATAACCTTGTCTTAGACCTGGAGATTCATGTTAGCTAATAGGAGATAATGTCTAGACTTTAGCTCAGTGGACTAGCATGGTCTAGAGTCACACTAACATCCCAGGTATGATACCCAGAGTTAAACATACTCACCCAGTAGAGTCCTCAGAGGAGGAGAGATCCACCACTGCAGAAGGAAGAGGAAAAGGTCACTTTACTATGAAACAATGTAGCTAAACATCAAAATAAATCAATGTTAGATGTACAGTAAGTATTTCTATTTTGTCGTTGTATATTTGGTAAATCAGATCAAACTTGTTTAAATGCAATGGGTATGCCCACTGTTGTGGGGTCTGGTAGTACAACCTGTCTATACTATGCCCCCTGTGGTGGGGTCTGTTAGTGCAGCCTGTCTATACTATGCCCCCTGTGGTGGGGTCTGGTAGAGCAGCCTGTCTATACTATGCCCCCTGTGGTGGGGTCTGGTAGAGCAGCCTGTCCCTATACCTCTGACAGCCTCAGTGGAGCCGAGAGCAGCTTGCACCGTGGTAAACTTCTCCAACAGCAACACACTCTGCCCCTCCTCAAAACCCAGATCCTACAGGAGAGAGAGAAGGGGTGAATTGATTAACTGATATCAGAGCAGATCTCAGAAACAAAACAGAAAATACAAAAAAGCAGACAAGTTCACCAATCAACACAAAAGTTATCCAATAACATAAGACTAGAGCCTGACCTACGATCGGGACATTCAAAACTGTAATATCTTACAGTTCACCAAGTTGTGGCTGAACGACGACACTATCAACATACTGCTGACTGGTTATGCACTGTATCGGCAGGATAGAACAGCGGCATTTGCTAAGACAAGGGGTGGCGGTCTATGTATATTTGTAAACAACAGCTGGTGCACGATATCTAAGGAAGTCTCAAGGTTTTGCTCACCTGAAGTAGAGTATCTCATAATAAGCTGTAGACCACACTATCTACCTAGAGAGTTTATCTGTATTTTTCGTAGCTGTTTACATACCACCACAGACTGATGCTGGCACTAAGACCGCACTGAATGAGCTCTATTCCGCCATAAGCAAACAGGAAAACGCTCACCCAGAGGCGGCGCTCCTAGTGGCTGGGGACTTTAATGCAGGGAAACTCAAATCAGTCTTAACAAATTTCTAATCAGCATGTTAAATGTGCAACCAGAGGAAAAAAAAAAAAAACTCTGGACCACCTATACTCCACACAGAGACGCATACAAAGCTCACCCTCGCCCGCTCCATTTGGCAAATCTGACCATAATTCTATCCTCCTGATTCCTGCTTACAAGCAAAGATTAAAGCAGGAAGCACCAGTGACTCGATCAATATAAAAGTGGTCAGATGAAGCAGATGCCAAGCTACAGGACTGTTTTGCTAGCACAACTGGAACATGTTCTGGGATTCCTCCAATGGCATTGAGGAGTACACAACATCAGTCATTGGCTTTATCAATAAGTGCATCGATGACGTCGTCCCCACAGTGACCATACGTACATACCCCAACCAGAAGCCATGGATTACAGGCAACATCTGCAACGAGCTAAAGGCTAAAGCTGCCTCTTTCAAGGAGCGGGACTCTAACCCGGAAGCTTATAAGAAATCCCGCTATGCCCTCCAACGAACCATCAAACAGGCAAAGCGTCAATACAGGACTAAGACCGACCCGTAGCACTCACGTCTGTAGCCATGAAGTGCTTTGAAAGGCTCGTCATGGCTCACATCAACACCATTATCCCAGCAACCCTAGACCCATTCCAATTTGCATACCGCCGCAACAGATCCACAGATGATGCAATCTCTATTGCACTCCACACTGTCCTTTCTCACCTGGACAAAAGGAACACCTATGTGAGAGTCCCCTCCTGTATTCCCTGTTCACTCATGACTGCACAGCCAGGCACGACTCCAACACCATCATTAAGTTTGCCGATGACACAACAGTGGTAGCACTGATCACCGACAACGACGAGACAGCCTATAGGGAGGAGGTCAGAGTCCTGGCAGTGTGGTGCCAGGACAACAACCTCTCCCTCAACAAGACAAAGGAGATCATTGTGGACTACAGGAAAAAGAGGACCGAGCACACCCCCATTCTCACCAACAGGGCTGTAGTGGAGCAGGTTGAGGGCTTCAAGTTCCTTGGTGTCCACATCACCAACAAACTAACATGGTCCAAGCCCACCAAGACAGTCGTGAAGAGGGCACGACAAACCCCATTTCCCCTCATGAGACTCAAGATATTTGGCATGGGTCCTCAGATCCTCAAAAGGTTCTACAGCTGCACCATCGAGAGCATCCTGACTGGTTGAATCACTGCCTGGTATGGCAACTGCTCGGCCTCCAACCGCAAGCACTACAGAGGGTAGTGCGAACGGCCCTAGTACATCACTGGGGCCAAGCTTCCTGCCATCCAGGACTTCTATACCAGGCGGTGTCAGAGGAAGGCCCTAAAAATTGTCAAAGACTCCAGCTACCCTAGTCATAGACTGTTCTCGCTGCTACCGCAGGGCAAGCGGTACCGGAGTACCAAGTCTAAGGTCAAGAGGCTTCTAAAAATCTTCTAACCCCAAGCCAAAAGACTCCTGAAAATCTAATCATCCCAGACTATTTGCATTGCCCCCACCCCCTCTTTTACACCGCTGATACTCTGTTATTATCATCTATGCATAGTCACTTAAATAACTACCTACATGTACATATTACCTCAACTAACCGGTGCCCCCGCACATTGACTCTGTACCGGTACCCCCCGTATACAGTCTCGCTATTGTTATTTTACTGCTGCTCTTTAATTACTTGTTACTTTTAATTCTTCTTATTAATTTTTTTTTTAACTGCATTGTTGGTTTGGGGCTGTTGTATTTGGCGCATGTGACTAATAAAATTTGATTTGACCCCTGACCCCAGTCTCCTCTCACCATGAGCTGCAGGACCTTGCAGTTGAAGAGCTCAGTGGAGGCCTCCTCACAGTCCTGATCCAGCTTCAACACCTGCTGCATGGCCCTCTCTGCCTCACCATACCGCTGGAGAGAGAAGAGGGGAGGAAGAGAGGGGGAGAAAGGGAGGGGAGAGATGGGAGATGGGGAGTCAGATTTCACAGACAGACACACACACAGCAATGTCCACGTTGACAGTAGAGAGCTCAGACACTGACCTTCAACCCCATCAGTGCACTCCCCTTGCGGAAGTATCCCTTTGGCCAATCAGGGGCGAGCTGGATGGACTTCTGAGCGTCTGATAGGGCAGAGGGGTAGAGCTCCAGACACCAGTAGCAGTATGAACGATTCCCAAAGAACCTGAGAGAGACAGAGAGAGAACACATGAAAACACAAGTTTATAGAAATCTAATTTCAGGTCAGAGAGCATAGTGGTGCGATACGTTGTATTTAGGGTCAGACGTCAAGCTTTAAAGTGTACCTGTGGTCTTTGGGGTCACAGTGGATAGCCTCAGAGAACATGTCCACAGCCTGAGAGTACTGGCCCTGCTTAAACAGCTGAATACCCTTCTCTGGAGGAGAACACACACATACAGTGTTAAACTGGGGCCCATTTCTGTGAATAGAAATAATTATTCGGAGACAATTGTGTTAATCACCTGTTAGTGAGACTCCCTTAATCTTCACAGGGTCTGAACTCTCCACCTGGAATGAGACAACTCAGTTAACACTGCCTCTGTGTGTGTGTGTGTGTGTGTCCAGCACTCCGCACCTCGCTGGTCCTAGCCTCGTTCTCCTTGTTCTCTTTAGAGGCGCGGCGTGCACTGGTCCTGGCTTTGGGTCTGATGTGACTGGCAGCGTTGGCCACAAACGCACTGCGGACGTCCCACTCTGGCTCCTAGAGAAGGAGGAGATATAATAATCACATTAAAGGGACCTTAGGAAGTCAAAACGGCACCCTTCTAGTGCACTACTTATGACCAGGGCCCATAGAATCATATAGCTCTGGTCAGAAGTAGGGCATTCCTTCCTTCCCTCACTCCCCTACCTCCTCTGGGGTCCTGACGGGGGGCTGGCGGTTGCTCTTGTTCCCAGACACAGCGAGAGGAGGCGCGGGCTTGTTCCTGGCAGGAGGTACTACCCTCTCTACCTCCCTCTTCTCCTCCTCACTTTCACTCTCAGACTCTGACGCCACTCCCCCCTCCTCCTGCTCAGCATCCGCCCTCTTCTCCTCCTTCTCCAGTTTCTTTCGTTCTTTCTGTCTCTGTAAAGAGAGCATGGTAAAGGGGTGTTGAGGGAGGGTAAGGAGGACAGGTGTGTGACAGGTGGACCAGGTAGGACAGAGATAATGACAGGTGGACCAGGTAGGACAGAGAATAATGACAGGTGGACCAGGTAGGACAGAGATAATGACAGGTGGACCAGGTAGGACAGAGAATAATGACAGGTGGACCAGGTAGGACAGAGAATAATGACAGGTGGACCAGGTAGGACAGAGAATAATGACAGGTGGACCAGGTAGGACAGAGATAATGACAGGTGGACCAGGTAGGACAGAGAATAATGACAGGTGGACCAGGTAGGACAGAGATAAGCAAATAGTCACTGGCTCCTTGTTCCTCTGGTGCAATGCCAAACACCAACTCCATTACGTCATGAATTATTCATTCATTAACATTAATTACACAGACATTTCTTAGTGACTATGTGTTACTGTATTAATGACAGTGTTATTCCAGGGTACACAGGTATAGGAGCAACTTCATTTGAAGTGTTACCAGGTTGATTATGATGTGGTATAGGTGTGACATAGTACAGGTGTGTGTGTGTGTTCTACTCACCTTTCTCTTAGCCCTGCGTCTCTCTGCTCTCCTTCTGGTCTTTTCCTCCTCACTCAACTCCTCCTCCCCACTCAGGACCTCTCCACCCGCGGCTGGACCTCCTCTTCCTCCTCCTCCTCCTCCCCGCTCCATCTCCTCCTGCTCACCTGGCCCATCTAGAAACACACATAAGCAAAGAGCGAACACAAATGAACCAAAGTGTTACTTTTGTATAGTAGTAAAGAATACTATATTTCCCTTGACGTAGTGATGCTGAATGTAACAAATGGCTGAACATACCCCACTCTCCCCTACAGGCTAGTCTCATTAAGATGGGGACTGGAGGGAAAAGAGAAGGATTGAAGAGGACAGGGAGGAGAGAACAGTACAGTACACATGCTGCTAGAGATTCTCTTTTGTTCTTTGGGTGGAAACATATTGGACCAGTGGATCCGTACAGAAAGTGTATCGTTGCCTTACCAAGAAGAAATGACAGATTCTTCCCCCTCCTCCCAACACACTCATAGTGTATCCCAAATGGCACCGTATATTATATAGTTCACTATTTTGGGTCATGGTCAGAATTAGTGCACTATCTAGGGAATAGGGTGACCTTTAGAACAAACATTAACCAAAAGGTTCAACCCAGACCAACTGTAGCCTGTTGAGGGCAGCACAGACATATCAGAACCTTCCCCTTAAAACACCCACGGTGTCTGCCACCTGGGTGCTTCCCTTACCCTGATAAGCTCCTGTACCTTGTGCTCTAGGTCAGTGTCTCAAATGAAACCCTATTCCCTATGTACTGCAACACTTTTAACTAGGGCCCATGGAGTCAAAAGTAGTGCACTACATAGGGAAAAGGGTGCCATTTAAGAAGCAGCCTAGACCTATTGGCGCTGGGCCTGGCAGTCCATAGTATTCTTGCCTACAGGGAGGATGCCTACAAGAGTTTCATGTTTTTAATTCCATCAGAGTCCTCGTTTCTGGCTTATTCACTCAAGCCTCGCAATCTGGAAAATGCTAGCCTGGTGGAAGCAGCCTGACCGCTCATTCATTCTGTTTCATTTCAAGTGAAACCCATTTGAGTGCTGGGGAAACTTTGAGAAAGTGATTGAAGCGAGAGGTACTTCTTGATCTCTTTAAATAAGAAACTCATTTCCGTGTCAAAACTTTTCAGTGCCCTACTTAACGACCCTGGTTTAAACGTCTCAGTTTATTGTCTTTTAGCATCCAATGTTAGAAAGAAACAATGACTGAAACACTACTTACACTGCTAAGAAACCAGCAGTAACGTGTACGCTGGGAGTCGGGAAGCAAGTACAGGGAGTGAATATTTAATAAATAAACAAACATAAACCAAACCAAGAACCACAAGTAGTGTGCAGACATGGAACACACTGTCAATAACACCTGGGGAAGGAACCAAAGGGAGTGACATATATAGGGAAGGTAATCAGGGAGGTGATGGAGTCCAGGTGAGTCTGATGAGGCGCTGATGCGCATAACGATGGTGACAGGTGTGCGTAATAATGAGCAGCCTGACAACCTCGAGCGCCGGAGAGGGTGTATACGTGACACAAGCAGCAACATTGTTGAGAAAACGTATTTCTGATGCGAAATGAAAACCACATGTGAATCTGGTATCCAAGGCCAGCAGAGAAGCTGTTTGTGTTACACTACTTTGATCGGGAACAGAAAATTGATGGGAAATGACTTTCTCCCCAGCTCTCTCTTGCTCTTCTTTCTCTGCCATGCTCTCAGCCACTTTCTCTCTGCCTCCCTCTCTCAATTCAATGGGTTTTACTGGGAAACATACATTGCCAAAACAAAGTGAAATAAACAAAACAAAAGTGAGAAGAAAGTAATTGAACAACATCAACAAAAGACTATTAGAAATTACAAGTGAACATCGCACTCAAAAGTGTTATATTATCAGCTGTGTTTTAACAATGTGCAAATAGTTGTAGTACGAATAGCGGGGGAAGATAAACAGAAATATTGGCAACGGGCCACAAATCTTGCTGCTGTGATTGCACACTGCGGTATTTCACCTAACAGATATGAGACTTCTCAATGTTGGATTTGTTTGATTCGTTTTCATATCTCTCTCTGTGAGGTGACGGCAGTCAGAACAGATGTTCAGAGACGGAAGGAACTGGGGTGCGTCCCAAATGGAACCCTATCCTCTACCACTCCCCTATGGCCCCTGGTCGAAGGTAGTGCACTAAATAGGGAAAGGGTGCCATTTGGGACACAGCCTTAAAGAAGGAGCCCTGTAAGTCCAGGAATAGAACCACCACCAACCAACCAGCAGCAGGCCAGTCACCTGGGCCTGAGGAATGAAACGAAACTCTATCCGTTTGGCATTAGCAGCCAGACTCAAACGGGTGTGCCTGTGCGCGTGTGTGTGCATCCGTGCGTGTGACCTCTGGGACCCAACAGGCCTATAAGTAATAGGATGTTATGTTACATTATGTAAAGGCCTTTGCGTGCTTCCCAGACGAAACAGTTCGTGCTGTTTGTGACGTTTTGATCTTTACATAACGTAAGGGGTTTTTGTGGCTGTTCGGGCACACAACATTTCGCGAGGCAAGCCGAATTTCGGTAGCCAAAGTCTACACCCATTCATCGGTTATTGGTCAACAGTAGGGATTCTTCAATGAAGTGTCTGTTGTCATTCAACGATAGAATACTAATTTCCTAGTGGTTAGGAGCGTTGAGCCTGTAACGGAAAAGGTCGCTGGTTCGAACCCCTAAGCCGGAAAAATTTGCCGTTCTGCCCTTGAGCAAGGCAGTTAACCAACAACTGTTCCCTGGGTGGCACGGCTGTTGATTAAGGCAGCCCCCTGCACCTCTCCGATTCAGAGGGGTTGGGTTAAACACGGCAGACACATTTCAGTTAAATGCATTCAGTTGTACAACTGACTAGGTATCCCCTTTCCCTTCCCCTTGAAAAAAATACTGTACCAAAATTCTTAGTTCAATGTAAAATTGTGTGACTAAGATCTCCTTAGCAAAAAAAAAAAAGTCAAAATGAATGACAGACAAATCGTAAGTGTAGACTGGCTGCGGCGTCTCAAGATGGACAAAACGTACTATTATCGTTTTTTGTTTCTTTTAAGCAAAGGTCTTTTAAGGGAGTATGAGAGCACTCCCTCGGTTCCCTTAGCAGAGTTGGGCTAGGCGCCAGCAGAACCAAAGCCCTATCGGCCCTGGGCAAAAGTAGTGCACTATAAAAAGGGAACAGGGAGCCATTTGAGATGCAATCCAACTCAACTCCAACCATGACAAATATACTCAAAACAGCCTCAAAACAACCTCATCTTGACGCAAGTGTTAAACCACGTGTGGAATGAGATGTTCTCCATCTTCATAATGAAATAATCAAGTTGCAAAGTTATCACAGGAAAAGGGCCTAATCCAACCAGTATGTTTGCTTCTCACAAGGACAGAGAGCTAAGCCTGCATGCCGTTGTCAGCACTTCTGACTGACTGGCTGGCTGACTTACTGGGCTCTTGTTCAGTAAGGTGAAACGTTCAGAACATTGCAGATAGAAATGCAATGAGTAATATAGAGCATGCCCTATTCGACATGATAGATAGAAATGTATTGTGTAGATATGATTGTCTATCTGAACGTTCTGGAATGTTGGGATTACCTCGCTCAACAACGGCTCACTCCCCTTAAAAACACACAGCGGCTCCTCCCTGGGTCATGTTCAGTAGTCACAAAACTGGGGAAACTTTTAGAAACCGGAAGGTACTTCCTGATCTCTTCAAATAAGAAACGAATTTCCGTTTCAAAACCTTTCAGTGCCCTACTTAACGACCCTCGTCTAAACGTCTCATATTAGTTAATATTAGTTTGTTTTGTCTTTTTTTTAATCCAATTTTACTGAGCCTATGTTAGAAAGAAACAATGACTTAAACACTGCTAAGAAACAAGCAGCAACATTGTCAGAAAAACCACCCTTCTTTCTGGTGCGATATCAAAACCACGTTGTGTATCGGGGTTCCAAGGCCAGCAGAGAAGCTGTTTGTGTTGCACTACTTTGATAGGGAACAGAAAAATGCTGGGAAAGGACTTTACCTCCCCCTCTCTCTCTCTGCATTTCTTTCTCTCTCTGAACATCTCTCTTTCTCCCTCTTCTGCCCCACTCTTCTGCCACCCTCTCTCACTCTCTCTGCCTCAATTTATTCAAAGGGTTTTATTGGCATGGAAACATACTGTATGTTTACATTTCCAAAGCAAGTGAAATAAACAAAAACTGAGAAGAAACTAATTGAACAATATAAAAAACATTTCAAGTGTTATATTATCACCTGTGTTTTAACAATGTGTAAATAGTTGTAGTACGAATAGCGGAAGAAGATAAACAGATAAATATTGGTGGTATTTACAATATTGTTTGTGCTCCACTGGTTGCACTTTTTTCATGGCAACAGGTCACAAATCTTGCTGCTGTGATTGCACACTGCGGTATTTCACCTAACAGATATGGGAGTTCTCAAAGTTGGATTAGTGTTCTCTCTCTCTCAAAGTAAACAGAGTGGTGGCTGCATGCCTGTGGTTTCCTGCCACTCAGAGACAAAGTACCCCTTCCCCCCATCACCCACAATACCCTAGGATGACAGACCAGAGAAGAAGAGAGTAAAATCAAGAGGAACAGTTTGTTAGTAGGTAGCCCCCACACAGTCAACCACAAAGAATACACACAACACAACCCATCTCCATACCACCCTCATCATCACCACCATCACCACCACCACCACCACCATCAGCCCAATGATACAGACGGGTGGGGTGGGTACTGTCTGTGTCAGCAGAAATACATGTTTCCCCTGTCGTATAATTGATCAATTAAGTTCTACTCGAATCCATTCACTCCACTCTATTCTCTTATGACACTTCAAAGACATCCTTCTGGTTCTGATCAAACATGAGTGAGTCATCCTGGAAGAGGATTTCTCGCCAGCTAAAAGTCGGAGGACAATCAAACTGAAAGTAAAAGACTTCATCCAGGTGCGTCTCAAAAGGGCACCCCATTCCCTATATAGTGCACTACATTCGGCCAGAGAGTGCATAGGGAATAGGATGCCATTTGGAACGCAGTCAGCCCCAGATGTTATTGTCAAACCTACACTGCCTCTTCAGTGTGATGACAGCGATCAGGTGCCTCTCATTTGAATACCACAACAACAACAACAACAACAACCTGGTAGACTGGTGACACATCCAGATTGTCTGCTGACTCTGCTTTCTGCTCGGCTGCTGTTGCAACAACTCCAGCTGACGGAATCAGAGATGCTGAAAATAGCCTGGGAATTATGTTTAACTAGTTTAGGTTTACCGTGGAAGAGAGGAATGTTATGTACAGTTGAAGTCAGAAGTTTACATCCACCTTAACCAAATACATTTAAACTCAGTTTTTCACAATTCCTGACATTTAATCAGAGTAAAAATGTACCTGTCTTAAGTCAGTTAGGATCACCACTTTATTTTAAGATTGTGAAATGTCAGAATAATAGTAGAGAGAAGGATTTATTTCAGCTTTTATTTCTTTCATCACATTCCCAGTGGGTCAGATGTTTACGTACACTCAATTTGTATTTGGTAGCATTTCCTTTAAAATTGTTTAACTTGGCTCAAACATAGCCTTCCATAAGCTTCCCACAATAAGTTGGGTGAATTTTGGCCCATTCCTCCTGACAGAGCTGGTGTAACTGAGTCAGGTTTGTAGGCCTCCTTGCTCACACACGCTTTTTCAGTTCTGCCCACAAATTTTCTATAGGATTGAGGTCAGGGCTTTGTGATGGCCACTCCAATACCTTGACTTTGTTGTCCTTAAGCCATTTTACCACAACTTTGGAAGTATGCTTGGGGTCATTGTCCATTTGGAAGACCCATTTGCAACCAAGCTTTAGCTTCCTGACTGACGTCTTGAGATGTTGCTTCAATATATCCACATAATTTTCCTTCCTCATGATGCCATCTATTTTGTGAAGTGCACCAGTCCCTCTTGCAGCAAAGCACCCCCACAACATGATGCTGCCACCACCGTGCTTCACGGTTGGGATGATGTTCTTCGGCTTGCAAGTCTCCCCCTTTTTCCTCCAAACATAACAATGGTCATTATGGCCAAACAGTTCTATTTTTGTTTCATCAGACCAGAGGACATTTCTCCAAGAAGTACAATCTTTGTCCCCATGTGCAGTTGCAAACCGTAGTCTGGCTTTTTTATGGCGGTTTTGGAGCAGTGGCTTCTTCCTTGCTGAGCTGCCTTTCAGGTTATGCCGATGTAGGACTCGTTTCACAGAAGTGTGTATTGACATTTTGTTAAAAGCATGGCACAATGATTGCAGGTTTGATTTCTTATATCTTGGTCTAGTAGAGTGCATCTTGGTCTAGCAGAGTGCATCTTGGTCTAGTAGAGTGCATCTTGGTTTAGTAGAGTGCATCTTGGTCTGATACAGTCGTGGCCAAAAGTTGAAAACACAAATATTAATTTTCAAAGTCTGTTTGTATGATGGCAATTTAAATATACTCCGGAATGTCATGAAGAGTGATCAGATGAATTGCAATTAATTGCAAAGTCCCTCTTTGCCATGCAAATGAACTGAATCCCCAAAAAACATTTCCACTGCATTTCAGCCCTGCCACAAATGGACCAGCTGACATCATGTCAGTGATTCTCTCGTTAACACAGGTGTGAGTGTTAACGAGGACACAGCTGGAGATCACTCGGTCATGCTGATTGAGTTCGAATAACAGACTGAAAGCTTCAAAATGAGGGTGGTGCTTGCAATCATTGTTCTTCCTCTGTCAAACATGGTTACCTGCAAGGAAACACGTGCCGTCATAATTGCTTTGCACAAAAAGGGCTTCACCGGCAAGGATATTGCTGCCAGTAAGATTGCACCTAAATCAACCATTTATCGGATCATCAAGAACTTCAAGGAGAGCGGTTCAATTGTTGTGAAGAAGGTATCAGGACGCCCAAGAAAGTCCAGCAAGCGCCAGGACCGTCTCCTAAAGTTGATTCTGCTGCGGGATCGGGGCACCACCAGTACAGAGCTTGCTCAGGAATGCATGCACAGTAAGGCAAAGACTTTTGGAGGATGGCCTGGTGTCAAGAAAGGCAGCAAAGAAGCCACTTCTCTCCAGGAAAAACATCAGGGACAGACTGATATTCTGCAAAGGGTACAGGGATTGGACTGCTGAGGACTGGGGTAAAGTCATTTTCTCTGATGAATCCCCTTTCCGATTGTTTGGGGCATCCGGAATAAAGCTTGTCCGGAGAAGACAAGGTGAGCGCTACCATCAGTCCCGTGTCATGCCAACAGTAAAGCATCCTGAGACCATTCATGTGTGGGGTTGCTTCTCAGCCATTCTCAGCCAAGGGAGTGGGCTCACTCACAATTTTGCCTTAGAACACAGCCATGAATAAAGAATGGTACCAACACATCCTCCGTGAGCAACTTCTCCCAACCATCCAGGAACAGTTTGGTGACGAACAATGCCTTTTCCAGCATGATGGAGCACCTTGCCATAAGGCAAAAGTGATAACTAAGTGGCTCTGGGAACAAAACATCGATATTTTGGGCCCATGGCCAGGAAACTCCCCAGACCTTAATCCCATTGAGAACTTGTGGTCAATCCTCAAGAGGCGGGCGGACAAACAAAAACCCACAAATTCTGACAAACTCCAAGCATTGATTATGCAAGAATGGGCTGCCATCAGTCAGGATATGGCCCAGAAGTTAATTGACAGCATGCCAGGGCGGATTGCAGAGGTCTTGAAAAAGAAGGGTCTACACTGCAAATATTGACTCTGCATCAAAATATCTAAAGACACTGAAGCAGCAAACTTTGTGGAAATTCTCAAAACTCTGGGAATTACTGGTGACTGCATTCTATTGGAATTAGTCATCAAATTGTTTAGCACACTCTTTCCATCCAAAGCCACTTTCAGTCATGCATGCACACAATTTACATATGGGTGGTACCGGCAATTGAACCCGCTACCCTTGAATTATAGGCACCATGCTCTACCATCTGAGCTACAAAGGACCAGATCTGTTCCACAAAGACACACAACCCTCGAGCCAAGAGGACTGTGTCCCCTGAGCTATGTGCACTGCACCAGCTCTTGTAAGCATAATGGAAACAAAGTCTCAGATTCCGATGTGGCGTGTCGGCACATGCAGATAGAGCAGAGAGACAGAAAAGCCTATACAAAGGATTGAAGTAGATACATACTGATTATGTGAGTGAGAGAGCAGAAATACATTTTAATTTATTTAACCTTATTTAACTAGGCAAGTCAGTTAAGAACAAATTCTTATTTACAATGACGGCCTACCCCGGCCAAACCCTAACCAGGACGACGCTGGGTAAATTGTGCGCCACCCTATGGGACATCCAATCACGGCCAGTTGTGATACAGCCTGAAATCGAACCAGGGTCTGTAGTGACGCCTCTAGCACTGAGATGCAGTGCCTTAGACCGCTGTGCCACTCTGGAGCCTCAAAAGCAAATATACCTGCAGTTCCTACATACATGTTTGTACTTAAATCAATATGTACCCATTGATCCTTGACGAATGTAATTTAGAAATACTTCATGAGCTTAGTTCAACGGTTGTACCCCATCAGAACCCAAAATATAAGCTTGTTTTACTCCAATGTTTGTAAACAAAGTATTTGTAAACAAACACTATACAGACTCAAAACATGATTAAAACTATACTTTTGATATCGTGGTTGATCAGTCCTTACATCCGTAACTCGAACTATGAATTTGAGAGCGGTTACATTTTTCCAACCCCATCCCTCAGATTTGTTATTGTTTCAACTGCGGATTGCCGCTTTAAATACAAGGGAACATATTATAGGGACGTACACGACTGACAAACAAAATAATTTCACTCCCATTTGTGATCACAATAGGCTATCACATAGCATAGGTGCATGTTAACTTGTTTTCAGTCGAGCCGACCGCCAGCGATAAATCGATAAACACTCCGCAGCTGTTGTCAGTCAGATTAAACATGGCCCGTGGTTGACGTAAAATGCATAGACATTTATGAGTTCAATAACTTTACAGTGTCCTCGCAGTTACTTTTACTTACCGCCTCCAATACCCAGCAGTCGGCAAATGTCTCTTGTGAACTTCATCAGTTCGACCATGCAGCATTATCAACTCGAATAGAAAATATACAAAACATTGAAAGTATATCTCTTTAAAGCTGTATAAAAGGGCCAGTATTGACAGCGGTTACCCCACAGTTTAACCGCCGGATGAATCGACATTCGTTCAACTGCCTTATTTACATTGTTTCCTGAATGTGGTCGAGCTACATCTGACTCTCCGAAATTATCAAACTATCCGACCGACAGAAATATGCGCAACTACACTAAGCTTTACGAGCACTCTCTCGTCCAAATCCGCGTTCCACCTGATACCGTGTTCCTAAGTGTAGTTGCGCATACATAGCTTGTATAGTTTGACCGAGATATCGCCACGCAAGACTTGCTTGACCGCAACGTTTCCGGCATGTGTCTGCCTGCCACGGCCACTCTCTTGGCAAAGCAATAATGAAACTCAGATATCATCTGAAGTTGAGTAAATGAAAGCTGAAACTTAAAATTTACCCTCGGAATGTGATGTGACCTCTGAAATGAAACATGTTTTGATATGCTTGTTTCAGGATATTGAAACTTCAGTTCCTACTTACTTAAAGGACATTTAGTGAAAAAAACTGAACGCTAGAATATAATGTAGTATTATACGAATGTGTCCTAGTACATTGACATGATCTGTGTCCAGTCAACAACCCGGGTAAAGTTACAGCCTGAAGTCCATAGTCAGACCAGTAAAGTATCCCTTGAACCACTAGGTGGCGATAGTTCACTGTCATAGAGAAAGCATGCGCGAGGGGGAAGTAGGTAGGGAGACAGAGGGAGTGAGAGAGAGAGAGAGCAATACGGAGAGATGATGAATGTAAAACCCGTAGAAAAAAGCGTTGATTCAAGAATGAAGGAATGACCATCAGCATTCTTGCAGTGACATAATAACCATGAGCTGCTATAGAGCTTTAATATGTCAAAACCATCTACTGTCATTTTCCTAGTGCAGCCGTGGTGCGGAGAGGCTTTTCTATGGGGCCAGAGACCCTGGTGTTTTACTAGTGATAATGTGTTTCCATAGCTAGAGATGACTCAAAGAACTTGGGAGGATGCAGTGACATCTGAATATTTAAAATTCTATGGACAAAACAAACAGTGTGTGTGTGTGTGTGTGTGTGTGTGTGTGTGTGTGTGTGTGTGTGTGTGTGTGTGTGTGTGTGTGTGTGTGTGCGTGCGTGTGTGATGTGTTCCCCAGTGGTGGGCGGTGCCACGCGTCACAAGGCTACCACAGTCAGTCTGAAAAAGGCTTTGGGGGTAACAGAACACTGCACCGTTTAAAGGTCAATACACTTAACACACACACAGTGTTGAATGACACAGTGCACACACAAGTCAAGGTTTCCTTGATAGTACCTTGCGGCGGGGGAAAGAAGACAACCAAATTATTATTATGTTCCGGACCCCCAACCATCTGCTCTGACAAAACAGTCCCGCCTCTGAATCTAGTTGCCTAGCCCTGGTCTAAACAATGATTGGTTTGCTTTGTAGCTCAGAGTTCATATAACCATTTATTTACTTAAAGTAGGCCCTGTTCCCCAGACACCAAGTCCAGGACTAAAAAGTTATTTCAATTTAAAATCACTAATGAGAATGCTTTTTAGTCCTGGACTAGGCTTAATCCGCATCTTCAATGTTGATCTATTAGGTTTCCTCTAGCTGTCAATAGCATTTATGGAAATGTATGGGGATGATTTATGCCATAACATTTAATAAAATCTCTGTTTGTTGCCTACAGGTTTTTTTTTTGACATTCTTATGACATTGTAGCATATCTGTTTAAGCATAGGAGATGTCATGTTGACATGGCGTCATGCCAGACAGATGATGAGATATAGAGAGAGACAGAGAGAAAGAGAGAGAGAGAGAGAGAGAGAGAGAGAGAGAGAGAGAGAGAGAGAGAGAGTCTGGCTAGGTTTCAACAGGAGGTGATGTAACACTAAGCCCTTTGTCTGGAAAGGAAATGTACAGAATGTAGTTTGGAAAATGCTGTCTCATGCCCTGCCCAGCATTTTCATGCCCTTCCCAGACCCTAAGCATGATGGGATGTTAATTGCTTAATTAACTCATAAACCACACCTGTGTGGAAGCACCTGCTTTCTACATATACTGAACAAACATTTAAAAGCAACATGCAAACATTTCAATGATTTTACTGAGTTACAGTTCATATAACTGGATATCACAGGACTGTTTCCCCACAAAAGCTCTTTATTACAGATAGACTCCTCACTTTCATCATCTGTCTGGGTGGCTGGTCTCAGACGATCCCGCTGGTGAAGACGCTGGATGTGTAGGTTGGGCTGGCGTAGACATCCATGCAGTCAGCATGCAAATTGCACGCTCCCCCAAAACTTGAAACATCTGTGGCATTGTGTTTTGTGACAAAACTGCATATTTTAGAGTGGTCTTTTATTATCCCCAGCACAAGGTGCACCTGTGTAATTATAATGCTGTTTAATCAGCTTCTTGATATGCCACACCTGTCAGGTAGATAGATTATCTTGGCAAAGGAGAAACGCTTCCTAACAGGGATGTAAACCAATTTGTGCACAACATTTGAGAGAAATAAGCTTCCTCTTTTATTTCAGCTCATTAAACATTCATATTTGAGTTCAGTGTACTTTGTATCCCTCATTTACTCAAGTGTTTCCATTATTTTGGCAGTTACTGTGGACAGTAAGCCATATGTGACAGCGGCACAGTTCATGATAAAGTTGGCTAAGCTAAATCCTGTCAGTTTCTATCTACAGGCCTGTTTATGCAATCAATGTATTAAAACCTCAGGTGACTCATTGGAGAATAACTTGTCATTTGTCTTTACTGTTGAGGTAGTCTGGTGTTCTATGTCTTTTTTGCCAAATGACAGCAGTGACAAGGATGTTACCCCAAAAAGACAGATACCCAGGCTACCATCCAGGACCACTATGGAAATAAGTGTTTTCATTGGGCCTATGTAATGCGTTCATGTGTCATCCTTTGGTAAACAAATGCACATCTTGTTGGATGCATTATTTTTATCCCAAATCAAATATAATTTAATTCAATTGAAATGAGTGCTGGAGATACTGGAGAAAACTAACTCATCTGGTGTGAAGAGAAATGAAGCGGATATGATTCCATTAGTAACATTGCCCAGCTGTATTTTATTACATATACACTGAGTATACAAAACATTAAGAACACCTTCTCTTTCCATGACATAGACTGACCAGGTGAACCCAGCTGAAAGCTACGATCCCTTATTGATGCCACTTGTTAAATCCACGTCAATCAGTGTAGATGAAGGGGAGGACACAGGTTAAAGAAGGATTTCTAAGCCTTGAGACATTGATTGTGTATGTGCGTCATTCAGAGCGATTATGGGCAAGACAGAGAATTTAAGTGCCTTTGAACAGGGTATGGTAGTAGGTGCCAGGCACACCGGTTTGTGTCAAGAACTGCAACGCTGCTGGGGTTTTCACACTCAACAGTTTCCTGTGTGAATCAAGAATGGTCCACCACCAGAAGGACACCCAGTCAATTTGACACAACTGTGGGAAGCATCCCTGTGGAACACTTTCGACACCTTGTAGAGTCAGTCCATGCCCCAACGAATTGAGGCTGTGATGAAGGCGCAACTCAATATTAAGAAGGTGTTCCTACTGTTTGGTATACTCAGTGTATAATAAAATATATAAATATCCTACAGTACAAAACTACATCCGTGTCTGTGATGAATGGGTTAATTCATGCTGTTGACTTGGCTACAGCATGACAGCAGTTGGGAATATGGCTACTTAGCATTCAGTCGCATGTCGTTTGTTACTTGGCATTTATGTTATTAAATGTGGCAACACATGGAAAAGAACCTACGGATTAAGTATCTTATATTTAAGCAATAAGGCCTGAGGAGGTGTGGTATATGGCCAATATACCACGGCTAAGGGCTGTTCTTATGCACGACGCAACGCAGAGTGCTAAAACACAGACCTTAGCTGTGGTATATGGACCATATATCACAAACCCCCCAAGTGCCTTATTGCTATTATAAAGTGGTTACCGATGTAGTTAGAGCAGTAAAATGACATATTTTGTCGTACCCCTGGTATACGGTCTGATTTACCACAGCCAATTAGCATTCAGGGCTCGAACCACCCAGTTTATAATTAGCTATAACCACGGCCATTACGGTGACCAATGTATTCATTTTAGGAAAAAGTGTGGTACAAATTATACATACTTTTAACTCGGCAACATTGTTACATTGTGTCAACAATTTGTTACTGTTACATTTCACTTCCGATTTGCTGTCAGACTAGGCCTATACGCATTCCACTAGCCAGTCGCTGGTTTCTTAATACTGACGGACACACAATCTAAACCAATCAAATACTGCAATCACAACGCTCCCGGACAATCAGAGGCGTTTTAATGGGAGAAGGCGGGAGTAAACTGCAAGGGGGTTCTTGAGAAGGAACGCAGCGGACCCGTTGATGCTGTTGTTCTAGCTAAGGACACAATTTGATATTTATTTATTATTCGGTGTAAAGATGGGCTCTTTCGCGTTGCCGATGATCTGTTTCACCACGTTATGGGCGCTCGTTGGTATCGTAGCTCCATTTTTCGTGCCCAAAGGACCAAACCGAGGGTAGGTGTCCTACCTACCGTTATCCATACAAACGCATAACAGAAGCAAAAAATATGGTATATTGGTAATCTGGTAAATTATTTATATTTGCTTATAAATATGAAATAACTTTTTTAAAGCAAATATTTTGCAATGGAAGGATATGTTCCTATATCTCGGATTGTAATGAATGAACGGGATGGAAACAGTAGGCCCTGGACAGAAGCCTATACGCATCGATCCCCTCTCTCTCTCTTCCCTGCTATTGGCCCAGTTGCAATGCAGTTGTCACAGTAGTAGCTACTGTATATCAAAGATGTCGTTCATATTAAGCAGGTTATAGTGTGTGTGTGTGTGTGTGTGTGTGTGTGTGTGTGTGTGTGTGCGCGCGTGTGCGTACGTGCAAGCGGGCAAGTTTGCGCGTGTGTTTTGATAGCTGATATGGTTTGTGTCAATGTGTGTTGACTCTTTCTATTCCCAGGGTTGTCATCACTAGTTTGATCTTGACAGCTGTTTGTTGCTGGTTATTGTGAGTATGGATGTCCTGTCAGGTTATCTCTAAGTCTACTTACTGTATAAGTTAATGGCAGGTTCTATACTCAATGTTATCTCTAAGTCTACTTGCTGTATAAGTTAATGTTAGGTTCTATACTCTATGTTATCTCTAAGTCTACTTACTGTATAAGTTAATGTCAGGTTCTCTACTCTATGTTAGCTCTAAGTCTACTTACTGTATAAGTTAATGTTAGGTTCTATACTATATGTTATCTCTAAGTCTACTTACTGTATAAGTTAATGTCAGGTTCTCTACTCTATGTTATCTCTAAGTCTACTTACTGTAGAAGTTAATTTCAGGTTCTCTACTTACTGTATAAGTTAATGTCAGGTTCTCTACTCTATGTTAGCTCTAAGTCTACTTACTGTAGAAGTTAATTTCAGGTTCTCTACTTACTGTATAAGTTAATGTCAGGTTCTCTACTCTATGTTAGCTCTAAGTCTACTTACTGTAGAAGTTAATGTCAGGTTCTCTAGTTGCTGTATAAGTTAATGCCAGGTTCCCTTCTGTGTGTGTGTGTGTGCAGCTGGCTGATAGCAATCCTAGCCCAGGCCAACCCTCTGTTTGGACCTCAGCTGAAGAACGAAACCATCTGGTACCTCCGCTACTTCTGGGAGTAACACCAGGTCAATCCTACTGTCTAATTATAACACCTGACATAGCACTGTATAATAGCTTTCAAGAATAAGCATGGATGTGTCAGGGCTGTGGGGTGTGCCTAGGATACCAGAGATGGCATGGGTTGGAATCTGACCCACTGTCCTTCTGACTCGCAGTCTCTCCTACATTTCCTGTCTTCTCTTCACTGGCCTAGCTCAATAAAACAAGTGAAAACCCACCAAAATATTTGTAAAAATAATAATCATGAATCAACTAGGTATAGAGCATTTATAATGGCTCCTCTTTCCTCTCCAGGGTTGGGTTCTCTTTGATGCTCCTTCGACCACATATCTTCATTCCCTTCATCCATCCTGGACTGGATTCCTCTACAACTTGACTCCTGAACCCACCTGTTCCTTCCTCTTTACATCCCCGGCCACATTCCTCCATCCCTCCATTCCAATGTCTTTCTTACGTCACTGCAACGTTGTCAGAATGTTTTGCATCGCCATCTGAACCTGCAGCAGTCAAGTCAGATGGGAGAGAAGCTGCACTGTCCAATTTGCAGTAGCTATTACAGTGAAAGAATGCCATGCTATTGTTTGAGGAGAGTGCACAGGTATGAACTTGAAAAGTTATTAATAAACCAATTAGGCACATTTGAGCAGTCTTGATACAAAATTTCCATAGTGGCCAAAATCTAAATTGTGCCTGGGCTGGAATAATACATTATGGCCATTCTCTTGCATTTCAAAGATGATGGACCAAAAAGAATGCAAAAAAACGCATGTTTTTTTCTTTGTATTATCTTTTACCAGATCTAATGTTTTATAAATTTGCACAAACTTCAAAGTGTTTCCTTTCAAATGGTATCAAGAATATGCATAACCTTGCTTCAGGTCCTGAGCTACAGACAGTTAGATTTGGGTATGTCATTTTAGGCGAAAATTTAAAAAAAGGGTCAGATCCTTAAAAGGTTAAACAATCATGTTCTAATGTTGTGATCAAATCTGTGACAATATAGATAAGTGATGTATAATACTCCTTAGACAGAAAAGTATATGACACTATATATGTAAGGATTATATAAAACATACAGTTAATACATTTAAACTCAGTTTTTCACAACTCCTGACATTTAATCAGAGTAAAAATTCCCTGTTTTAGATCAGTTAGGATCACCACTTTATTTTAAGAATGTGAAATGTCAGAATAATAGTAGAGAGAATTATTTATTTCAGCTTTTATTTTTTTCATCACATTCCCAGTGGGTCAGAAGTTTACATACACTCAATTTGTATTTGGTAGCATTGCCTTTAAATTGTTTAACTTAGGTCAAACGTTTCGGGTAGCCTTCCACAAGCTTCCAAAAATAAGTTGGGTGAATTTTGGCCGATTCCTACTGACAGAGCTGGTGTAACTGAGTCAGGTTTGTAGGCCTCCTTGCTCGCTTCAGTTCTGCTCGCTTCAGTTCTGCCCACAAATTGGATTGAGGTCAGGGCTTTGTGATGACCATTCCAATACCTTGACTTTGTTGTCCTTAAGACATTTTGCCACAACTTTGGAAGTATGCTTGGGGTCATTGTCCATTTGGAAGACCCATTTCAAATCAAATCAAATCAAATTGTATTTGTCACATACACATGGTTAGCAGATGTTATTGCGAGTGTAGCGAAATGCTTGTGCTTCTAGTTCCGACCATGCAGTAGTATCTAACAAGTAATCTAACAATGTCACAACAACTACCTTATACACACAAGTGTAAAGGAATGAATACGAGTATGTACACATAAATATATGGATGAGCGATGGCTGACCGGCATAGGCAAGATGCAGTAGATGTAAACATTAAATAAATGGCATTGTTTAAAGTGGCTAGTGATACATTTATTACATCCACTTTTTAATTATTAAAGTGGCTAGAGATTTGAGTTGATGGCCGACCGGCATAGGCAAGATTCAGTAGATGGTATACAGTACAGTGTATACATTTGATATGAGTAATGTCGGATATGTAAACATTATATACAACATTGTTTAAAGTGGCTAGTGATACATTTGTTACTTCCAATTTTCTATTATTTAAAGTGGCTAGAGATTTAAGTCAGTATGTTGGCAGCAGCCACTCAATGTTAGTGGTGCCTTTTTAACAGTCTGATGGCCTTGAGATAGAAGCTGTTTTTCAGCCTCTCGGTCCCAGCTTTGATGCACCTGTACTGACCTCGCCTTCTGGATGATAGCGGGGTGAACAGGCAGTGGCTCGGGTGGTTGTTGTCCTTGATGATCTTTTTGGCCTTCCTGTGACATCGGGTGGTGTAGGTGTCCTGGAGGACAGGTAGTTTACCCCTGGTGATGCGTTGTGCAGTCCTCACTACCCTCTGGAGAGCCTTACGGTTGTGGGCGGAGCAGTTGCCGTACCAGGCGGTGATGCGGCCTGACAGGATGCTCTCGATTGTGCATCTGTAGAAGTTTGTGAGTGTTTTTGGTGACAAGCCGAATTTCTTTGCGACCAAGTTTTAACTTCCTGATTGATGTCTTGAGATGTTGCTTCAATATATCCACATAATTTTTCTTCCTCATGATGCCATCTATTTTGTGAAGTGCAGCAGTCCATCCTGCAGCAAAGCACCCCCACAACATGATGCTGCCACCCCCGTGCTTCACGTTTGGGATGGTGTTCTTTGGCTTGCAAGCCTCCCCCTTTTTCCTCCAAACATAACGATGGGCATTATGGCCAAACAGTTCTATTTTTGTTTCATCAGACCAGAGTACATTTCTCCAAAAAGTAAGATCTTTGTCCGCATGCGCAGTCACAAACCGTAGTCTTGCTTTTCTATGCAGTGGCTTCTAAGCAGTGGCTTATGCCTTGCTGAGCGGTCTTTCAGGTTATGTCGATATAGGACCCGTTTTACTGTGGATATAGATACTTTTGTACCTGTTTCCTCCAGCATCTTCACAAGGTCCTTTGCTGTTGTTCTGGTATTGATTTGCACTTTTCGCACCAAAGTACATTAATCTCTAGGAGACAGAACGCGTCTCTTTCCTGAGCGGTATGATGGCTGCGTGATCCCATGGCGTTTATACTTGCAAACTATTGTTTGTACAGATGAACGTGGCAGGCATTTGGAAATTGGAAGAAAAAAAATTACACCCAGATTGTGGAGGTCTACAAAAAAAAATCTGAGGTATTTTCTGAGGTCTCAGAAGCACTGAGTTTGAAGGTAGGCCTTGAAATACATCCACAGGTACACCTCCAATTGATTCAAATGATGTCAATTAGCCTATCAGAAGCTTCTAAAGCCATTACATCCTTTTCTGGAATTTTCCAAGCTGTTTAAAGGCACAGTCAACTTAGTGTATGTAAACTTCTGACCCACTGGAATTGTGATACAGTGAATTATAAGTGAAATAATCTGTCTGTAAACAATTGTTGGAAAAATGACTTGTGTCATGCACAAGGTACATGTCCTAACCGACTTGCCAAAACTATAGTTTGTTAACAAGAAATTTGTGGAGTGGTTGAAAAAACAAGTTTTAATGACTCCAACCTAAGTGTATGTAAACTAACGACTTCAACTGTATATGTATGTCATCATGCTGCTGATGTTCCAACGTGTTGTAGAATGCATGCAGAATTCTATTCATTGGATAGCTGGTATGAAAGTAACATGAAATATCAAATGATCCAATATAACTGTAAATGTTACATATAATCCTTACATGTGAGGTATGTTCTATTTTTGAGCAAAACAATGTATTTGTTTTGATAATGCACTGGAAGGCATAGCTCACACTGATAAACTCGATATTACCAGGTAGCACATAGATGTCACTCTTGCATCTCTAGCTACAGTTAAAGCGTGTAATCTTGGAGGTTTAGTTGACCTGTTATTGTTTACATTTCCTGTACATGTTGTTGTTGTTATTATTATTATTATCAGAAAGTCTTAATTGAAGTTTAGTATTTATTTTTACTGACGTCCTGGCTCTTACATAAGTTGACTGTTATGTTATGTGGAGTCAGTTTCTGTATTACGTTACTTTGATGATTATTGTTGAGTCATTCTGTGTGTAAATACTAGTACGTTACCAGGAGTGGTTGGCTGGCCGACGGCCATGAGAAACGACACTCGAGGGCCCTACTCCATTTTAAGGGTCTTTAAAATCTCAACCACCAGGACAATTCCTTACTCTATCCTCTCTCCTTTCCCATCGTCGCTCTCTGGGATCATTATGGTCCTCCTAGGGTTGCAAAATCCCAGTAACTTTCCCCACATTCCCTGGTCAGAAATCCTGGTTGGAGGATACCCAGATTTCCTACGCATTCCCTTCTAATTCCAAGAATATCCCTACTGGGATTTCTGGAAACCTGGGAATTTGGGGACATTTCCTAGAATTGTTCAACCCTAGGTCCTCCTGGTTACCATGGTGATCATGATCACAATAACAGCCAGTGTACAACTAGTCCTGCTGCAGGGACAGGGTTGGAGGAGTCAATTCCATTTCAACAATTAACTCCCATCAATTCAGAAATTGAATGGAAATTGCCCTATAAAATGAACTGAAAAATCATAATTCTAAACTGAAACATTTCCATTCCTAAATAAAATTGGTTTGAACTTGAATTGACCCCAAACCCTGCAAGTGCTTGCTATCAACCTCTGCCCCCTCTTGTGTAAACGATGTGTGATGCTTTCTGTAGGAAGGCACCCCAGCTCCAGCCAGCCACAACAACCTTCCCCTCCCCCAGAGAGAAGCCATCTTAGACTGAGTGCCAGTCTTGTTAGTGCCATCATGCCAAATCCTTGTCATTCACTGTCATACTAAACATGTTTGGCTCGACAATCACACCAATGTAGTTGGCAAGACGGCGCAAACACATCTGTGACCAGGCTAGGGCCTTCTATCTCTGAGACAGCTTGTTCCTCAGCTCAGCCAAAAAGTCAAGAAAGATACATCAATATACAGCTACTTTTGAGAAAGACCAAATTATGTTCTATTTTCCTTTAAGCCTTGTTGATAGTTGTGGTGGCGGGGCGGTTTACAGAGGGATCAAAAGTGATAGGTCAAGGCCACGTCCCAAATGGCACCCTATTGCATATACTCTTTAGCGCACTCCTTTTAATCAGGGCCCATTGGGCTCTGGTCAAAAGTAGTGCACTATGTAGGGAATAGGGGGTAATTTAGGACGCTACCTGAAGTAGACATAATTCAGCCCAGGGCTGACATGAATAGATCAGTTTACATGAGAGAAAGCTGTTGTATGTATTCCAGCTATGTAGATATGTGGAAGCCTAGGTCCATTATTACGAACACTAGACCTAGGTTGCAACGTGCACAACAGCTTGTTCATTGTGGTCACCATGGAAACATTGAGCGTATAGATGTGTGTGTTTGTGACACTGGAAAAAGACTTGTCTGACTCGTGTAAGTGTGATCTAATGTGTAGGTGTATACAGTGACATTGTCCATGTGAATCCCTTAGTAAAAACCCTATTTCAATGTCTGGTACACTGTGTCCTGTCTCCTGAATCCTCCTCAGCCTGCACCTGACACTTGTCTCTATCGTACAGACACACACACACAGGTGTGTACACACACACCTGATATCATGAGCACTGTTCTTTACCATTGATTTACACAGTTAGAATTGAGTTTAAAGGGATGTTTAGACAGTTAAAACGGATGTTTGTAGAGTTAAAGTTGACATTTACACAGTTAGAATTGAGTTTAAAGGGATGTTTAGACAGTTAAAATGGATGTTTGTAGAGTTAAAGTTGACATTTACACAGTTAGAATTGAGTTTAAAGGGATGTTTAGACAGTTAAAACGGACGTTTGTACAGTTAAAGTTGACATTTAAACAGTTACAATGGAGTTTAAATGGACGTTTAGACAGTTAAAATGGACGTTAAGGCTATAGCTAAAGGAAACCTCTAGCCTTAAGGCTATAGAGAGGGGAAAACAAACAATTGAGCCATTTGTGCAACCGGCAGATTAGTGATTACAGGGTTACATAAAATTACAGACATCATTCATCATCTAGGACCAGACAGTTGTGATTACACAACATTATGGGCCTGCTGCTGTGAAGGTGACGGAAAATCACTGTATCCCAAATGGCACCCTACAGATAATGATGGCTGAAGAAGATACAGGACTATATGTGATGAACTGTAGACAGTGGAGGAAAGCTTTTTCTTTGAAATTCCTATTTGGCCTTACAACAATCTCACACACACACGCGCACAAACACGCACGCACGCACACACTTTCAATAGTCTAAACCTCTCTGTCTCGTTTTTAACAACGACCCACCTGGGCTCTGGCTATTGTTTTCAACAGGATTAAATGGCCTTGGTGTCCAATAGTTACCATGTTCTACAGTTCTGGCCATAGAGCTAGAATCCGAACACAGACCTACACATTCTAAAATATCTATGGTTCTGACAGGCTCGTTCAGTGATTGGATTAAAATGTCTGTGATCATTCTCTGTCAGCTGCGCTGTTCTCTCCACTGCATATGGAATGTGTCATATGCTGTGGCCTATATCTACTGCCGACTGGGAGAGGACATACTGTACGTATAGCACACATACGAACATACGGGCGCACACACACAGGCGCGCGCATGAACACACTCTCTCTCGCTGTGTCTCTCACATACACACACGTACACACCCTCTCTCTCACAAACTAACGCACACTCGCTGTGTCTGTCTCTCTCTCACACACACCACACTAAACTGTTCTATAATTAATGAAAAATAACGTGACCATACAGTACTCTCTCTCTCTCTCTCTCTCTCACACACACACACACTCACACTATCACACACTAAGCTGTTGTATTATTCATGGTAATGTAACTTGACGTTCTGAACACACACAGGCAAGTGTCTACCTACATTTTGTGTAACATTGAGATTTAAAATAGAAAAGGAACATATGATTAATGTCTGTAGGCCTAGGCTCCTTATAGTTGTGATATTGGCCTGCATGTAGCTGAGTAGGCTAGCTAGGCCAGACACTATTTTTCCATGACATTTTAATAGGAATCTGACCTATATTATCGGTTTAATGTAATTATCTGCCTATATAGAGCGGCGCGGCAGGAAGCAGCCTAGAGCCCCCGGTACAGTAAGTTGTCGTGCGGTTCACCGGGTTCAGGCCCTCATTCTTCACCGTGTCCTAAAGATGGTTCACATGAACCCGCCCCAGCTCTGACGTTACGCCAGCCATATCCGTTTTCACTAGGCGAGTTCGTTTTGCATGGTCCGTTGCCCCGGGTGAATGAAGACGTCACTTAAGGACCAAGAGAGTGGTCTAAAATAAGCAAACTCCTACAAACCGGGGTACCGGGCTTTGCAAAACGAACCCGCCCACTAGAATTGAGCGCTGCCATGAACTCGTATGCCCTCGTGCACCGAGAGCCTGTGTTTACCCGTTGACACAGTTTCCATTTTGCATCAGGAGTTTTCGTTGCTCTGCGAGCCGAGCGCGCGTGTCTCGGTCCTTTCGCTTTCAAGAGGAGGCCATGTCAAATGTAACCGAGTGTGTATTCCATCCTACCATTAACATGTATACACAATAACAAAACATAGAACACCCTCGGAACGATGTCCACGCCTCCCCTCCCCGACAAAAAGTGGACGAGACACTAAAGTGTTATCATTCCGCCGAAAAATTGAAAGTAGACTAGGCGACCAGTCTGCTCTTTTTTAATTGTGAGTCATACGGGCGACACCATGTGATGCGTAAGGGGGTAAGACAGCTCGGTGGAGATGTGTAAGCTATTTACGAGCTTCTATACAATAGAATTCGGTTTATCTGGGCATGATGGAGGCAATAATTCAAAAACGTATTCATTGTGTCTGGTCTCATTTCGAAATCTGTTCTGTTTTGGATCAGACATTATCCTGGATAGCCTTGATGTCCCCGTTTGATCAACTATGGACTAGCTCGACACCAGCTGTTTAAAACTAACTTCCTTTATGTGAGGGTAAATAATGTGTTCGCCGTATTATGACTTTCGCCGTGGTAGCACACTTGTATGTGAGTAATAATCTTTGGAGTGGTTAAGGCTCAAGGTAGACATTTTACACTGGTGTGGGTTGGTAACCTTGTAGCCTACTTGTCTGGAGAGGACTCTTTCAAGGGGACACGGACGAAACCTAATAAGGTATAGCTATGTAGCTAGTCACCTCACTTTAGCTTTGTAATTTACTGAAGTTGGTAGTTATCCCCTCTTGGACTTACCTCGTATTTCGGCTAAGTATTTGCGCTATTATTTTGTTGATTAGATTTTTAGTACAACCGATACAAAGTATATTTGGGGAGGAGGGTTCAACTGCATCTTGAGAGCGGTGCATGCTATTCGATCTCCTGATAACCCTTTCAACTTTGGCCGTAGGCTATTGTCACTGGCTGTTACAGTACACATTCGAGTCGGTTAGGCTACTGTCACTGTCGGTCACATTCGAGTCGGTTAGGCTACTGTAGCCTACACAGTCAGGTGTAGGAAATGACAAAAGGGGAAACGAGGTAACTTCTTTTATATCGAAATATTTTACACGCAACCTATTCGTTTTTTTTTTAGGTCATGGCTATAAAGGATGTAGACTGTAATTTAGGCTCCACTGTGGCGTGCGAAGCCACACGCTTTCTAAATCTGGCGTTTCGTGCCGTATTAAAAATTAATAATGGACATCCGGCGTTGCATGGTGCCAGCTGCGCCCCAAATTTATTTTTTTGGGATGGTGTGCGGTGCGCGAGAATTTGGGGATTATCAATGTCTGTCAAATCGAGTTTTATCATATTGGCCCGGTATTTTAGAGATTGTATTAACATTTTAAACAAATTAAAACATTATTGGCCTTTCTTGAGCGCAGCCATCGGGTTTTGAGGGTTATGTGATCGTGTGCTCTCCCTCGCTCGGTCTCATGCCATGCGGGACCCTGCTGTCTGCCATAGCACCCTCCTCTCTCTAGACGGTTCTTTATCTTTGTTGTTGTGCAGTGATCATCCAGCGGTCATCCAACGCTGCCCCAAGTTCACATGTTGTGGGTTATTATGATGGAGTTTATCGTTAGGGTGAGGTGATGAGGAAACTGGTTAATTAAGGGATCGTCGGATGGGTACGCAAAGAAGCGCGGATGAGAACGAAATAGGTTAGTTTGTTTCTCTTTCATTCAGGGGTAAATAAACAAGGGAAGCGAAAGAGAGGGGCCGAAAGCTGGCCATCAGTTCGTCCTAAAATAAACCACCGTATCATCAAAAGTATTTCAGTAATATTTGTTAAGATGGGGAAAGAACATTATACATTAAATTATTTCCCCAGACGAATAAACAGTGCGTGTGTCGGACCCAATTTGGCAAATTGGCTTTCCAGACAGTCTCACTGATCGGGCTGGCCTCCGGTCTCCTCTCGTGGCACTGTAGGCTACTCGGTGCACGCGAGTCGGTCGGTTCCACGCTGACATCACGAGCTGTCTGGACTCCTCGTCTCTCTCTGTCCGGACTAGCAGGTGCACTTTTCTGACACTTTTATTAAATGCGTAAATGTCTAACCTACTTATTATTCACACTTTTTGTTTAGTCTATATAACGTGTTATGCAACCTAAGAGTTGCATGTAGAGAGTATTATGTTATTAATAGGCCTATTAATGGTAGGCTATATAGAGCTTTTGTCTGAAGTGCATAGGCTATGTGTGTGGTCCAATTATTGTAGGCCTATAGCATATAGGCAATGTGGCTTGTTCCAATATGTCACACTGCCTTTTGACCTACATTTTTCTCCAGGCCTCCGAGACATTATGTGTAAAATCACACCAAGGTCGTATATGTTGTTGCTCTAGTGATATGGTGTAGCCTATATTCTGTTCAGGGTAGGCCAAGGTCGGGTGTAGACTAGTCCACCGTTCACCAACCACACGGATCGGGTATTTCCTGAGCGGAGACCGGACTCCGGTCTGGAGCCACGCACACAATACGATATGTTGTTTACGTTGGGGAATTGTCTCATATACAGGTATATAGGCTATATTAGGCCTAATACATAACCTATTAATAACTTCATATAGCCTACTGGTCTTGTCCTCTTGGGTTTGCGTCCCACATGGCATCCTATTCCCTATGTAGTGCACATCTTTTGACCAGGGCCAATAAGGCCCATAACCTTATAATAGCTTCAAGGAGATGGGAACCTTGATAATAACCTTACCTGATCCCTATTCAGTGTGATTTATTTGTAGTAGCCTACTGGAGTATCTTATTCAATATGGTCTAAAAGCCTAAACTGATCCTAAATCAGCACTCCTACTCTGAGACGCTTTATGAGTACAGGCCCTGGTGTTGTCCTCATTTGTGACCTACCACCTGGATTCGGTCTTATGTAGCAACATTTGAAAATGTTTTTTTTTACATTGGATACAAGTAGAGACTCAGAGTTAGAAAATGGTATATCATACACTGCAGTTGAGGAACAACTTCTAACCCCACTTTTGAGAAAATGTCTCTTGAATATTTTGGTACACAGACTGGAGAGGTCTTCTTTGTCTACACCCATTCAGCATTGTTCACATCCTCTTAAGCTATAGCCACACCCATCTCTTTAATGATTCACATGTGAGGCCATGTGCTAAACAGAGTGAGTAGTGTAGTAAACAACCACAGATTTCAAGATTAAAAGTGGTAAAAGTAGTTGCCTACAATAAGGAAAAACTCCAGGTAAAAATCGAGTCGTGTATCCTAACCAGACTATGGTGCAGGTGATGTTGTTCTTCACATTACCTTCTCTGGTAAACACATTCTATATCAAATCTAAGTTGCACAGGATACAACATGTGTAAACAGTACAGTGAAATGGTTACTTGCATATTTGCATAGTAGCAATATCAAAAACAGAAAGTGGCCAGATAAAAAATATTTAATAATTATTACCCAGACACACTTTTCTAAATGGATGGGTCGTGTGTAATGAAATGCTATAACCCCCAGTCACATCTAGCTAAGTGGATGAGTCACTATTGTCTAGACATGTACACATGTTCATGAAATACAATAGATGGCCCTAATCACCCCCAGACACACCTGGCTAACTTCATGGGTTATGTAATCATCTGGCGTGGAGTCTTTTGTTTAGACATGTAGCTAGCTAGCTATGGACCAGTATAATCCCAACTCATACTACTACCACCAATACAAACTGATTGTCATAGCTGCAGTATGAATCTGCAGGTAGCTACAGCTAACCAACTAGGTTAAATGTTAGCTAGCTAGCTAACATTAGGCTATAACTAGCAATGAAAATGGATTTCTGATTCTAATAATATTACTACACAAATCATACACGTAACATGAGCCAGCAAGCTAACACTCGCTAGCTAGCTAATAGTACACTTTAACTTGCAATGAAAATGACTTTCTGATTAAATTAGAAACGTGTAATATCTGAAAATGTAGCTAGACTCTTACCCATATACATGGATGAATGCTTCACGGCAGACTGGAACCTTTTAACACCGTTTTGTTTGTACGTTATGTCCTTCAAAAAAGCTGCAGTACAAAGGATTATCAACACATACTGAGCAGCTCACGTTATAAACAGAAGCATGCGACATGGCAGACCAATCCAAACTCATCTCCTGGCATGTCCAGCCCATCCATTATCTCAGCCAATCATGGCTAGTGGGAAGGTTCCTGACTTTTTCCATGGGTAAACCAACTAGGCTCATCATTTAACAATTTTACTCGTATATACCAATGGAATACACATTTGTTATTAAGGCACATGAAAGTTCACATGTTCCAGAAGGGATTTCTGCCAAAAAACGCATTTTGATCAAAATGTAAATATAATACCTTCAAATGCCTCTCCTGTGAAGTAGTGTCATGCGACATACGGCTAGCTTTCTGAAAAGGGTCACATTTGACTGGGTCATTAGAGTGTCCTTCTGGTCATTTCATGTACTGCTGTTGTTTTACGGACATAGTTATTAGTTCCCTCCTCTTCATGTTGAATGTTAGGGTCTAGGGGAAGGTAAACTGATCCTATATCTGTCCCTAAGGGGCATTGTCTACCCGGAGCCTTGTTTCAGGAATAGGATAAATTGACCCATTGACACTGATCTAAGGTCAGTTTTAAGTTTCCCCTCTCTCATCGACCCTCATTAGGGCTCTTTGGTGAAGTTTTCCCCTAGGTACCGATCTAGGATCAGCTTCCCCTCCCCCAATCTTTACCTTAACCATTAGTGTGTGTGGGGGGATGCAAAACTGACCCAAGATCAGCATTTAGGGGAAATTTAAGCTGATCCTAGGTATGTCCCTAAGGGGAAACGTCTACCTGGTTTGTGTTTTAAGTTAGATTCGGAACTGATCTGTCCCTATGGGAGCCTCAGGTTACATCCCAAATGCCACCCTATTCCCTATGTAGTACACTACTTTTGACCATGCCCTATGGGCCCTGGTCGAAAGTAGTGCTTTGTGTAGGTAATCGGGTGCTATTTAGGATATAGTCCCAGTGTCCAGGCTGGAATGTCTCAGTAAGGCTGTGCTTATGACCTGGTTGGCTGGCACCAGTGGCCTTTGGACTCGGTCAAAGCTATATCAACACTCAATAAATGATTGATAGAGTGTTGTTTTTATATTCAGACTACTATGGTAGCGTAGCAGCGGAGGCATTCAATTGGACATTTTAGTCATTTTGTGTGCGCTCATATGCAGAGCAGTTTATAGTTAGGATTAGTATTAGACAGGAACCACACTACACTTCGTTTTTATATCTAGGGCAGTGGTTCTCCAACCTCTCCCCGGGGAACCTCAGACGTTTCACCATTCTGTTGTAGCCCTGAGCTAGCTCACCTGATTCAACTAGTCAACGGTTTGATGATAAGTTGATGAGTTGAATCAGGTGTGCTAGCTCTGGAATAGATCGAATACTTGGAAGGTGCTTGAGGAGATCTTTTGAGATCCACTAATCTATGGTACTGTATAACGTTAGTAGGCTACAGTACAGGCAGTTAGTTACCCCATGAAGCCTAGTAGGCAGCTAGACAAAATACATGCAGTGTTTTAATATCCAGGCTACTATAGCTATGGCGCCCTATTCCCTATGTAGTGCACTACTTTTGACCAGGGCCCATATATGGAGCGATTTCAGTGCCAACAGAAATGTAATTTGAATTCCATCATTTAGAATTTATATCAGTATATTGTATTTGAATATAATATTTTTGAATTCACGAATTGAACTCATCCCTATGGGCTTTAGCTAAGTGGGATAACACAGTCTTGTGACATGCAGTAGACCTGGTTCGCACCCAGTCAGACACAAGAATAGGAAGTGGAAAAGCTATCCTTAGAAGAACCATGACAAGGCTATTCAATTATATTATTTTGGGGCCCACACGCCCTGCTAACTTATTCTGGGCGGCCTGTGATCACCATAGAAGGGAACAGAAGACGCGTACATGTTCGAGAGAGTCTTAGCTTTCAGGAATGGGGTCATAATAGCTTATAGCCCAAACCGTTCAAACTGTAGAGCGAAATTCATAGGAAGAACATGCGTACAACATGCCACATTGGCTTCAGAAAACAGCCAGAAACCTCTCCGTCCGTACTACTGCCTTCTGTTTACCACAGAGAGCGTTTGATTCTATCCGTTCTCCTCTACCTTTCCTGGCTGGCAAAGTACAGGGATGTTGTCTCTGTTTTTGAATCTGAATTTAGAGTACTGAATTTGAAAACTGAATCTGAATAAGAAGTTGAATGGTAATACTGACTTTATAGTTGGTAGACTTGATACACAGACAGCCAATGCAATATCTACCATATTGAAACTGAATATTTACATATTGCATTTGAATATTCAAATACATAAAAAATGAATTTTAAAATTGAATGCAATATTCAATCATTCCAGTTTCAAATCATTAAATACGAGTTAAATGTATTAAGTCAATGATTCAATTTGAGCATTACAAATGAAATGGTATCGAATTCAACTACAATGTCTAAATGCAAATTCAAATGTATTGAATTCAAATACAGTTTCTTTTGGCAGTGAAATAACTCCATAGCAATAGGGCACTAGAAAGGGAATAGGGTGTATTTGGGATGCAGCCTAACAGTAGGCAGCATGGGTATAGTGACAGTAGGCTAAATGAAGACACCACATGAAACACAGCAGCATAGGAACAGTGACACATCGTGTCAATAGTACAGGGGTCACGGGGAGGTGAAACGGCCTCGGTGACTCTGGATTGTCTAATTGCCACATAACATATATGATGTCAACACATTAGAATCTTCCACAGCTAATGCCTGTCTTAGTTTCCGCACGCACTTACACACATGCAGACACACACTTTGTTTCCTCATTCCTGTGTGCCAGCAGCAGTGTAGCATGATGTTGTTCCTTAAGAACAGTTCTAAGGTCAGTGGTGACCTGTGTTGAGGTCAGGGTGGACTGATTCTTGATCTGTTCTTACAACTGCTATATCTCTAACACCTCGGATTGTCGTTTGTGTGTGTGTGTGTGTGTGTGTGTGTGTGTGTGTGTGTGTGTGTGTGTGTGTCAGGGTTTCCATTAGTAAAATGTGGTGCCGGGTTTTCGGCAGGCAGCATTTAAATTTACCGGACATTTGAGAAATGTACCAGGCCCTGTGCATTGGGTGCGTAACCTGATCAGGGTGTCTACCCAGAGTGCTCAGAATGACAGAAATCACATTTAGATTATGGTAATTCATCCTAACAGAGCATGAAAGCCGAGGATGCAGTGACGCTCATCCTTCTTACCAAATTCTGATGCACACTTTGAAGATACTAGAATAACTGTCCACATGTACTTTTCCTCAGCCAACAAGATGAGTAACGAACCGCCACATCACTAGCCTGTCAGTCTACTATCCCCCATAGTAGAAACGTTCACCTGTTCTATTGGTCAGCTTGTCGAGAAAGAAATAGCCTGTACCAAACAGACTCTGGGACAGTTGTGGGAAGACCGATCCCAAATGAACACAACCAGTAGGACTAGGCTACGTTAAAAGAAAACTTCAAAAAGCAATGAGGCTGATGCAACAGACCAGAAGGTTCAGCTTGTTGATAAAGAGCAGTATGGAAGTCTTTAGAAAAGAATTGCCTCCACTTTTGTATGGTCGGATTTTGACTAGGCTACTTTGAAGCAAGGTAAGACATGCCTCATAATATGAAGTAAAACTTTCAGGTTTCAAACAATTAAGTATATGTTTTCAAAATGCATGCTACCTCCCAACTCTTTGCAAAGTGGTGTGACACGCTGAAGCCTGCCTACTGTTTCCTATGCACTGGAATGCTGAGTGGGAAACGTGCTTTAGTTACCAGTTCAGAAATACAAATAGTCGCTCTTTTTAATGGTGGTCATCAAAACTGTTTTTAACACACAATTGTGTTTAGAATAGTTGCGCAATGATTGGGCTTATTGTAGCATGTTTCACTCCAGCAGCAACAAGCTGTTTGAGGAGCTGTAGCGGCAGCTCTCGCGCTGTCTGACAGATTTTCTGCTCAGTCTTGGTTCGGTATCTGTTTGCTGTGCACGTGTGATAAAGAACGGCAGTTTTAATTCCACTAAATTATGCAAATTAACCTATAGACCGATAAGCATGACCTGTCAAATGTACTTCCATCAACTGGTATATCCATTAATGAATAGGCAAAAAAACATTATTTTGCAATAGGATTCCCCCCGCACAAAAATTGGCAATTTAAATGTATCGGGTTTTCAGTTTTTTATTGTCCAAAAGCCGGCTATTCCCGGCTAACGGAAACCCTGGTGTGTATGTTCATTCATTACATTCTATACATTCTATTCTATACATTCCATTCTATACATTCCATTCTATACATTCCATTCTATACATTCCTTCTATACATTCCATTCTATACATTCCATTCTATACATTCCATTCTATACATTCCATTCTATACATTCCATTCTTTTGTTTTATACATTCCATGTTATCTGTTCTTAGGGGAGCGCTGTGGGACAGCCTTATGGGTGGATCCCTATAAATCTTATCTACATCAGGAATGCTGTATAAAACTTTATGGGTCACCTATAATGACATAGCCACACTCTAGGGGCGGATCTCAATAGTCATAAAATATCTAAAATGCCTCCCTCTCCTCTATACCAGGGCCATATATTAACATGCATATACCAGTCAGAATTTTGGACACACTTACTCATTCCAGGGGTTTTCTTTATTTTTTACTATTTTCTACATTGTAGAATAATAGTGAAGACATCAAAACTATGAAATAACACACATGGAATCATGTAGTAACCAAAAAAGTGTTAAACAAATCAAAATATATTTTATATTTGAGATTCTTCAATTAGCCACCCTTTGCCTTGACAGCTTTGCACTCTCTTGGCATTCTCTCAACCAGCTTCATGAGGTAGTCACCTGGAATGCCTTTCAATTAACAGGTGTGCCTTGATAAAAGTTAATTTGTAAAATGTATTTTCTTCTTAATGCGTTTGAGCCAATTAGTTGTGTTGTGACAAGGTAGCAGGGGGGTATACAGAAGATTGCCCTATTTGGTAAAAGACCAAGTCCATATCATGGCAAGAACATCTCAAATAAGCAAAGAGAAATGATTGCTTGACCTTCATGTCTTAAAGTAATGATGGACTGTAGTGCTTATTTGAGATGTTCTTTCCATAGTATGGACTTGGTATTTTACTAAATAGGGCTATGTTCTGTATATATAGTTTTGATGTATTCACTATTATTCTAAAATGTGGAAAATAGTAAAAATAAAGAAAATCCTATAAATGAGTAGATGTGTCCAAACCTTTGACTGGTACTGTATATATGGCTGTGCTCTTTACATTGCATCCTATCTATCTATATTTGGAGTGCTTTGTGAGCGTTGAAAGGAATCACCTAAGGACAAAAGCCATACGCTCTATGGGTGGGTCTCAATAGTCTTCACCCTGTCTCCTCTCTTTCTGGTCTGATCTGAAAACACAGAATGTTTTGCAAATTTATTTTAAAAAATTAAAAAAACAGAAATACCTTATTTACGTAAGTATTCAGACCCTTTGCTATCGTATTTGAAATTGAGCTCTGGTGCATCCTGTTTCCATTAATAATTCTTGAGATGTTTCTACAACTTGATTGGAGTCCACCTGTGGTAAATTCGATTGATTGGACATGATTTGGAAAGGCACACACCTGTCTATATAAGGTCAACCACCGTTGACAGTGCATGTAAGAGCAAAAATCAAGCCATGAGGTCGAAGGAATTGTCCATAGAGCTCCGAGACAAGATTGTGTCGAGAAGCAGATCTGGGGAAGGGTACCAAGGACTTGAACCCAATCTAACATCTCTGGAGAGACCTGAAAATAGCTGTGCAGCGACGCTCCTCTTCTAACCTGACAGAGCTTGAGAGGATCTGACTTGCCTAGTTAAATAAAGGTTGAATAAAAAAAGAAAAGAAACTGCAGAGAAGAATGGGATAAACTCCGCAAATACAGGTGTGCCAAGCTGGTAGCGTCATACCCAAGATGATTTGAGGCTGTAATCGCTGCCAAATGTGCTTCAACAAAGTACTGAGTAAAGGGTCTGAATACTTATGTAAATGTCATATTTCCGTTTGTTTATTTTTTTTTTTATACATTTGCAAAAATGTCTAAAAACCTGTTTTTGCTTTGTCACTAGGTGTGTAGATTGAAGAGGGAGAATTTTGTTTTTAATCGATGTTAGAATTAGGCTGTAACGTAACAGAATGTGGAAAAAGTCAAGGGGTCTGAATACTTTCCGAATGCATTGTATATCTGGGAAACTGGCCCCAAGAGCATTGCTTATGTGTCCATTTCTTATGTGTCCTCACATACCATTGAAACCCAACCACCCCCATTGTACCTTTCTCTCCCGGTCTCCTCTCCCCCTTTAGTGGTCCCAACAGTAAGCAGCGAGCACCGCGTCATGTGATGTGAAGTGTGTCTGTCGACCCGAAAGCCTTGACCTCTCACCCCTGACCCCGTGAGGTCACAGATGGTCCATATCTGGCCCGACCCAGGCGACTTCCTCCTCCTTCCTCCATCCTGAACCTCGACAACAGTCAGTCAGCAGTGTGTTGTGGTCCGTCTGAACGCTCCAGCGGCACCCTGACCACCTCCTAACACCACCCACCGCCTTGGGCATGCCTCAGGTACACCACTGATCTCTGTATATTCTGCGGCGTACTAAGAGTCGTTTTTTTTGCTGTTTTATATGAGTGAAGGTGATAGAATTGCTTTCCAACTTGAATATTGATATTAATTGACTGTCTAAATATCTTGTCCGGTAATAATAGCTGTACAACGGAGATTGTGATTCTGATACTGATTACAGACAATATATTTAGACAGACGTTCTATTCTGTTCGTAATGACGCAAGATAAAATGGTAGCTCAGCAGAGTAATGTGTGTGTGTCCTATAGCCGGGCATGAATGGGATGGAGCCTGCGTTTGGCGAGGCGTATGGGAGCCGTGGCTGTCTCCTCAGTCCCTACCCCCTGGCTGTCTCCCCTCTAGGGGGCAGGACCGAATATGACCAGGTAACTAACTCACCAGCTGCTTGTATTGCTTCTAAGGGCCAGGTGTCTGACACATTAGCATGTGTTTATTATGTGTCAGTCTTGTCCTTGTAATTTGCTCTACTACCACACTACCTGGACTGCACGTTAATACACTGTCTATTGCACTGATAGAACATAGTAATAACATTGTAATAACAGTGTTAACAGACATACCTGTTGTTTATTATGGCGATGTCACCACAGAGCTGTAATGAACAAGACTCTATTTCTATGTCTATAACATAGATCAATGTAAAGTAACTGGACATTCTAACCATGTCAACAATGCTCCCTCCCTCCCTCCCTCTCCTTACCTCAGAGCGTGCTCCTGATGCTGGGCTCTCCAGCGACGCCGCGGAAACGGCCCTTCGAGTTGCTAAGCGACCTGGTGGACGACGGGGGCTTCGGCGAGGAGCTGCACGTGGAGCGCTGGGACGTGTCGGCGCTGGATGACATCACGCGGTACACCAAGCTGGGCCTCGGCGGGGAGCTGGCGAGCACCGAGGACGCCGTGCTGATGGGCCGTTGGAGCGGGACCCGGGAGGAAGAGGAGGAGGAGGAGGAGAGGAGGAAGAGGAAGGCACAGGCCATAGCTCAGCAGCAGACATCACATGTAACCACGATGATGGTAACGCATCTCCACGGAAACGGCGTCACGATGACCCCCGACCCCTGTCTAGGCCACGCCCAGAAAGGCAGGGTGGTCGGAGAGGAGGTGGGACTTGATGTTACCATGGCGATGGAAAGGGTGACAGAAAAAGGAGGAGGACAGGATGGGGGGATGAGGGTTCCTACGGTGGAGGTGTACCAGGTGGCAGAGGAGGAGGAGGTTGCCGCAGCTGTGTTGGCGGCGGCGGAAGTCATTGCCGCGGTGACGGAGACGTCTGGGATTCTTCCCGGGGGGTCAGTGTTGGAACACAACTACTCTCTGACCCAGGGGGGGGATAGACCCTCGCCCTCCAGCCCCTGCTCTGAGACAGAGACAGAAGAGGAGGTAGAGGGGCAGGAGGAGGGAGAGAGGGAGGAGGAGGAAGAGGAGAGGGAAGAGGAAGAGGAGGTATTGGTGGAGGAAGAGGAGGAGGAGGATGAGGAGGAGGAGGAGGAGGAAGGGGAGGACGGAGCAGGGGATGAGACTGCGGTGGAAGCAGAACTGTCCAGCTCGTCAGAAACAGAATTTGGTGAGTTCTGGATTCTGGAGTTCTGGATTCTGGAGTTCTGGAGTTTATGATGTAATCTGGAATGTCTCAGAGCTTTGATATGACCTATTTAGTCATAGCTATGTCACTTTTTCTACTCTATTTTCTTCTGCGTATCTTCTGTCATTCCTGCAAATTTGAAGCATTTTGGTTGAGCCAATCTCAGGCATGTGATATCAGACAAGACAGAGTAACTGATATGTGTCCATGAAACATCACTCTGCCTTGTTTTGGTGGCTAATCCTATACACTCCTATTGTTGTATGGTGGGTGTGTGTTTGTCTGGCGGAGTGTGTGGGTGTGTGTGTCTGGCGGAGTGTGTGTGTGTCTGGCGGAGTGTGTGGGTGTGTGTGTCCGGCGGAGTGGGTGTGTGTTTGTCCGGCGGAGTGTGTGTGTGTGTGTTTCACTGGCGGAGTGTGTGTGTGTGTGTGTGTGTGTGTGTGTGTGTGTGTGTGTGTGTGTTTGTCTGGCGGAGTGTGTGTGTGTGTGTTTGTCTGGCGGAGTGTGTGTGTGTGTGTGTTTGTCTGGCGGAGTGTGTGTGTGTGTGTTTGTCTGGCGGAGTGTGTGTGTGTGTGTGTTTGTCTGGCGGAGTGTGTGTGTGTTTGTCTGGCGGAGTGTGTGGGTGTGTGTGTCTGGCGGAGTGTGTGTGTCCGGCGGAGTGTGTGGGTGTGTGTGTCCGGCGGAGTGTGTGTGTGTCCGGCGGAGTGTGTGTGTGTCCGGCGGAGTGTGCGTGTGTGTTTGTCTGGCGGAGTGTGCGTGTGTGTTTGTCTGGCGGAGTGTGCGTGTGTGTTTGTCTGGCGGAGTGTGCGTGTGTGTTTGTCTGGCGGAGTGTGTGTGTGTGTGTGTTTGTCTGGCGGTGTGTGTGTGTGTGTGTGTTTGTCTGGTGGAGTGTGCGTGTGCGTGTTTGTCTGGTGGAGTGTGCGTGTGCGTGTTTGTCTGGCGGAGTGTGCGTGTTTGTCTGGTGGAGTGTGCGTGTGTGTGTTTGTCTGGTGGAGTGTGCGTGTGTGTGTTTGTCTGGTGGAGTGTGCGTGTGTGTGTTTGTCTGGCGGAGTGTGTGTGTGTTTGTGTTTGTCTGGGGGAGTGTGCGTGTGTGTGTTTGTCTGGCGGAGTGTACGTGTGTGTGTGTGTGTTTGTCTGGCGGAGTGTGCGTGTGTGTGTGTGTGTTTGTCTGGCGGAGTGTGCGTGTGTGTGTGTGTGTTTGTCTGGGGGAGTGTGCGTGTGTGTTTGTCCAGCGGAGTGTGTGTGTGTGTTTGTCCGGTGGAGTGTGTGTGTTTGTCCGGCGGAGTGTACGTGTGTGTGTTTGTCTGGCGGAGTGTGTGTGTTTATCTGGTGGAGTGTGTGTGTTTATCTGGTGGAGTGTGTGTGTTTGTCTGGTGGAGTGTGCGTGTGTGTGTTTGTCTGGTGGAGTGTGCGTGTGTGTGTTTGTCTGGTGGAGTGTGCGTGTGTGTGTTTGTCTGGTGGAGTGTGCGTGTGTGTGTTTGTCTGGTGGAGTGTGCGTGTGTGTGTTTGTCTGGTGGAGTGTGTGTGTGTGTGTGTCTGTGTGTGTGTGTGTCTGTGTGTGTGTTTATCTGGTGGAGTGTGTGTGTTTATCTGGTGGAGTGTGTGTGTTTATCTGGTGGAGTGTGTGTGTTTGTCTGGTGGAGTGTGTGTGTGTTTGTCTGGTGTGTGTGTTTATCTGGTGGAGTGTGTGTGTTTGTCTGGCGGAGTGTGCGTGTGTGTGTTTGTCTGGCGGAGTGTGTGTGTGTGTGTGTGTGTGTGTGTGTTTGTCTGGCGGAGTGTGCGTGTGTGTGTGTGTGTTTGTCTGGGGGAGTGTGCGTGTGTGTGTTTGTCCGGCGGAGTGTGTGTGTGTTTATCTGGTGGAGTGTGTGTGTTTGTCTGGCGGAGTGTGTGTGTGCGTGTGTGTTTGTCTGGCAGAGTGTGTGTGTGCGTGTGTGTTTGTCTGGTGGAGTGTGCGTGTGTGTTTGTCTGGTGGAGTGTGCGTGTGTGTTTGTCTGGTGGAGTGTGCGTGTGTGTTTGTCTGGTGGAGTGTGGGTGTGTGTGTTTGTCTGGTGGAGTGTGGGTGTGTGTTTGTCTGGCAGAGTGTGTGTGTTTGTCTGGCGGAGTGTGTGTGTCTGGCTCACAGGAGGTTGGTGGCACCTTAATTGGGGAGGACAGACTGGTGGTAAAGGCTGGAGCAGAATCAGTGGAACGGTATCCCATACATCCACACATTGTTTCCAGGTGTTTGATGCCATTCCATGTGCTCCGTTCCAGACGTTATTATGAGCCGTCCTCCCCAGCAGCCTCCACTGGTCTGGCTGTGTATGTGAGAGCGAGAGTGAGCGGTATCTGTGCATGCTCTTGGTGTGTCTATGTCCGGGGGTGTGTATGTGTGTTTGTCTGGCTGTGTTATTCCCTCTATACGTCAAGGTGGTTGAGACAGACTGGGTGCCCACACACACACCACTGTTACACCACTGTTACACCACTGATACACCACTGGCTCCATAACCAGCAGTGAGGGCTCTCCGTCTGAGTCAGACAGCCTCTAGTTGAAACAGCCAGGGGGTGAAGCCCAGTTTACAGGGAACAGGGACATGAGTGCTGACTGGAGGAATGTTGAGAGCACTGGAGTGGATTATGTATTGGGAAAGAACCTGCTGCGTATGCAGATCTTCTTATTTGTGTGTGTGTGTGATTTATTTTATAGAGGAGCATTTAGTTGTGTGCCCGTATGTTAACGGGGTGGAGTGTTTATGTGTGTGTGTGTCTGTATGTGTCTGTGTGTGTGTGTGTGTGTGTGTGTATCATCTCTGAAATCCCCGTCCCTCTCCAGAGGTGGAAGCAGACCGGGGGTGTGGTCCAGGGGAACGCCCCCAGAAGAGAAGGTGTTTCTGGGAGTACCGCCACGCTCACGCACGGGACTCTGGGAGACAGAAGAAGACTGGAGGGGAGGTCCGATGGTCCCTCTCCTGGAGCTCTAGCACCCTACCTAGTACCCTATACCGCAGAGAGGGTAAGCACACTAGCACCCTACCTAGTACCCTATACCACAGAGAGGCTAAGTAGTAGCACCCTACCTAATACCCTATACTGCAAACAGGAGAGGGTATGTACAGAAGCACACTACATAGTACCCTATACCACAGAGAGGGTAAGCACACTAGAACTACTTAGCACACATCTTGTAAACTACCTAGAGAGGGTAGGCACCCTACCTCGTCACTTCTTCCTCTGTGGTCGTTAAAATGAACTTATTCTGAGTGCTTAGTGCTGCACAGCTGGTTTGAAACTCATCCCTCTCTCCTCAGGAAAGAAGGGAAGGCGTAAAGCGAGGAAGACTGACGCCAGCGACCTGACCCCTAACCCTGTGAAGCTCACAAACATCGGAGAACAGCTGCAGAAACTCAACGCCACCATCGACGGGATGGGCCCTGTTAACGACCTGCCTGTTGTGGCCAGGGCACGTTCACGCAAAGAGAAGAACAAACTAGCTTCCAGGTACGGAGGGAGGGAGGAGGGAGGGAGGGAGGGAGGAGAGACATTTATTTGTTCTTAGGCCCACAGAACAACACCATCTCTATCTATCTATCTGATGGAGTGTGTCCTGACAGTACTTGTGTGTGTTCACAGGGCCTGTCGGTTGAAGAAGAAAGCACAGCACGAAGCCAACAAGATCAAGCTGTGGGGACTCAACCAGGAGTACGGTTAGTACCAACATGGCAACCCAAACCCTCCTCTCCCTTTACTTCCCATACCAAACCTGGCAACCCTAACCCTCCTCTCCCTTTCCTTCCTCTACCAAACCTGGCAACCCTAACCCTCCTCTCCCTTTCCTTCGTCTACCAAACCTGGCAATCCTAACCCTCCTCTCCCTTTCCTTCCTCTACCAAACCTGGCAACCCTAACCCTCCTCTCCCTTTCCTTCGTCTACCAAACCTGGCAATCCTAACCCTCCTCTCCCTTTCCTCCCCTTACCATACCTGGCAACCCTAACCCTCCTCTCCCTTTCCTTCGTCTACCAAACCTGGCAACCCTAACCCTCCTCTCCTTTTCCTTCGTCTACCAAACCTGGCAATCCTAACCCTCCTCTCCCTTTCCTTCCCCTACCAAACCTGGCAACCCTAACCCTCCTCTCCCTTTCCTTCCCCTACCAAACCTGGCAACCCTAACCCTCCTTTCTCTTTCCTTCCCCTATGGAAACCTTGTCACTGACTACTACCAATGTGATATTGTGAGAATGATTATTGAGAGATCTCTTAGTAACTAAATCCATTCCAAAGGGTAGGTTTAATAGAGCAAATGAAATGTATCATCAATGAGACTATTAAGGCCTATACAGCATTTGCAAAGTTAATGTTTAAATTCAACCCAGGGTTCAACTAAAAATAGATCATTCAAGCTTTGTTTTGAGTTCACATTTTATCTTCAAGTTAATCGTTAATATGTTGGATTCCCGTCTCCATCTCAACCAAAAATCTAAGTTAAGGAATGCACTTTACATCAAGTTTGATTTGATTTAGTCCTATTCTTTAACTTTGATTCTTGGTTGAGATTGAGATGTGAATTCAACACATAAATGATTAATTTGTAGACAAACTGGAATTAAAGCCAGACTCAGTCAGTGGCAAAAAAATCTACATCCCAACACGATTCAATATCACTTCTACAGTAGCCTTTAACTTATCGACAAGTTAACAAATAATATGTTGGATTCACATATCCAACTAATCCAAAAATACACACGTTTTTTAAAGCCAGCGGCTCGGGATAAACTTTCCAAGCATTCGATGTCCTTTAAATGTTGATATTTGGTTGCGGTATTACAATTCAATACTAGTTCTGTAAGACAGTGAACAGCCTAAAGTTAAGACTGCCTGACAAACTAATGAAACAGTATTTATTCAGCCTTAAAAGGAGTAACACATCCATGGCCACATGTTGAGGTTAGCCTACTGGAACTACACATGTCTTCTTATGTCATCATAGAAAGCGTGCGGGTCTGTGGAGATGTTCACAGTTGCTGTAACAATCTAAACAGAATCTCCAACAGCATTGATCACTTGCACCATGTAGTTTCATGTAATCTCAACTGTAATCCAGGTCATTTGGTTGTGCTGTTAGATGAGGCACAGTGATAACACATTCATGTCTGACAAGGCATTCCCATTTTAACTTTGTTGTGCTTTTAAATGGTTGAAGGTGCAGTGAAACACATTTAAAAGAAGTCTAAACCAAAAATCGGACGTTGTTTTTCCATTGGAATTTGGCTTTTAGGTGGTTGAAAAGCATCGCGATAACACTGGGATTTCAACAACTTCTGTCTGTCTTTCTGAGTGGCAAAATAAAGGTTGAAATCTGATTGAACAACATCTCAACCAGGGGTGAAAGTAGAATCCATTTCTTCCCAGTACGGGACATCCTATGTGTGCAAGCGCTCGTAAAACAATCACTTCAAAGGTCTCCTTTGCTAGGTTACCAGCGCACGTTCATCCACTCACAACATATTACCAGCCTCCCAGCAGTGGTGAATGGAAAGAGACGTCTGTTACACAAAAGACCAAAAAGTGTCTTGACATTTTGCCAGAATGAATGCGAAACGTTTCGCCCGCTCATCTCAGGGTTCAGGGTTCTCGTCGACCCACATCGAGTTTTGGAGCGTAGGCTATACCAGCCGTTTTCAAGTCCATTCGCTCATTTTTCATGCATCTAACATGCGGTAATGATGAATAGACTCAATAGACGGGTGATAGACTCACTATTTATTTTGCCAGGACGCAAAATACCGCCTTACTTTCACCCCTAGTCTCAACCAAATATTACCCACATTTCCACGTTGAAATGACGTGGCGTGCCCATTGGGAAGCTACCGATGTAGGATCTTAATTTGAGCCAGTTTGCTACAGTGGGAAAATAATCCTGCAACAACTGGAAATTTGAATTATTATGTGGATTATAATTAATGGACATTTCTTGTAGGGGTTGATACATTTTACATTAGGGCAATTCAAGTCTGACAGTTTAAAGTGGAAATTACAAACTTTAGAAGCCTTTTTAAACCTCGAATACACTACAAGTTTTCATTTCCTGCCGTGCAGGAAAATTCTCAGCAACAAAAGACTGATCAAATTAAGATCCTACATCTGTATTGTACATACGCACAATGGTTTCTATGGTACAGCACAGTAGGGGAAAATAGAACAAAGACGCTCTTCCCCTCTACTCCTCTCCGCTGTAAAACAACACGCTCTGTGTATCAGGTAGAATGTCACATTGAAGTGACGCTGATGGGAATGCAACACAACACAACGCCTATAGAGGAGCTGAAGTGTAACCCTCCCCCCCTCCCTCTTTCCCTAGTTGGACCTAACCCTCCTTTCCCACTCCAGATAAACCTAGCAACCCTCCCCTCCCCCAATCCCATCCTGGCAACTCAAACCCTCTTCTCCCCTTTCCTCTACCCAAACCTGGCAACTTCCCCACCTCCCTCCCCCAGTCCCATCCAAACCTGACAACCTCCCTCTGCTCTCCATCCTCTCCCCCAGTCAAATCTCCCCCTCTTCCCCAGTCAAACCTGGCAACCTCCCTCCCCCAGTCCCATCCAAACCTGACAACCTCCCTCTGCTCTCCATCCTCTCCCCCAGTCAAATCTCCCCCTCTTCCCCAGTCAAACCTGGCAACCCCGGGTTAACCTGTTGGAATCTTCCCAACAGCCCTTTTGTTGCTGGAATTCCACACATTCCAGAAGGCGGGCCAACATTCCGCTGGCTGAACGGGCGGGGGCTTGTGATTGGGCCTTAGTGACGGAAGGAAGGGGACTAACAGAGTTCTAGGAGCTGGAGGCTAGGCAGGAGTTTCACCTCATTTGCTCCCTCTCTTCATTTCCTCCCTCTCTCCCTTGCTCCCCACCACTCCATAAACACACACACTCCCCTCTCTCTTCCTCCCTTTCTCTCGTTGTATATGTGTGTACAAGCCTCATGTTTCCATGTGTATAAGCAGTGGACTGGGGAGTTCACTTCAAAATGACTGGAGCTGGGACACCTGCCAACTCTGGACAGCCTGACCTCCATTACTCTACAAAGTAGTGTGTGTGTGTGTGTGTGTGTCCGTCCGTGTGTGTGTGTTTAGTCTCTCCCAGAGAGCCTGTCCTTCGGAGGCATTAGAAGGAAATCTGGAGCGAAGGATGTATGTGAAAAGAAAGAGAGGAGGGGAAGGGTGGGCTGGCTGTGTCCCGTACAGGGAGATTATTATCTGTATTAAGGAGACAGAGAGCATTATGGGAACTGTAGTACATCATGCTACATTATCCATCTTCTAACTGCCTGCCAACTGAAGCCCATTCAAATAGAGCACATTGATTTCATTATACTATGAGCTGAATAGTATACTGCTACTTCAACAGATTTTGATGTAGTTGATCCCGTGTGTGTGTGTGTGTGTGTGTGTGTGTATAGAGAACCTTTTGGGGGCGCTGCTGAGGATCAAGGAGGTGATTGGTCAGCGGGTGGAGCGCAGCACAGAGGAGGTGGACAAAGATGAACGAGGGATGACCCAGAGACTGGAGGATATACTGAAAGAGTCCAGCGGTGAGAGAGGGGGAGCGGGAGGGAGGAGATTTTCTGGGAATTAAATTTACGTTTTATTGTTGGACATAAAAGACTGTTAAAAACACCACCAATCAGCTCCAAGTGTTTTTATTTTTTAAAATCTGTTCCAAAGTATTCCCACGTATAATAGAGAGATATATGTGAAATGTAAGCCAGGGTTGTGAGATGTTTTAGATAAATATTATACACTATCGGTCAAAAGTTTCAGAAAACCTACTAATTCAAGGGTTTTTCTTTATGCTTACTATTTTCTACATTGTAGAATAATAGTGAAGACATCAAACTATGAAATAACACACATGGAATCATGTAGTAACCAAAAATGTGTTCAACAAATCGGAATATATTTAACATTCTTCAAATAGTCACCATTTGCCTTGACAGCTTTGCACACTCTTGGCATTCTCTCAACCAGCTTCACCTGGAATGCTTTTCCAACAGTCTTGAAGGAGTTCCCACATGCGCTGAGCACTTGTGGTTGCTTTTCCTTCACTCTGCGGTCCAATTTATCCCAAACATCTCAATTTGGTTGAGGTCGGGGGATTGTGGAGGCCGGGGTCATCACTCTCCTTCTTGGAGGTGTGTTGGGTCATTGTCCTGTTGAAAAACAAATGATAGTCCCACTAAACCCAAACCAGATGGGCTGGCGTATTGCTGCAGAATGCTGTGGTAGCCTTGCTGGTTAAGTGTGCCTTGAATTCTAAATAAATCACAGACCGTGTCACCAGCAAAGCAACCCCACACCATAACACCTCCTCCTCCATGCTTTACAGTGGGAAATACACATGCTGAGATCATCCGTTCACCCACAGCGCGTCTCACAAAGACACGGCGGTTGGAACCAAAAATCTCAAATTTGGACTCCAGACCAAAGGACACATTTTCACCTTTCTAATGTCTGTTGCTGGTGTTTCTCGGCCCAACCAAGTCTCTTCTCATGATTGGTGTCCTTTTAGTAGTGGTTTCTTTGCAGCAATTCGACCACGAAGGCCTGATTCACACAGTCTCCTCTGAACAGTTGATGTTGAGATGTGTCTGTTACTTGAACTCTGTGAATCATTTATTTGCCTGCAATTTCTGAGGCTGGTAACTCTGGGTCTGCAGCAAGAGGTAACTCTGGGTCTTCCTTTCCTGTGGCGGTCCTCATGAGAGCCAGTTTCATCATTGCGCTTGATGGTTTTTGCGACTGCACTTCAAGAAACGTTCAAAGTTCTTGACATTTTCCATATTGACTGACCTTCATGTCTTTAAAGTAATGATGGACTGTTGTTTCTCTTTGCTTATTTGAGCTGTTCTTGCCATAATATGGACTTGGTCTTTTACCAAATAGGGCCATCTTCTGTATACCCCCCTACCTTGTCACAACACAACTGATTGACTCAAATGCATTAAGAAGGAAAGAAATTCCACACATTAACTTTTAAGAAGGCACACCTGTTATTTGAAATGCATTCCAGGTGACAATCTCAGGAAGCTGGTTGAGAGAATGTCATGTGTGCAAAGCTGTCATCAAGGCAAAAGCAGGCTATTTAAAGAATTTCAAATATAAAATATATTTATTTAACACTTTTGGTTACTACATAATTCCGTATGTGTTATTTCATAGTTTCTATGTGTTCACTATTATTCTACAATGTAGAAAATAATGAAAATTAAGAAAAACCCTTGAATGAGTAGGTGGTCTAAAACTTTTGACCGGTAGTGTACATGTTTGGTAATTGACCACAAGAAGCCCGTCTACTAATTATTTGTAATTATGTTCCGGCCCCTGACCATCCGCCCCAAGAAATATCAGAGGACGAGGACGATGTAGGGGAGGGGAGAGGAAGACGGAGGGGACAGGGGAAAGGAAGGGAGAGAGGAAGACTGAGGGAGGGGACAGGGGAAAGGAAGGGAGAGAGGAAGACTGAGGAGGGAGGGGGGGGAAGGAAGGGAGAGAGGAAGACGGAGGGAGGGGACAGGGGAAAGGAAGGGAGGGAGGAAGACTGAGGGAGGGGACGGGGGGAAAGGAAGGGAGAGAGGAAGACGGAGGGAGGGGACAGGGGAAAGGAAGGGAGGGAGGAAGACTGAGGGAGGGGACAGGGGAAATGAAGGAAGGGAGGGAGGAAGACTGAGGGAGGGGACAGGGGAAAGGAAGGGAGGGAGGAAGACTGAGGAGGGGACAGGGGGAAAGGAAGGGAGAGAGGAAGACGGAGGGAGGGGACAGGGGAAAGGAAGGGAGAGAGGAAGACTGAGGGAGGGGACAGGGGAAAGGAAGGGAGAGAGGAAGACGGAGGGAGGGGACGGGGGAAAGGAAGGGAGAGAGGGAGGAAGAAACCGACACAGATTAGAAGCATAAAGACACAGAGAGTTCAACAGGGGGAAAATACTTCTCTCTCCGTCTCTTCTCTTTCTCTTCTTCTGTATCTACAGTATCTCTCTATTCTAACCTCGCCATCCGTGTGTTCTCAGGTCCTCTAGTGGCTGGACGGACCAAAGAGTTTGTCCAGAGGATCCTGGAGGTGAGTGGAGGGGGGCTGACCAAGGCTGGGGCCAAGGGAAAAGACACACAGACCCCCTCTGGACCAGGAGAGGAGACGGCTGACTAATGTACCCCCCATCACCCCTGACCCCCTGGACCAGGAGAGGGGACAGCTGCCTAATGTACCCCCATCACCCCTGACCCCCCCCTGGACCAGGAGAGGGGGCAGCTGCCTAATGTACCCCCCATCACCCCTGACCCCCCCCTGGACCAGGAGAGGGGACAGCTGCCTAATGTACCCCCCAACACCCCCACCTCTCCTCGGACACCCCTCGGACACAGCCACCCACTCCTACCGTCCCCCACTACACTCTGTCACCTGGAGAAGAGGTGGATGGAGAGGGATGGAGAAAGAGAGGGAGGAGCAGGTGGAGGAGGTGGGGGCTACAGCTCAACAGAGACAGAGGTTTGAGTTCAACCCTCCCCTCTGTTTCAGCTCTGTTTCCTTCTGTCTCTTCAGTAGCGCTCTGTAACGCACTCTTCTTATCTTCGAGTAATCACCAACACAGGCTAGCTGCTGACGATATGTGTGAGTCAGCTGATCTGTGGCTGTGGCTGTGTGTGTGTGGTATGAATGTGTGTGGTTGGTTTAATCTCTCCCTTCAGTAAACTGTATTGGTATCCCATTGTGCCTATATGAATAGACATTGCACTGTTTGTAGATGATAGAGAAGTTGGCAGGGGGTTGGCATGAGGGTAGGGTAGGAAGAGAAGTGGGAGGGACATGTTCAGTAGGCCACAACGTTCCTTGGAAGGTTCAGAAAGAAATAGACTGTATGGAACAGTCGTGCATCTCTGACATCTAGAGTAAGGAGGAATGTCTTCTCTATTCACAACATTGCTATCTGCAACGTTTAGCAGGCTTGGTTACACCCTCCTGGAATCGACCCTGCTAGTAAAGATCAGTGGGATGAGCCTCTTGACCAGCGAGCGACGTAGTTGGTGCTCGCCACAGAGGGCATAAATGAGCACTTTGGTTCGTAGCTGTATCCTGTCTATTCCCCTTTGAGAAACACCTGGGTCCTGTTCATCAGGCACCAAACGGAACAAAAATGACTGAAACAGGGAAGATTACCTGGACTTCTCCAATAAGAAACGTTTGTTTTTTTCCATTGCAAAACGTCTTAAAACGTCTTATTAGGTGCCCTAATGAACATGACCCTGAAAATGCAAGTTCCTTCTCTCAGAACGACCAGAGAACAGAGGATGAACTGTGATAACACCAAACATCAGAGCAACTGTAGCAGCTAAGACTTTGCGGAGCTTTCGTCACAGAGTTAGATGGAAGAAAAATTAACTTAAAAAAAAAAAAGTAGCTATTAAATCCAACCGACCAAAGATGACACGAACAGCTGACATTTCAAAGAGCTGAAGTGATCAGCTCTTACCCACCCCCTCTCACTCCTACTACTGCCGTTATCCAATCATTGTATCTTCAACCTGAAGATGAAGTTGAACTGATTAACAATTAAAATAAACGTTGATCGTTCTAATGTTTACCCTCACACTTCCTTTATGAAAAGGACGCCTTTTGCCACGCGTATTGTTGCCTGAAAGGTCGATTTGATACATCAATCAGACATCCAGGGAATCACTGTCAACGTTGAAATCTGAGAGGATTGTTGGGTAAGGCTAGCGTATACAGGACATGCCCATAGAGGTGACTAGAGGGCGCCACTTCCCATAAAGTTAGGCGTTCTCTCTTTCCCATCCCTATGGAAGTGACTGAAAGCTCCTATCGGTCTGCCTTTAGCGCTACAGCATAACGCTGTCTGGGTGTTTTGTGTTCACTATAAACAGAAGACCCAAAGGGATGCGTCTGTCCTCCACGCCTCCTCCACGCCTCCTGCTTCGCCTGACTCCTAATGTGAGCCTGTAGCGCACCTTCCTTTCTGAAAGGCAACAAGAGTCCGCAGCTGTCGTGGTGGAGCGTTTCTGTTACGTTTTGTCGTTAAAGTTGTTTGCGTTTTGTTGTTTTGTTTACTCACAAAGCCATGCTCCCACAAAGTGGGGATGGTCTTTTTAGCGACTAGCGAGTGTCTTGAGTTCTGTTCCGTTCTGCCCATAGAGTTAGAAAGAGGGCCCTCTCTTTTTTTTTTCTACCGCCCTCTTTCTAACTCTATGGTGCTGCCTTTCTTGGCCAAGCCAAAGGCGGTGTTGTAGCAGAAGTCCGGCGTGATGCAGACCAGAGTACGTTGTGTTTTTAAAGGCCAGTGAGTGTCGTCGGTCACGCCAGTCACACAACCTATTTGCACTGCGGTGGGTACAACCAAACACCTTCTAAAGAGTAATGTATCTGCACCTTTTTTTAAACATGATTATTGATTGACAGTCTATTTGTTGTATTTGGTCGTGGTTTTCAGCAACAGAAACTGTTGTTGTCTGGGTTTGTAAATGGTGAATATGGTTTCTGGTTCAGTATACTATAGTATACGGTGCTCTGGTGAAATGCAACTTCTCACCTGAGCAACAACCTGGCAGAACATTCTGCTAACGTTGAACGGGCAACGTTGTGTCAACCTAGAAAGAGCAATGTTGTTTTAAAGTAGGACGAGCCACTTTGTGTTGATGGGGAAAGAGAAATGTTGTGCTAATGTAGAAAGAGCAATGTTGTGTTAACCTTGAAAGAGAAATGTTGTCCTGAAGTTGAAACATTGTGTTAAAGGTCCAATGCAGCCATTTTATCTTAAAATCAAATCATTTCGGGGTGAAAATGAAGTACCTGGCTGTGATTGTTCTCAGTTAAAATGGTCAAAAATAAACAAAAATAGCTTCTTAGCAAAGAGCAATTTCTCAAGCAAGAACTTTGACAGACTGGGAAAATTGAAAACTAGCTGTTATTGGCAGAGGTTTGGAACTCTCTTTCTTATTGGTCTATTAAGTAATTTGCTGCCTGGTGATGTCACCAGGCAGGCCAAAACTCCATCCCACCAAAACAGGCAGAAATTTCAGGTCTTTTCAAACAGCTCTTACACTAAAAGGGCATTTTTTTTATTTTCACCATTTCGACATATTAACCAAATCAAATGTTATTTGAGTAAGGTCTACAACAGGTGTAGAGCTTACTGTGAAATACTTTGTTCAGCAGTCTTATGCCTTGGGGAAGAAGCTGTTAAGGAGCCTTTTGGACCTAGGCTTGGCGTTCCGGTACCGCTTGCCGTGCCGTTCAGTGGAAATATATATAAAACACAGGAAATCACATTTTTGTCTGCACTGGGCCTTTAACGTTGAACATTCTGCTAACGTTAAAAGGGCAATGTTGTGTTAACATAGAAAGTGCAATGTTGTGTTCAAGTTGAAAGGCAAATGTTGTTTGAAGTGCCTACTAGAGCTATGAGCCACAATGACCTACAGTACAGAATGCCTGAACAAAACAACCTAGCTACGAGCATACCCACTGGGCACAGACTGCTTGAATCAACGTTGTTTCCGCTTCATTTCAATGACGTTATGTGGAACCAACGTGGAATGAACGTTGAATTGACATCTGTGCCCAGTGGGTATTTGTCTAACGGTGTACACAGTCAAGCAACCAAACAAGAGAATAAATAAATTAATTCAAGGCAGGACAATTTCAGAGGTGGGAGTGATGGACACATCACCATGGCGATGTTAAGCAATACTGTTCTGTTTTAGTTTTTTCAAAGAGAACCAACCTTGAGAAACCCGGGCTGTGTTCCAGAGCCAATGTTCCATAAAAACGTTCCATTCTCACCTATGGAAATGTTATCCTTTTAGAATACCCCACCAGCTCGCTAAAGTAATTTACCTTCAACTATTGGGTGCTCACGTTCACCGGCTGCTGCTGCGGTGATGGTCCTCAAAACTGAGGTGTGAAGGTACTTAGAAACCCTGATGTCCTGTTTCAATACTTTAAAAAGACATCCTTCTCTTCCTTGGCATTATCACTAATAGGATTTTCAAGGAAGAGAGGAAGGAAGGAACGAAGCATTTTTAAAAGTTTCAACAGAGCAAGAGGACAGAGGATGGTTATTACACTGTACTACATACGGTACAAAAATCAGGCTTCAATCTGGAACGTTTCCGTGTAACTTTGGTGCTCCTGAATGCAGCCCGGAGCACTGTAAGGGAACATGATGCCAAAGACCGATGGTGGCTGGATTAAAAGAATATACACTGGCTGACTGACTGACTGGCTGACTGGAGAGGACGACCAAATGGACAGGTCTGACATTACATTGGGGCACCCGAAACGCCCGAAACTACACAATGCTCTCTAAATGTTTTTTTTAACGTTACTCATAACGTGTATCATGATACACTCACAAACACACATTGTGATTTGAGCTCAGAGTGGCTAGTATGATAATCATCTCTTTTAGGGGTGAATAGTAACTTCCACATAAGTTACATTTTCCCATAGATTTCCATACATGACTAAGTGAAAATTAGACTCAAAGTTAAGTTTGGACTTTGTGTGTTCCAAATGTCCATACGAGCATACTACTGTACCATGTATTATAGAGCAATGTAGTGGGCAGGTAGTGTTGTGTACCCAGTGGGCAAAAGCTGTTTGAAATAATATCATTACAACTAGTTTATTACCAGAACTGGTTGTAATCTGGTCCTGATAAAGTCATTTCTATCATGTCTTTCAGGCTGGGTAGTATTGACATTGGAATGCACGCCTTGGTTAATTGCCTCTCTCTATGTTGGTAAAATGGTGGAGAGTGAGTGTTACTGTACTGTGGTTATGTGTTTCTCTTCTCCACACACCGTGCCAGAACAGTCACACGATCTCTTCTCTGGCAGGAGCACTGCCCTCCTGCTGCTTTCTGCAACAACAACTGTAGAAATAACTGTAACAAACTCTCGTTTCTTTCCTCCCACTTAGGCCTACACTAACTGGATTCGGGTTTTTTTTTTTTCTCTCTTCCTGTTCATGTACCGCTTCATGGGTTGTGTTTTGGGTTAACTTTGATGGAACGGGAGTGGCGGCGAGGTCTTGGCAAAGACACTCTGTTGCTCTCTCTCTCTCTCTCCGCTCAGCTAGCATTTCTCCCACTCACTCTGCTTCTCAGAACACTGTTTATGTTTTACCTTGAATAGAGGGGGCTGTCAGGGGAAAGCAGTCGAGTCAGATCTCCACCTTCTGCCCGATTTGCCACCTGGCATACAGTAGATGAGGGGACAAGAAGCCAGCCATCTGGCCGATCACAGATTGGGTGCATCCGAACTGACTCCCTGTTCAAGATATAGTGCACTACTTTTCACCAGGGCCCATAGGACTCAGCCTGTAGGGCGCTGGTCAAAAGTAGTCCCCTAGAGGGAACGGGGTGCCATTTCAGACCAGCCATTTACCCAGCTCCCTGGTCTAACACAGCCTCACACTACAGGGAAACGAAACCGAGTTGGCTCTGACAGACAGAAAGGGAGAGCTAGCCGACCCCAGAGGCAGATCCTTCCTTTAGAAACCCAGAGTTCTAGAATGCCTTTGAGCGATCGACAACAAGGGCTGAATCCAGTTTGAACTGTCAAACAAACGGTTCGACAACACGTTTGAGCACTGTATTACTTATTACACATTTGTAGGAAGCATTTTTCTGCCAAATGTCTAGGCCTATACTGTAGTATGTTACGAGGTTGACAACAATACAGAGTATTCATTTTCCATCTTCATACCAGGAAGAATGGAGCACTACCTCGTGTTCTAATCTAGTTGGTCCTCTGTAGGTGGAGAACACTATTCTCACCGTTCACTGTCTGAAATGGATGAAACTAAGGAAGGAGGTGAATTCCCCCTCAGCTCAATCAGTGTGTGTGTGTGTGTGTGTGTGTGTGTGTGTGTGAGTGAGAGACGAAGAAGGCTTGTTTGTGTGTGCTTTGTTTAAAGACTGAATGGGCTCGGATGTAAGATGACCCTGGTGGGACTACAGTGACCCCTCAGTGACTGCTCCTGAACTGAAGACTCTCTCTCTCTCACACACACACACACACACACACACACACACACACACACACACACACACTACAGACTCACACATTGTCCTCCCAGAGACTGGAGGCCCTCTCCTGTTTCAAAGATGACGTGACGCCCCGAGACAGAAAGTTCGGAGACTCTGGGTTTGTTACCATGAACCCCAGCAGGACTGTCAGACACACAGAGGAAGACAAATGATACCCAAACCAATGATTTAACAGCGAAGTAAGAAGAGGAATGGACATTCTAGAACACAGATTCTAGAACAAGAGAGGAGCTCTTTTGGAACTGCAAAAAGTGGACTACAAACGAGATACATTCCAGAACACTGTGTCATCATGTCATGTACAGCACCCCCCATATCCCTCCCCTCCTCTGTTTTTCAATAACCTACAATAATCACAATAGTACAATAAACGCTTTGGATTGGCAAAATACAGAATGAAATAAAATTTAAAAAACAAAAAAAAAAGTACAAAGTGCCGTACAAATAGAAGCCTAATATTTTAGTTTTTTGTTTTGTGTGAGCGTACTGTACACCATTATAATGTATATTTTAATATTTATATGCAGCTGTTGTATTAAAGTATATTTTGAAGAAAACACGTTGGTAAGGGTTTTTGTTTCCCTAGATAAGAATTTGTTTGGACAGTGTCCGAATCTTCTTAAAGCTTCCCCTTGTTTCCTTTCCTACATCGTTAGCAAACTGAGAGAAAGCAAAACACAAGAGTTTTATTCCGGATAATTCCGTCCCTGAAGAAAGTAAAACGGGGAGCGTCAGCCTTGGTCCATTGGCGGTCCATTGGCACACACATCGACCTGCACCCGTCTCTCGTACCAGAATGACATAAACACCCAGAATGCCCTGGAAAGTGCCAACTGCCAACCTCTGTTCATGTCAGGGCACATTGACACACGTTACCAAGACCTGCTAAACCAGCTCGGTCATATACACTAGGCACCAAACGGAATAAATGGAATGAAACAGTGAGGGACTACCTGAACTTGTTTAATAATAAGACGTGGTTTTCCGTTGCAAAACATTTTTGCTACCATGTGCACTAATGAATACGACCCTGGCCCTAAACATATACCAAGAGAAAGTACCCAAAGATGTTTTAAAACATTGATTTATTTAAAACAGATGTTTGTTTTCCACATCAATGTTGAGTTATTTTCCCTCAATAAGAGACCAACAAGACAGTTAGGATTACGTCCCAAATGGCACCCTATTTACTACATTGTGCAATACTTTTAACCCAAGCCCTATGGGACCTGCTCTAAAGTAGTGCACTATATAGGGAATAGGGCCCTGCTCTAAAGTAGTGCAATATATAGGGAATAGGGCCCTGCTCTAACGTAGTGCACTATATAGGGAATAGGGCCCTGCTCTAATGTAGTGCACTATATAGGGAATAGGGTGCCATTTGGAACACAAACTTGGTCCAGTTGATCATTGGTCCTTTAGGAAGAGTCAACATTCTAAATAGAGCTGCAACAATTAGGCTCCTTCCTCTTGTTAAAATCTAAAACAAAACAAACTGGTCAAAACCTGACACATTCAAATGCTGCACTGAAGGTTTCAGCTGTAGAAACAGTCGAAAGCTATAAGGAAGTGTGTTGAATTTACATTAAAATCACTGACGCTACACTTCCACTTGCATGGTGACCACTCAAATTAAACAGCTTCAAAATAACAAGATAGCTCCTTTGATTAGCAATTCAATGCATCTCATTTAACAACAGCAATACCTCCCAACATTATCAAGAGGAGTGGAGCAGACCGATAGTGATGGCTGATTGGATATTTACAGTACAGGGCAGGTGAGTAGCTGGTGGGTAACTAACATTGACAGTCTGACATAGACCCATCATAACACATCTGTCACACAGGTGTGTGTGTGTGTGTGTGTGTGTACCACAGCTCAACACAATGCAATCAGAAGGCATCGACTTCAATCTATTAAACACTGACAACCCGTTTCGCTCTCCTAGCTTTGTCATCAACATAACTGGCTCAGAACAAACTGTTCCCAGCACCAAAACAAACCGTTTAAAAACGTTAAGAAGAGACATCTCAAACATTTGAGATTTAATGAACCCCTGTAATAAATTGTTTGGGAAGGGAAAGGGGATACCTAGTCAGTTGTACAACTGAATGCCTTCAACTGATGTGTCTTCTACATTTAACCCAACCCCTCTGAATCCGAGAGGTGCGGGGGGCTGCCTTAATCAACAGCCACGTCTTCAGCGCCCAGGGAACAGCGGGTTAACTGCCTTGTTCAGGGGCAGAACAATAGATTTTTACCTTGTCAGCTCGGGAATTCGATCAAGCAACCTTTCGGTTACTGGCCCAACGCTCTAACCACTAGAGTACCTGCCGCCCCATGTTTGATTCCTCATTGTAGTTTTTCAATACAATTCAATAAAGCTTTTCTCTATTTGAAAGCTTCAAATCAAAAGCATTCCCACAGTGGGATTATTAAGGAATGAATGCACTTCCTGTTTGTGAGATTTACAGGAAGTATACTGGTCAGACACACAGTTTGTATCGTCATGGTTACAATACTGTCCAAACAGACAATCATACAGGCACCCTTTTCATCAAAGAGTAGCTAGAAGTTACCCCTAACCACAGATACAGGGTCAGATTTTATTTGCATCCCCTAATGGTAAAGGTTAGGATTAGGAGTAGGTTACTTGATTCTAGATCTGTGGTTAAGGGAAACTTCTACCTCAAACGTCAAGCTTCATCTTCCTTCACACAAAATGGCCACAATAGAAATAGAATGACTCGGTCCTCAGTCTTTCACCTTTTGGGATTTTCCTGTTTCCTCGTTTTAACGATCCACAGTTTTCCCTTTATGATGTTTCGCCCACAAGACCACACCCATATCCTGCAATTCTCCTCCCCCTTTTGAAGGTTCCAGTTCCATGGCCCCTCCTTCTTATATTTACATCAACAGTCTAGGTCAGAGGTTACTATAAAATGGTGATTTGGACCTTGATTGATATTTTCTGTTTTACGAGGGTGCTCACGGTCAGGTCAACGTTGATATCTGTATCTGGGGTGTCCAGCACCCCCATAATTCAAACCTTCGTTGTAGGATGACGTTGCTATTGCATTGCTGTGCCTTTCTACAGAATAGTCAACATTACGATTTGCGGTTGATAATCTGATCCTAAATCAGGGCCTCTTAACAAATAGAGCACCAGTCAAGCCTACAACTCAGAGGGTGAAAGGTTGATCCTAGATCTGTGCATACCAGGCTAAGCATCTCAACTGATCCTAGATCAGTAACCCCCCCACACACACACCCAAGGCCTCAGGTCAAGAACGATTCAGAGTCTAAACTGACCCTGGATCAGGCCAGCAGAGCCTCCCCCTCCTCCACCCAGAGCAGGTCCAGGGCCTCAGCCTGCCTCTGTTCTCGCTGGTGGATCCTGCGGAGGCGGAGGATGTACAGCAGAATGGCCAGCAGGACCACCAGGATACAGGCAAAAAACAGGTAGTGGTTGTAGACGAAGGAGGAACGCAGCCAGTTGGAGTGGCCCTGTTTAAATGACTCTGCCTGGAGGTCCCTGTTAGAGAGGAGAGAGAGAGAGAGAGAGAGAGAGAGAGAGAGAGAGAGAGAGAGAGAGAGAGAGAGAGAGAGAGAGAGAGAGAGAGAGAGAGAGAGAGAGAGAGAGAGAGAGAGAGAGAGAGAGAGAGAGAGAGAGAGAGAGAGAGAGAGAGAGATGGATTTAATAACAGACAGACACACAGACACACACACACAGGAAGTACCTACAGACCTGAGAGGCAGGAAGCGTGTCTTAAACAGGATGGCTCCCAGGGTCCACTGCACCTCCTTGTCATAGACCAGCTGAGCAGTCCTCAGGCTGGGGTAGTCCTTCGGGAACCTGAAGCCTGAGTGGAGCACCTGGAACATCCAGGCTGACTTAAAACACTGGTACCTGCACAGGGACAGAGGTGGTTGATGAGGCGAGGTATGCTGAGGTAAGGTATGCTGAGGTAAGGTATGCACAATATGCATTCCATTTTTATTAGATAGGTATTTCCAGACAGATGGACGTAGATTAATATCTAGTAGACATATGGAGTACAGCGGTAGACTGGGTAACTGGGTTTACAGATGGACGTAGATTAATATCCAGTAGACATATGGAGTACAGCGGTAGACTGGGTAACTGGGTTTACAGATGGACGTAGATTAATATCCAGTAGACATATGGAGTACAGCGGTAGACTGGGTAACTGGGTTTACAGATGGACGTAGATTAATATCTAGTAGACATATGGAGTACAGCGGTAGACTGGGTAACTGGGTCTACAGATGGACGTAGATTAATATCTAGTAGACATATGGAGTACAGCGGTAGACTGGGTAACTGGGTCTACAGATGGACATAGATTAATATCTAGTAGACATATGGAGTACAGCGGTAGACTGGGTAACTGGGTTTACAGATGGACGTAGATTAATATCTAGTAGACATATGGAGTACAGCGGTAGACTGGGTAACTGGGTCTACAGATGGATGTAGATTAATATCTAGTAGACATATGGAGAACAGCGGTAGACTGGGTAACTTGGTTGAAGGGTTTCTTACTTCAGTCTGGAGGAGTCCGCTTGTTTAGAGAACAGCTTGCTGTCTAGACGCTTGGTCAGGGTTGACCACTTGGTGGCACAATAGTCCTGCAGACATACAGACAGGAGAGAACGGAGTTACTTCCTGGAAAGATCTCTTGGCGATATAAGAGCTTAAAAAGTTTGTGCTATTGTTTGTGCTAACTCCTCATCATAACAAACCTGACAAGGAGTGGCGTGACAACACAAACAGACCGGTACCGGGCTAACAAGTCATTTTCTTGCCATTCACAAAACCAATATTTTCCCTGAGATTTCTTAGGTAGTGCACAGAAAAGCATCTTCCAAGGAACATTTTTTGTTGTTGAAACCAGACTTGTAAATTTGGGACCAAGAGAGCTAGGTGTGGAGAAACCTAACCTGCCTAGGTAATGACAGAGGAAACCCAGGTCTAGAATATCTGATCATGATAAGTTCTAGAATGATGAGCTGTGGTTACCGTGGCAGCCTTGGAGTACTTGGCGCTGTCGTACGGTCCCCCCATCCTCAGTACATCCTCGGTGCAGTAGAAGAACTCAGAGAAGCCGTAGAACTCTGAGTTGCTGTAGTCGATGGGGGCCTGGTACACCCCCCTTGGGGACCCCATGGTGCCGTTGTGGAGACCCAGGAAAGGCTTGACTGCCCCCTGGCACCGCGCCCAGTCCCCCTGCCCTCTCAGGTGGACCGCACGGCCGTCCCGACGCACCACATCTGATAGGCCGACAGGGAGGCACGGGTCCGCAAGGGGCGTGGCTTCCATCATGCCTGTCTGATCGCCTGTCAGCCTGGAGGACAACCAGGAAGTGACACGAAGGAAGGTATAGTCAGTCGATCAATCAATCATTGAGTTCTCACACTCAAAGTGTTGAGATGAAATTGGAGGAAGGTGATGAATTTAAGAATGTGACCCTCTGTTTATGCAAGTGTGAATGTGTCTGTATATGTGTGTGCCTTTGTGTATGTATGTATGTATGTATGTATGTATGTGTAGTGCCTTTGGTAAGTATTCAGACCCCTTGACTTTTTCCACATTTTGTTACATTACAGCCTTATTCTAAAATGTATTTAAAAAAGTATAATCCTCAGCAATCTACACACAATACCCCATAATGACAAAGTGAAAACAGGTTTTTAGAAATGTTTTCAAATGTATTAAAAATAAGTATTCAGACCCTTTGCTATGAGACTCGAAATTGAGCTGAGGTGCATCCTGTTTCCATTGATCATAATTGAGATGTTTCTACAACTTGATTGGAGTCCACCTGTGGTAAATTCAATTGATTAGACATGATTTGGAACCCGCGTTGTCCGGGTTTGGCCAGGGTAGGCCATCATTGTAAATAAGAATTTGTTCTTAACTGACTTGCCGAGTTAAATAGTGGTTAAATAAAAATAAATAAAAACGACCCTAAGCAGACAGCCAAGACAACGCAAGACTGGCTTTGGGACAAGTCTCTGAATGTCCTTGAGTAGCCCAGCCAGAGCCCGGACTTGAACCTGATCGAACATCTCTGGAGAGACCTGAAAATAGCTGCGCAACGATGCTCCCCATCCAACCTGACAGAGCTTGAGAGGATCTGCAGAGAAGAATGAGAGAAACTCCCCAAATACAGGTGTGCCAAGCTTGTAGCGTCATACCCAAGAAGACTCAAGGCTGTAATCGCTGCCAAAGGCGCTTCAACAAAGTACTGAGTAAAGGGTCTGAATACTTATGTAAATGTGATATGTTTTTTATTTTTTACAGTGGTGGAAAAAGTACCCAATTGTCATACTTGAGTAGAAGTAAAGACAACTTAATAGAAAATAACTCAAGTAAAAGTTGAGTCAACCAGTAAAATACCACTTGAGTAAAAGTCAAAACTTAAGTATATTTAAAACAAAAAAAAACTAAAGTATCAAAAGAAAAAACATAAATCATTTCACATTCCTTATATTAAGCATACCAGACGAGCACCATTTAATTTTTTTAAGGACAGCCAGGGGCACACTCCAACACTCAGACATAATTTACAAACCAAGCATTTGTGTTTAGTGAGTCCATCAGATCAGAGGCAGTAGGGATGTTCTCTTGATAAGTGTGAATTGGACCATTTTCTAAATGCAATGAGTACTTTTGGGTGTCAGGGAAACTGTATGGAGTAAAAAGTACATTATTTTCTTTAGAAATGTAGTGAAGTAAAAGTGAAAGTAGTCAAAAATAGAAATAGTAAAGTAAAGTACAGACACCCCAAAAAACTACTTAATTAGTACTTTAAAGTATCTTTACGTCACTGATTTTTTATAACTTAGCAAACATTTCTAAAAACCTGTTTGCTTTGTCATTATGGTCTATTTTGTGTTCAGATTGGTGACGTAAAAAGTCAAGGGGTCTGAATACTTTCCAATGGCACTGTATGGATGTGTGTGTGTGTCTCTCTCTCTCTGCATCCGTGTGTGTCCCCCTGCCAGTCCTACCTGTTCTTGGTGATGGTGGAGTTGACCAGCTGGTCTTCGTAGCGTTGTCGAGCCATATTCCCCCCGAAGCCCAGGAATGTGGTGACATATACACGGTAGACGTGCTGCGTGTGCTCTGAATCACAGCCCAGGTTAAACTCTGCCAGCAGGCTCTTACCAGACTCCTCCTGTAGAGGGAGACAGAGAACCACATACATGACTTCAACCATAAAAAAATCTAGTTTCCCCCAGGTACCGATCTAGAATCAGCTTCCCCTTCCCAATTCTAACCTTAACCCTTTGTGCGGAAAATGCTAAACTGGCCCAAGATCAGTAGCAACTTCACCCTACTCCTTGAATAAAAGCTTTGTAAAGATCTTGGCTTTAAATTATTTGCGATAAATGGGAGACTCATAAAGGCACCAAATGGAAGACAACACATGGAAACAGGAAAGGACTACCTGAATTTGTCCAATAAGAAATGCTCATGTCCTTTTTTCCGTTGCAAAACGTTTCGCTACGGTGTGCCCTAATGAATATGACCCTGGTGTGGAGAATCAGGACGCAGACATCATCTCAAATACATGGTGTGGTTTGCTAAACCCTAACATTAGGCCTACCAGTATACACAACAGCCAGTCATACCACACAAATATAATGAGAATGCTAGTTCTCAGATGGATCCTTCCTTACCTGTTCAGGTGAACTGAAGTGGACCGCGCTAGGCACCTCATAGGCTATCTGCAGCGAGGCTCCGCCCATGTCCATGATGCCCACCGTGCGCCGCCGGGTGATTGGGTGATGGTTCTGTGACCCTGTAGTGACCTCCACCATTGCATCATCTTCTAGGAAAATTGAGAATTGAGTGTCAGTCAGGTAACTGGTCAAATGTAGGTACGTACATAAGATATGAATGATCAACTTACATTTTTTACTCAGTCTGTTCAAAAGGATCATGCATGTCCATATACACAATCCCCTGCAGCACCCTTCGACAAACAAGCAATCAGATGCTGTCAAATCTGGTTCATCATCATAATTAGCTAGTCGGATTCAGTCTTTTACGACTATCATGTCACACGGTGCGATGTTACCAAATTGAAATCTTGATATCATCCTGGCCAGATTTTACGACTTGCTTCAGTTCTGTATTTGATCTCCGCACGTGAGTGAAGTGAGTTAGTAAAAACTGAACGTAGGGGAGAACAGGGACGAAAGTAACACGGTTTCCTATTTACTCAGATCGATAGAGCTAGAGACACTAGATTTTATGACACACGACTTATATATGTCCTCTGCCATTAGCAACCGTCATTTCTAGGGTCAATTAGTTCCAATGAAATAGACGAGAACAGAACTACCGCGACGTTACTTTTGTAGGGAGGGAGTAACATTACTTTCTGGACGGAAGTAACAGCTGGCGAGAAGTGCACAATGTCTGTCTTATCTCCATGTTTCTGGTTTGTAAAAGTCTTTACTTTCAACAAATGTACCATCAGCCATCATTTCATGTTTGTGTCGATTTTAATAAATGAATGCTATAGGTTAGTCATTTATGAAAATTAACCAACCACAATATTTTGATTACAATATTAAGCGGACTAAAATGGATCACATAATAACCATCACTTTCTCATCTGACTTTAATGGTATGTAGAAGGAGATGTTGTTCACAATAATCAGCGACTATTCATGATTAGCTCTACCAATCAGGTGCGCTGCAGCTGTCCTTGTCATGCGCGCTCCTCGTGTCTTGATAGAATAAACGGCTTCATTCTCTTCACAAACGGCAAACTCATCATGCTCATCACATTTCCATGGCTTGACAAGGTAATTGACCACCAGAATATAAGATATATATTTTTTAACCACTAACCTGCCGATAAAAGATTACGTGAAAAGCTGATCCGTCAAGTCAATTGATTAAAGCAGAATTATAATGACGTCATATCATTTTCAAACATTCCGTCACATGTTAATGTGTTGCTAACATTATAAAAGCAATATGGACTAGAGGAAGAGGAGACAACGGCCTGGGCTTAGAAGTTGAGTTTATTTTATTCCAGGTCATCAGTTTACATTGTGTTACTTTCGTCCCACTCGTCTCTCCTGTATCTTCTCCCAGGCTAACACCCAAGTCTAGCTAGCATGATACTTGGAACCTATGCTGTCATTTAGCCACTAGATTGGTGACGAAAAATAAATATGTTTGGAACCTTAAAACCCCTAAACAACTATACAGCCGGAAAACACTTCCGGGTCCGTATTTTTATTTTATTTTTTTACATTACTCAAAACCACTTTTTGTTAATAACTCGGCGAAACATGTTCAGACATGGCTGTTTTTTTGCAGGGAGCTCATTCTCTGCATTAGGAACGTGCTGACTTCACTACGTCATTCTAGCTTCTGTTATCTGAGAAAATGGGTGTTACTTTCGCCCTGGCTCTCCCCCTATGCATCTTAGTTCACATACAAACTTTATATGTCCGAAATAGGCTTCCCCAAAAGAACACGGTCGCTGTGGTGGAACGTTTATTTTGATTGGCCATTGGCCAAGTCCCGTCAGGTAGCCTGATTTCAGATGTGTCCATGTAAACAGGATTATCAGGAAAACCGTTCTTCTTGCAGAGCATGTAGGCTAAACGTTTAAATCAAACTATTATATTAATCTGACCATTCACAATAATCGTATTGTGTGCACTCAGTGCCGGCCGTTGTTCCTATTTGTCAGTCACCGGGATCGGCTTGTAACACCAGCCACACTATACAATAAAAGGCAAATTCTGACACTGCTAGAACTTTGTCAGAGCCTACGACCGCACGTGGTGTTACTTACTAGACCCGGTCACACTGAATGAGCCAAGACGGCCGATAATCGTTTCCGACCTAAGAGTTTGCCCACGACGTGGACATTTTGTTTGGGATGGCAAAATCGTAGTCTGCAAAGGCCTTAACCTAGCCTTGAGACATGTACGGCATCTAACGCCCTAGAAAAGGGTGGCTACCGATATCTTTCAGGCCTACAGCTAAGTCATAACTCTATACAAAATCCAGCCTCATCCTTTGCAGTGGACATACAAGCGACATCATCAACGAAGCCATAGCCTCACACTCACCGTACTCTGCATGGTCAAAGCGTCCCAACACAAAGTTAATACCAATCCATGCATACACACCTGCAGGCAGAAAGGCAGTGTTAACATTAACGCCGCAAAACACACACATAGAGGACAGGTGCAGTATACTAGTACAATTATACCATTTGGCCTTTTTTCACACCAGTATATACACATCCAGCAGACACTTTTATCCAAAGCCACTTAGTCGTGCAAGCATACAGTTAATGTATGGGTGATCCCAGGAATCGATCAGTGTCTAGGTATAACTGTACCATATTCCCATCTGGCTCACAGCTCTCTGTCTCACCTTCCTGTTTCCCAGAGATCACCTCTGCATGGGAGCTGGAGAACAGGAAGTCAAACTCCACCGGGACATCTCTTACCAGGTCCTCCAGGATAGCAGCCTGCTGACTGGGTGGGGGAGGGGGAGTGACATGGGGAGAAATAAACACTTTTTAAACCGCTGTTCGAGATATAAATCAACGCCCTGAACCTCCCACAGATCTCTAGGGCTTGATCCTGTGCTTGACCCCCAGCTGACCCTTGAACCCTGACAAGGTGGAGGGCTGAGGCCTACCTCTCGGGCAGCAGTCTCATGCCAGCAGTACAGAGGATATAGAGAGGAGTCTCCTTGTGTTTCTTCCTGGGGACATGGGTGGCAGCGAAGGAAAGGAGGGGGTGGAGGTAGTCACTGGCCTTGGCTGGGCTCAGCGCCATGGTGGAAATACCTGGAGAGGAAAGGGGAGAGAGAAAGGGAGAGAGGTTAGCGATAGCTGAGTTGAGAATGAGGTAGCGGCCTTGGCTGGGGTGTAACAGGGCAGATTTACTATTTCTTTATACATTCTACTGTTCATTTACTGGGAACATAGCAGCTGCTAACTGCTTAGCAATTGCGGTCCTACTCAGTCCCAGTGTTTTCATGTATCAGGCCAATAGGAGCTAACGGAAAGAATGTTGAGATAACAAGAGCAGGTTAAGGACATGTGTACGTCTGGCCTGACAACATGGAAAAACACAGTTCGAAACTAACTTCTTCTGGGGTGCCACGCCCCTACATGGTGAACATGTAGGTAACTCCCAAAATAAAGGAAACACTTGAGTAAATGAGGGACACAAAGTATACTGAAAGCAGGTGCTTCCACCCAAGTGTGGTTCCTGAGTTAATTAAGCAATTAACATCCCATCATGCTTAGGGTCATGTAGAAAAACACCATGTTGCTCATTATTGTGGCTACCATGGCTAGAACAAGAGGATCTCAGTGACATTGAACGAGGGGTCCCAAAGGGGCTTGGTGGGTTTAAAGTGTGTTCAGATCTCAACCCAATTGAACACTTATGGGAGATTCTTGGGCTGCACCTGAGACAGCATTTTCCACCACCACCAAAAACATCAAATGAAGGAATTTCTCATGGAAGATCCCTCCAGTAGAGTTCCAGACACAGATTGTAGAATCTCTTCTGGCAGTCGTAACGGCTCAACATCCTACTAAGACACTTTTTGTTGGCGTTTCCTGTATTTTGGCAGTTTTCTCCTGGTCATTCAACAGTTAGGTTGTTCTCTGCTGTTGTTATTGTAGCCCACCCCACTCTTTCCTGGCCTAACCCTCCTCACCAGGCTTGATCTTCTTGACCACAGGCTGGCGGTCGTGGTCCCTCATCTGCCTGATGTCCAGCAGGGTGTGGAGGTTTCCATGGTGGGGGGGCCAGTAGTACACATACACTCTGGAGCCGCTGCTGCCGCAGTCCACCACGATCCCATAGTTTAGAGCTGTGTTGGTGACATCAGTAGCCTCCATAGTCTCCACAGAGGAGAGGTATCTAGAGGTGATAAATGGAGGGGGACAGAGACAGGAAAAACATGTTAGACACCATACAATTACAGTAGTACAGTACAACCACTTTGCCGTGTGTGTGTGTGTGTGTGTGTGTGTGTTTGTCTCTCGCTCTCCCTTTGTCATTCTGTCTGTCTGTTCATCTGACGTCCCACTCACTTGTTGACGTGTCCCCTGTGGCGCTGGGGCCCCCAGAGCTCAGTCTGGTAGACCCCCAGGAAGACCAGGGCAGAGCAGCTGAGGAACACCAGGAAGAAGGCCCTTTGCCTGGGAACACAGCCCAGAGACAGCAAGGACACACTGCAGTACCAGGAGGCTGGTAGGCATGAGAAAGTGATCCTGGAGGAGAAAGAGGAGGAGGGGAGGTTTTCATTACTATCATAGTTACAGCCTACTACAACATACCGCATCGACACGCGCAGCTATTGCATTACTAGTTCTGTATAACATAACACTGTAGTAACACTTGAAACAACCATAAACATTAGACCTCTTCACCTAAACACATGCTGAAGTTCACATCCTGCCATCAAGTCAATACAGCAGTCTAGTTAGTGGGTGTTGCCTCGTGGTCCTTCTGAACAACATCCAGTTTGTGGTCCAGACGTTGTCCTTTGGGACCATTATACCAGTGTGCTGATACACTTTTTGTTATATTTTCTTTTCATCCTCTCTGATCCACCACCTGGGAAGAGTGTTTATGGACATACCACCCCTGGTCTAGCTCTAGACATATCACCCCTGGTCTAGCTCTAGACATACCACCCCTGGTCTAGCTCTAGACATACCACCCCTGGTCTAGCTCTAGACATACCACCCCTGGTCCAGCCCTAGACATACCACCCTTGGTCTAGCCCTAGACATACCACCCCTGGTCCAGCCCTAGACATACCACCCCTGGTCCAGCCCTAGACATACCACCCCTGGTCCAGCCCTAGACATACCACCCCTGGTCCAGCCCTAGACATACCACCCCTGGTCCAGCCCTAGACATACCACCCCTGGTCCAGCCCTGGACATACCACCCCTGGTCCAGCTCTAGGCATACCACCCCTGGTCCAACTTTGTATTTTTTTAATTTCACCTTTATTTAACCAGGTAGTAACGTTACCAGTTTCAACTGCGACCTGGCCAAGATAAAGCAAAGCAGTGTGACAAAAACAACACAGAGTTGCACGTGGGATAAACAAAAGTGCAGTCAATAACACAATAGAAAAATCCTGGTCTAGCTTTAGACATATCCCTGTATTTTGATGGATGGTTATCCTACGCTGTTGGAGATTCGAGCTAGATTGGCTAATAATACAACCCACAAATAGAAAGTGTGTGTTACCTTGCCATATGTCCAAGCAGCAAGACCTAGCAGCAGGGTTAGCTGGCTGTCACCTCCTCATGGTTGGGAACGTACTACGTGGACCCAGGTGTTGCTTTCCCGTGGTGATCTGGAGAGAAGGACATAGAGATAGTCACGTTGGAAGAAAAGTCAGTCACCACGTATCCCTTCAAGTTAGTTGTGGACATGAAACATAGGTAGCTAGGCCTATCATTCGTAAATCAGAGGCACCAAGGAACCGCCAACTAGCTAGATGTGTTGAGTTCAAACTGTGCCAACAGGAATAGATAGAGTACATGCATGTGCAATAGAAACGCACCCTCCTACCTCTGCCCAGACTGGTCTCATAGACTAGACGTAACATAGTAAACGAAAATCCGGGCTTCTCAAATTAGTATATGTTACGTTTGGCATGGTTACATGAGGAAAAAACAAAGAGTGTGGTTGGTCAGGGTGGGCGTAGAACGCAAACGTCTAGCAACCCAAAGGTTGCACGTTCGAATCTCATCACGGACAATTTAGCCTCTATGAATACGATAGAAGTAAACTCCTTTCTCGTCGTTAACATGTAGTCTCACTTTTTGTGAACAGTCCCATCACGAGTCAGAATGTTGAAATGTACTTTACCTGTTGTCCGCTGATTTTTATCAATATGTAGAAGGTAGGAGACAAAATATATGCAAAGGAGACAAAATATATGCAAAGTAGTGTTATTAACCAGACTTTCCGTACGCTGGTCTGTATATCAGTTTGTATTTTCAATGCAGACGCAACTCACACGCAACTTGCGCCAAAATGTCAACAATGGCCGAGTTTAACCAAAGCACAGACCGAATGTTGTCCCACGCAATCAGCTGGCAAATTTCACAAGCACTTCCAGCTGATTGTGAGGGAATGTGCTTTGGTCTATAATGTTCGGTTACATTCGGCTATTGTTTATATTTTGTGCATCACGTGAAATGCGTCAGGACAGGGGAAATATACATGTCAGAACCTACCAGTGCCGCAAAAAGTCAGGTAAACAATTGTATTTGATTTACTTATCCTTTATTTAACAATACTTTACTGTGTACATTTGATCCCCACTACTTTCCGGCAAAAGGACCAACAGCACTGTCGACCGGTAAAGTAACCTCAAAAAATAAATAATGTAATCAACATTCTGGCTTGTAGAGACTATGGAGTCTTTTTTACAGCGACTTCTATCAAACTGATTATCCATGGAGTAACCATGGTAACAGTTGGATGTTTAGGCAACTTTGCAACTAACTTACTTACTACCATTAGCTACTATGCATGTTAGCTAACCCTTCCACCTACCATTTAACTTAACGCGTAATCCTAATTTCTAGCCTTGCTAACGTTAGCCACCTAGCTAACGAATTTCAATTCGTAACATATCATACGAAATGGATGATTGACATCCACACATTAATACACCCCCCCCCCATGTTACGTCTACCCCTGAGTCCAGGTTGCAACTAGTTAATCTATTATTCAAACCGTGTTTAACGTTATGTAAGAGGTAACGTTATTACTTGCCAGTAAATTGTTAGCTCTACAAGCTAAACTAATCTCAATTCATCCACTGATTGCAATTTAACAAAGAATGAATACGTGGCCTGTGCAGAGAATTTGTATTGACTAAAACTAGAACAACAATACTGATAACTAACCGGCTTCCGGTGAATGTTACAGCTGTAGCCAGGTGGCTAGATATAGCCATACATTGTGACATCACCGTTCCAAACTCACTTTGATACAAATTAACGCTGGCCGTCACGTCATACCAGTCGTTTTAATCACGGGTGGATCCTACCCCTGAATCACAGATTAACGACAAAAAATCTATTTCCTTCGAACGAGATTAATCTTCATCCAGGAAAATAAAAAATAACGTTGAAATCCATCAGATGACGTAGCTTCCGGCCACCGACGTGGCCACGTCACGGCACACGTCGCTGTCCTACGTGCTGAATGATGCCCCCCTGTGGTGCGTGCGATTTGTATAATCATGTTTGACCAATGCATATTGATATTGGTCAGTTTAAAATCTATATCTGTTATGTATCTTTTGATGTATATTATTTATCTGCATACATTTACATTCTTGCATCGGGTTCCATTGCATGCACTGAGTGCACAGTGAGCCTGTCATGCACCATTTCACACAGTAATTTCACAGTAGACAGAACAGTGATGACCTTCGAATCCAGTGTTGGGGACACATTTTAATATAGCTAAACCCTATGAGCAATAAGCGCTGATGCATGTCATTGGAATCAAAATATTGACCTTGGTGGTGATTACACATACCCTGGATTCGGCAACAACTACAGTAAAACATGTGACTGCTGCGGTTACGAAAATTGAGCTTATAAAATTGTCACTGCCACACCATTGCCAGCCTTCCACATCCCTCCCCTTTGGTCTATTCCCGCCTTATTTTATGAATAATTACACGGCAAATCAGCCAATCGCTGGGATTCATGCCATATTTCAGTTGGATTGACAGATGAAATACACAATCATGTAACCGTTTCCGGCGTGACTCGCCGACAAGCCCTCTCAAGTCCGCCAAGTGCATTATTCCCCCAGCCGACTTTAGCCTCCCCTTGAGCCACCGTGTCGGTCTGTTGTGGGGCCCGTCCTCCGCTGGAGCTACCCTCGAGATCGGCGGCGAAAGTGTCGACTTTGAGAAGAGGAGACCCCGAGGAATAACCGCGCAACTTGGACTTTACTATATCGTCTCTGCATGGAAGCGAATGGTTTCGTGTCCAGGCGGGTGGACACGCCAAGCGTCGATGCCGGGGTTACTGCTGGAGCTGCACGGGCAGACATCCGATGGCTCGGCGGGAGGATTTTGGATGCTACGGAGGGGTTTGTCGGTGGTCTGGCACCGCCACGGATAACAGCGGAGCCGGACTTTGCTGCGGTGTTGCAGCTTCGAGCAGCCCCAGAGCCCACGGTGGCTGCTGCCGAGACCGAAATAGACTACGAGGGGCTCCCCCAGGGTGTCGCCACCAGTACACACATGTTAGCCGGCGCCGTGGCTGGTATCATGGAACACTGCCTAATGTATCCCATCGACTGTGTTAAGGTAAAGGGACAAAGGTGGAAAAAAAATACAATAAAACACAATGTCACTAATTACTCAATGACAACATGTTGGCTAACTAGTCAACGTGAAAAAAAGCCTTTAGCCGGGCGCTTGATTGCTAGTAGCTAAGCTTGTAACGTCAGTTACCGGTGTCTGAGGCTAGCTAGCTGTTCCCAATTATTTCTGAATGGAAATTGGGGAGGAATAGTTAGCGAACTAAGTATGTAGATCACGTCTGCACACAAGTGTTGCTAAAATAACACATGTACACACTCCCCAGTGACATGTACGTGATCAGGAGAGCCACCGTCAGTTGTTTGTTCGCAAATCGTGTTGTTCAGAGTCTCAGCCGGTGTTGACATACATTCCGTTGGTAGGCCCAAGCCTGAGCTCGAGTAGGTTTCTAACTAGTCAAAAATAATGATTTAGGCTGCTCGTTTTGTTGTTTTTCAATGTAGTCGTACTTTTTAACGCGCTAGCACACGAGTGGCGTGGAGCCCGCAGGTTACGTCACAGGTATGTACTTTGAGAAGTGTGTAATGAAACGTTAGCTACCTAACCAAGTATCACACGAAGTGCTCTTATGTACCTAAGTAGGGCCTAGTTAGTTGTACACACTTGCCTCACACTGTATACATCCCTAGTCTCCCAACTATAATGCATGGAAGCTTGTCTAACTGTATGACACAGGTTTGTTTTGGAGCAGCAACACTAGCTAATACTATAAAGATACATACAGTTGTTATGGCTGTCATCAAATCCATATTTGTAGCGAGCTAGGCTAGGTCATTGCATAATCACCACTTTGTTTATAATCCTCCTCTGATGAGAAGTGAAAGAATATTTGGTTAGTGTTGATTAAAGTGTATGTTGGTCACAAGGCCCTGGATTGGAGATAGACAAATAGACTCCTCTTGTCTACTCCCTGATGTCCGTTGGGCTGCTGTGGTTTGCCATGATTAGAAGCTTTTACTTGAGTTATTACCGCTGTAGTGTTCACTGAAACAGAATTGCAGATAGAAATATTGCTATTTTATAGAATGGATGCCATTGAGTCTCAACTCAACACGGAGTTTTCGGTTCATCCTCTGCGTATTTGCATAGCCCCATTTGCTAGGTTGTGTATCTGATCTTTGTCCCGCCACTGACTGATCCAACTAGTTTAAGTTTAAACAGGGTTTGGCACCTGTTGGCTGTCCTCACCCCTGACCTCTAACCACCTGGACAGATTAATAGGTTGTAGAGTGAGAATGAGAACCTCAACTGAACACCTATAGCCTCTGTTACCTTATAATCCTTCCCCATACTATCATGATACACCCATACCCTTTGGTTTAGAATACCTAGTGTTTTCCGAAAGAACATGGAGTAGACAGCCAAATAGAAAAAGTAGCAAGGCAGGCTCCCCTGGGTTGGGGGTGCTAAGATTAAATCTTTGCCTACTTTGGTGCGCTCTGGTACTGTACATTCTAATGCTAGATTGTATTTTCAACCAACAACTATCATGAAATAACTTTGTTTTTCATGGTCTTCGTTTCATCTGCTGCTGTACAGTATGATATAAAACACAGGGAGAAAAAATATTTTGACTGCACTGAGCCTTTAATAAAGAATCCTGTAAGAGTCTGCTGATTTCCGCGGGCTTCAAGCTTCCACCCCTGTCCTATACAACCATGGTACACCCATACATACCCTTTGGTCAAGAATACCCCTGTCCTATACTACCACTGTATACCATGGTCTCAGCTTTTGGGCAGTCTGGCTTAAATCAGTTATTAATGGCTGAAAGCTTTGGAGCCCTGGCCAACCATAAGGCCCATGGCTTATTCCACATTTTGTTGTGTTACAGACTGAATTCAACATTGATTTTAATTGTTTCATTTTATTCTCACCCATCTACACACAGTACCCCATATTGACAAAGTGAAACATGTTCTTATAAATATTTGCAATTTTATTTAAAATGAAATACAGAAATATCTCATTTACATAAGTATTCACACCCCTGAGTCAATAAATGTTGTAATGACCTTTGGCTGTGATTATAGCTGTGAGTCTTTCTGGGTAAGTCTCTAAGAGCTTTGTGCACCTAGATTGTAAAATATTTATACAATACAATTTTTCAGCACAGTCAAGTTGGTTGTTTATCATTGCTAGACAGCCGTTTTCAGGTCTTGCCATAGATTTTCAAGACCATTTTTAAGTCAAACTGTAACTAGGCCACTCAGGAACATTCATTATCATCTTGGTAAGCAACTCCAGTGTATATTTGGCTTTGTGTTTTAGGTTATTGTCCTGCTGAAAGGTGAATTTGTCTCCCAGTGTCTGTTGGAAAGCAGACTTAACTAGGTTTCTGCTTGTGCTTAGCTCTAATACGTTTTTGTTTTATCCCCTCAAAAAACTCCCTATTCCTTGCCGATGACAAGCATACCCATAACATGATGCAGCCACCACCATGCTTGGAAATATTAAGTGGTACTCAGTGAGTGTTGTGTTGGATTTGCCCCAAACTTAACGCTTTATATTATGAACACACAGTTAATTTCATTGCCACGTTCTTTTGCAGTTTTACTTTTGTGCCTTACTGCAAACAGGATGCATGTTTTGGAATATTTTTTATTCTGTACAGTCATCCTTTTCATTCTGTCATTTAGGTTACTATTGTGGAGTAACTAAAGGCAACATTGGCCTCATGGTGAAATCCCCGAGCGGTTTCCTTTCTCTCCGGCTACTGAGTTAGGAAGGCTGTATCTTTGTAGTGACTGGGTGTATTGATACACCATCCAAAGTGTAATTAATAACTTCACCATGGTCAAAGGGATATTCAATGTCTGCTCATTTAAAAAATGGTTTTACCCATCTACCAATAGGTGCCCTTTGCAAGGCATTGGAAAACCTCCCTGTTCTTTGTAGTTGAATTTGTGTTTTGAAATTCACTGCTTGACTGCGGGACCTTACAGGTAATTGTATGTGTGGGGTACAGAGATGAGGTAGTCGTTCACGTTAAACACTATTATTGCACAGTGTTTAAGTCCATGTAACCTATTATGTGACTTAAGCACATTTTTACTCCTTAACGTATTTTGGCTTGCCATAACAAAGGGTTTGAATACTTATTGACTCAAGAGATTTCAGCATTTCATTTTTAAATTATTTCCACTTTTACATTATGGGTTATTGTGTGTAGGTGGCACCAAATCTAAATTTGAATCCAATTGAGGTTGAGGCTGTAGTACAACAAAATGTGGACAAAGTCAAGGGGTGTGAACACTGTCTGAAGGCAAGGCACTGTGTGAACACTGTTCTGACCTTTCAGAATCAATCTTGACTGTTGCACACTTTCCTGTCACTCATTTACTAGGGACATGTCTCAAGTCATTGGGTTGTTGTAAGGCTGATAATGGTGGTCATGGGCTAGTTAGAGACTACTACTTCCTCATTGATCTGGTTTATTTTCCTAGCCCAGATTCCTGCCTTGTTGAAACGGTACTCTGACAGACGTCACTCATGGATAAATAAGGGAACTTGCGTTGGCGCTCCTTCCTTCCTATCTCTCGCTGTTTCCTCATAGATTTTCAAAATAGCCATTTCCTCATTGCTGCTGGGACCTTTTACAAGGTGTGTCACTGTCTCTCTGTCTCAAATGGCAGCGTATTCCTTTTGTAGAGCCATAGGGCTCTGGTCAAAAAGTAGTACACTATTCAGGATATAGGGTGCTGTAACACTGGCCTGTGGGGGCCATTTAGGACCCACTCACCCTGTTCTGAGCTGAGGAGTTTCTCTCCACTGCCCGCCCGTTTGGTTCCTGTTGTATACGACCCAGGACTTCTAAAGGGCATGTCCTTTAGCTAGAAGACAGGTCTGGCCTTTTATCTAGCTTGGCACTGTACCAGTTAGGCTCTAGGTGCTGTAACGCTGGCCTGTGGGTGCTCTAACACCGGTTGACCTGGGCCCGGCATCATAGGTGTAGTTGCATGATTTCCAGTTAGTTTCTGTACTGTAGCTGAATGGGTCAACTTCAGAAAGCTGCCAATGGAGAGATGCTGTAATGCACTGCCAGTTTGAGGCATGATCACACTAGACCTTTAAGTGATTAACAATAAGAATCATTCTTGGTATGAATTAATGGACGATGCTAGTAGCTTATAAATGTGGTATTGGATCTGATGAGACTGACAGCGAAGAGGAATGGCAGTTGCCAAGCCATGATGATCAAAGCCCAAAAACACTTGACTGCAAACAATGATAACGAGTGCTATAACAACCATGATAACGAGTGCTATAACAACCGTGATAACGAGTGCTATAACAACCGTGATAACGAGTGCTATAACAACCGTGATAACGAGTGCTATAACAACCGTGATAACGAGTGCTATAACAACCGTGATAACGAGTGCTATAACAACCGTGATAACGAGTGCTATAACAACCGTGATAACGAGTGCTATAACAACCGTGATAACGAGTGCTATAACAACCGTGATAACGCAGTGCTATAACAACCGTGATAACGAGTGCTATAACAACCGTGATAACGAGTGCTATAACAACCGTGATAACGAGTGCTATAACAACCGTGATAACGAGTGCTATAACAACCGTGATAGCGAGTGCTATAACAACCGTGAGCGCTTGAGTTGAGTATAAACTAACAGGAAGTGTCAATGGCAGCCACGACAACCATTACTTTCCTCACAAGACAAGGCCAAACACAGCTTTTTTTGTGCATCCCAAATGGCACCATATTCCTTCTATAGTGCACTACTTGACCAAGGCCCTTACAGTAGGTCTCCAGTCAGAGGAAGTGAAATATGGGCTATGCAACAGGGTGCCATTTGGGATCCAACGTGTTTCCTACAGGAGAGAAGACCGCTATGTTGTGGTGGTTTCCCAGTCCTGTGTACTGTACTCTGGTGTCACACTGTTGTAGCGTGGGCTGTGGCCCGACTGGGCTGCAAATCTAGGACTTCTCAATATAATGGAGAGACGAGAGAGACTAAGACGGGAAAGAGAGCGGGCAAGAAATGATTCAGAAAGGGGGGACTTTCCCAGGGGATTCAGCTGTGTTAGCTTAACCCCTATCCCTTTCATTTCCCCCTGAAGCTGGACTCTTGGGTATCTATCGCTACCATGGTCATGCTAAGTCTGGTCAAATGGGCATTATGCTACTGGGTGCGTTCTGGTGTTGACATTTCCTGAAGAGGAGAGGAGTGGGGGAAGAAAGTGTATCATTGTACCTGATGCCTTGATCTTTCTGTAGACACAGCGCAAACAGCACGTGTGTGTGTGTGTGTGTGTGTGTGTGTGTGTGTGTGTGTGTGTGTGTGTGTGTGCACTGCAACTTCCACAGGGCGTAGATGACGCCACTTGAAAACTACCACGGCAGTAAAGTGGAAATAAACATGGTAGTGCTTGTGATTCTGTAGAGATGGTGTTAACTGTTAGAGAAGTGTTTCTAGTAACATGGGCTGGAGTGGGAAGCCAAGGACAGACTGGTGCTGAGGTCTATCTAACACTGTTGTACTGGTTCTAAGAATTGGTGAGGTGCAGAAATGGCCTTTAAAATGTAAGGCCTGTGCTATCTGTCGTTGCAAAAAAACACATTTGAAACAACTTTAGAAAACAATGAAAGTTGGAGGTCTTTTAGGTCCTTGACAACAACAAAAAAAAACTGTTTGCACATTCATTCTGACTTTCCGTTTCCCAGAAGTGCGTATAGTCATGAGTGGGAATTTCCATTCCTGCCCTCCAGAAGTAATTTCCGCACCCTCCCTTCTTGGTGTCCTCTGTGACTGGATAAAGGAGCCTATTCTACTCTTGACACAATCTCCGAAATTTGGTTATTGCTCCATCCTTCCCATACATAGCATTATTCTGTTGGGACACTGACTGGTGCCCTGTTGACAGAGGAAGGGTGGACCCCAGTAGTCTAGGGCCTAGTTATTATGTCTTGGCATTGTGATGTGTCTGCCTACCTAACTGACTTTGAGCCAGTAAACAGGAACATACTGATGGGCTATACAGAGAAACGTCTAGTGTATTGGACCTGGTGAACTGCACTGTGACTGCACTCTTACTTTTCACTCATCAGTTGACCCACTAATTAGCTGAACTTTGAAAGAGTTGATTGACCATGCATTGATGCCCTTTCCTCTCGTTTCTCCCGCCCCCCTCCTCTTCTACGTTCTTCCTGTCCCTCCCCTGTATCCCTCCTTGTCTTCCCCTCTTCCCTCCCTCCCTCTCTCCCTCTCCAGACGCGGATGCAGAGCCTGCAGCCCGAGCCGGGGGCGCGTTACCGTAACGTGATGGACGCGCTACGTCAGATCGTGCGGACAGAGGGGGTGTGGCGACCTGTGAGGGGGCTGAACGTCATGGCGATAGGGGCGGGGCCAGCCCATGCTCTGTACTTCGCCTGTTATGAGAAACTCAAGTTCTCACTCAGCAACGTGGTCCACCCGGGAGCTAACAGCCACTTTGCTAATGGTACGGTGGTACTGCCACACATTCACAGAGACATTGACATATGCATACATACTGTACCTTAGAGGTATTAGCAATGTTGCTCATTTGACCAACAGTCACTGAGAGACAGACAGGTTAAGGAAAAGTATGAAGGAAAGTTACAGCATCCACTGCTGTGTGTTTTTGTCTTACTGCACTGGTAACCAACCATCTCTCTATCTACCCTCTCTGTTTTCTCTCTCTTCTCTCTCTGTTCCCTCTCTGTTCCCTCTCTACACTCTCTGTTCCCTCTCTGTTCCCTCTCTACACTCTCTGTTCTCTCTCTAACAGGAATGGCAGGCTGCATGGCCACTGTACTCCATGATGCAATCATGAACCCAGCAGAAGGTAAAACTGTGTGTGCGTACTTTGTGTGTGTGCGTACTTTGTGTGTGTGCGTACTTTGTGTGTGTGCGTACTTTGTGTGTGTGCGTACTTTGTGTGTGTGCGTACTTTGTGTGTGTGTGCGTACTTTTTGTGTGTGTGTGCGTACTTTGTGTGTGCAGGGGTCGCATTAACGCAGGATTCTGTGTTTTTTTTTTTATGCAGAAAAGGGAAGCTAACACGCTAAATAAATATCTAGCTGCGTTTTTCAAAGGCAGATCTAAGTTGCTTATTGTAGATTCTGCTCCAAATCATTGGAGTATAGAATACGATTCTCCGGTAACTTACAATTTTATCCGATAGAAAGTTAAAATGCAAGATTAAGTTTAAGCAAAACCTTGGGAAATGTAGCTGCTACATTCTTTCACTAGCTAGATTTCCCTCCAACTGGCGACAGATTTTCATACGAATATTCTAAAATCCGGTTTTATCAAAACAATTGTTGCGTTACATTGCGAATGTGCCCACTCTGGTCTTGGCATGTCCTCTCTAGCCAACAGCTGGCAGATACAGTGTGGGTATAGCCTACATTAGAGCTCTGCTACCAGACCCGAGCCCGACGGGTCCCGACATTCGGGTCAGGGCCGGGTAGGGCCTGTTTCTTCATCAATAACTAGAGTACGGGCAGGGCTCGGGGTCACTAAATTGATCACTAACATTTTGAAGCTCAGTCATTTGCTCGTGCTCTGCTGCGCAGTACAGTGATATCTGGCTAATATCATAACGTGGTGTCGGAAGTGTTTCATCACCAAATATAAAACGGGAGGGATTATTTTACAGGAAATAATAATAATCCTTGCGTTTTATCGGAGTATAGAGTGGCGAAAAGTAGCTAACAAATAACTGCTATCTCACATCTCTTCATTGAGCAGAGCAGCCGAAGCGGAGCCGTTGCTATGGATACTCTGAGCCGCCATGCGCAGAGTGAGCTGTGCGCAGAGAGCGAATGACAGACTTAGAGGGGCAGTTTATGGATTTACTAACAGAATTATTTCTGATTTCGGGCAGGGCCAGGCCAGGCCTTTTTGGCGGAAGCAAGCGAGCCAGGGTAGGGCTTTGGTTTAAAATTATTCATGCCCGTGCAGGGCTCTAGCCTAGATTATGAGATTATTTTGGACAAAAGAGAAAGATCATTTTAATTTGTCAAACAGCAGCCAAGCATCAATCATCTTGTCACCAGAATAAGACTCCCAGTATGTCCTTGGGACCTAAATAATGATTGTGCTATTTCTGAACTGTGTTGCCAAGCTAAACTATTAGAATCCTTGATTCATTCTCAGCTAAGATCTTTCTTATCTTTGAAATGTTTTCTGAATGTACATCAGTTGGGTTTTAGACCAGGTCATAGCACTGGTGTGGTTAACTCTATGGCTGAAAGGCAACATTGTGCTGCCCTCTTCATTGACCATTTCAAAGGCTTTCGATACTGTTGATCACTCACTGCCAATTCGGAGGCTTTCCTCAATTGGCCTAGACCAGCCTGCATGTAACTGGTTTAAAAATGACTTAACAGATAGAACTCAATGTGTAACAGGTTTCCTGGATATTACAAAAAGGTGTCCCGCAGGGGTCGATTCTGGGTCCTGTACTTTTTACTGTTTACATTAACAATATCGACGTGTCTGTAAAAAAAAAAAAAAACTAACATGCACTTGTATGCCGGTAATACTGTTGTTTGTGCGAGTGCCTGGTCAACCGTACGGGAAATATCTGAACTACAGTCTGCCTTCATTGTATTACAGAAACTTTATTGACATGAAATTAGTATTGAATGCAGGTCAAACTAAGTATATGTTGTTCTCTGGAGCACATATAACTCTGATTTAAGCGTATGTATTTTGGATGGTATCCATATTGATTGTGTCCCTGCTTACAAATATCTGGGCATCTGGATAGATATGAAAAGTTGTTTAAAAAGCATATTGATAAGTTAGTAAAAAAGCTGAGAATAAAAATGGTCTTCTGTAGAACTAGGTCCTGCCTCTTGCTAAAGCAGGTTATTCAGTTGACATTCCTATCGGTCGTGGACTGTGGCGACATCATCTGTATGAACGCAGCTGCCACTTCATTAAAGCCGTTAGATGCAGTTTGTCATAGCGCACTGCACTTTAATTACAGGTGACAGTTTTAGTGCTCATCACTGTATTCTTCTGATGTCACGTAGGTTGATACATTGCTAGGTTTATTCGTTTATAAAGCCCTTTTACAGAAAGTCCCCGCTGTACCTAACATCTTCACTAAACTTTCGACATTTGCGTTACCACACCCGGTCTCAGGGATGGTTAACTCTGGAAATTCCTTTTGGTCTCTACTGAGTTAGGTAAATCAGTTTTTGTTCCACAAATAAGGTGCAAGAGAACTATCTTCAACATGTTCTTAAATGTGATGTTCTGGTGCCTTTAGGGGAATTCAGAAAGCTGATTGAGGACCCTATTACTGATGGATGTGATGTTCTGGTGCCTTTAGGGGAATTCAGAAAGCTGATTGAGGACCTTATTACTGATGGATGTGATGTTCTGGTGCCTCTGGGGGGATTCAGAAAGCTGATTGAGGACCCTATTACTGATGGATGTGATGTTCTGGTGCCTCTGGGGGAATTCAGAAAGCTGATTGAGGACCTAATTAATGATGAGTGTGATGTTCTGGTGCCTCTGGGGGAATTCAGAAAGCTGATTAAGGACCTAATTAATGATGAATGTGTTCTTTTTTTTTTATGACCATGTTCTTTCTACTTGCATTTTGTATCTATATTCATGTGTTTTTTTCTGTAATTTATGTAATTCAAGGCACATTGGTAAAATAGACCTTTGGTCTCAGTATGACTGATAAAATAAAGGTTCAATAAAATATTGGAAAGGAGAATCAAGCTCATCGCCGTGTACTTTCACCACCCTGTGAAGTTCATCATAACTTATTTCATCTGTAGGCAAATAAACCGCATGCTTTCCCAAGGAGTCTTAGTGGGAGGACCACACATGCCATCACGTGACACCCCACGTTTACTTCGATATGATGGTTATTATATCAATATTTGCACATAAGCGTTTCCATCGCCATTTCTGGCATAATTAATTTTACAGACACAAAGATCCCACCTTGTCTAGCGTGTTTTATCAACGTTTGGAAAGTGTACAGACAAATGTGCTGTTTCCAACAGGCCTGTCGTGAAATGTTTTATCGGACATGTACTTTACTCGCATAAAAAGGTTGGATGGAAACCTGGTTTATGATCAATAGAAATATGAAAGCACATTTTTCATTGTAAGCTAATTTACTTGTGGCTGCTAGCGGAATAGCGTTGCGCTTCTCTGTCATCTGATGATGGCGACTGTGTTGCAGTTATGTATTTTGTGTGAGGAAAAACTAGAGTTGCACGCTCTATTATTAAAGCAAAAAAAAAAACAGTTGACTTTCGATATAAAACACAGGTGAAATGGTTTAAGACGCAGATTTTTTTTGATGGTCTGCGTTTTGAAAAAGCAGATTTCTGAAAGCTAATGCGACCCTTGGTGTGCTTACGTAGCGCGCGTGTGTGTGTGTACACAATACAGTGATGTCACCTGAGCCGGGATACACGCTGTAGATATCTGCAGCATCAGACCCCCTGATACATTAATAGAACAGTAATAGTTCTATTAATAGAACTACTAATAGTAGTAGTTCTCTGTCTGAATATTTATACACATTCCCACGACTCTTTATATACTACTACATTCCCTAAACAGACCACTAGGGGGAGCTCTGAGACTGGACTGGGGGTGCCCATTAGGAGCAGCACCTGGGTAGAAGTTGCTTGTAGGCACAGATCTAGGATCAGCTTACATTAGTCATTTCCTGTCCTTGACCTTTAGGGCAGGAAAAGTCAAACTGGCCTTAGATCAGTGTTGAGGGTTAGCATCATCTAACTAAAGGGGCATCGGAAGCACACATCTGTGAGTGTCATTAGTCGACAGGTGTGTTTACATCCTGCTCCCTTAAGTGTATAGCTCTATAGCATTAACATCCGCTGGCTCACACACATCTGGCCATGGTGATTGGTGTTTCCATAGCAACCTGACCGGGCCCAGGTGTGCCTGCCAGCTGTGCCATTGGTCCACCGGCTGGGTCACTAGGGACGGGATTGGACGCTTTGAACTTTCTGGTGTTCTGAATTCCATAAGCCCCTGTAGCGTTTCCTTTAGACTGGTTTCATCTCATTCTGATTGGCTGCAGTGGGGGAATTCCTTGATGGTGTGTCCCCCAACTGTATCCCTCATTAAAAGCCTAATATCTGTGTTTTGACTAGATGTGGTACTCCTTTTCCTTTCAAATATTATTTTCTTTGTCCTGCCATCACCTGTTCTTTCTTCCTCTCCCTTTTCCTCCTGGCTGACCTTCCTCTCCCTTTTCCTCCTCTAGGCTGACCTTCCTCTCCTCTCCCTTTTCCTCCTCTAGGCTGACCTTCCTCTCCTTTCCCTTTTCCTCCTCTAGGCTGACCTTCCTCTCCTCTCCCTTTTCCTCCTCTAGGCTGACCTTCCTCTCCTTTCCCTTTTCCTCCTCTAGGCTGACCTTCCTCTCCTTTCCCTTTTCCTCCTCTAGGCTGACCTTCCTCTCCTTTCCCTTTTCCTCCTCTAGGCTGACCTTCCTCTCCTCTCCCTTTTCCTCCTCTAGGCTGACCTTCCTCTCCTCTCCCTTTTCCTCCTCTAGGCTGACCTTCCTCTCCTCTCCCTTTTCCTCCTCTAGGCTGACCTTCCTCTCCTCTCCCTTTTCCTCCTCTAGGCTGACCTTCCTCTCCTCTCCCTTTTCCTCCTCTAGGCTGACCTTCCTCTCCTTTCCCTTTTCCTCCTCTAGGCTGACCTTCCTCTCCTTTCCCTTTTCCTCCTCTAGGCTGACCTTCCTCTCCTTTCCCTTTTCCTCCTCTAGGCTGACCTTCCTCTCCTCTCCCTTTTCCTCCTCTAGGCTGACCTTCCTCTCCTCTCCCTTTTCCTCCTCTAGGCTGACCTTCCTCTCTGTCTGGTTGTTAGGCTGACCTTCCTCTCTGTCTGGTTGTGTGCTTTAAAAGCTCCAGTGTGTTTTCAACATCTGTTCTGTTCCTTTTTCTTTCTAAACCGTCTCTTCCTCTCCTCTCTCTCTCTCTCTCTCTCCTCTAGTGGTGAAGCAGCGTATGCAGATGTACAACTCCCCGTACCGCGGCGTGTCTGACTGCGTGGGCTCCATCTGGAGGCGCGAGGGCCCCGGGGCCTTCTACCGGTCCTACACCACCCAGCTGACCATGAACGTCCCCTTCCAGGCGCTCCACTTCATGACCTACGAGTACCTCCAGGAGCTGCTCAACCCCCACAGACAGTACAACCCTTCCTCTCACGTCATCTCCGGGGCGCTTGCCGGGGCCATTGCCGCTGCCGCCACCACCCCACTGGACGTCTGTAAGACCCTCCTCAACACCCAGGAGGCCCTAGCGGTCCATGCCGAGGTCCCAGGAGCGCTGGGGGTTGGAGCAAGTGTAGGGACGGCGTCGGCCACTGGGGGGCGCCACATCTCAGGATTAGGGGAGGCGTTCCGGACTGTGTACAGGATGGGGGGCGGGGCAGCGTTCTTTAAGGGCGTCCAGGCCCGGATCATCTATCAGATGCCCTCCACCGCCATCAGCTGGTCCGTCTACGAGTTCTTCAAGTACGTCATCACCAAGCGCCAGTACGAGAGAAGGCTGCACCACCGAGACGGAGAGAAGTAGAAAAGGAGGGATGACCTTCACTCAAAATGTCCCCCATTGAACCCACCCCCATAGAGATGTACTAGAGGGCTCATCTCCTACCTTTGGGCCAAGTTCCCCCTCTGTCTAACTCTATGCCCACCCCTCCTCTGACCATTTGAGCTCTGACCTTCTAAACAAACCAGGAAATGAAAGCCCCCCCCCCCACTCGTGGTTTTGTCTAGAAGAGATACAGCTTTTGTCAAAATTCACCTTACGCAGCAGGTTTAGAACTTACGCAGCAAGTTAGGAGAATTGACGTAGCAGTTTAGGAGAATTAGGTTAAGGTTAGCAAAAGTTACTTTTTTTTTTTTTGTCAAAAGCTGTATCCCATCTACACCTGACCTCCTCTTATCCCCTCAAATAGGAGAACAAGTCCCCGACCTTCACGTAGTTTATTATAGACATACTGTACATGGCACTTTAATTCAAATATACACTCACCGACCAGTTTATTAGGTACACCCATCTAGTACCGGGTCAGACTCCCTTTGCCTCCAGAACAGTCTGAATTTTTCGGGGCATGAATTCTACAAGGTGTCGGAAACATTATTTTCTCAATTGGTATCAAGGGACCTAATGTGTGACAGGAAACATTCCCCACGCCAGTACACCACCGCCACCAGCCTGTACCGTTGACATCAGGCAGGAAGGGTCCATGGACTCATGCTGCTTACGCCAAATCCTAACTCTGCCATCAGCTTGAATGCAACAGGAACCGGGATTTGTTGGACCAGGCGATGTTGGTCCATTCCTCAATTGTCCAGTTTTGGTGATCGTGTGCCCACTGGAGCTGTTTCCTGTTGTTTTTAGCTGATCGGAGTGGAACCCGGTGTGGTCGTCTGCTGTGGTAGCCCATCGGTGACGAGGACCGACAAGTTGTGTGTTCTGCACACTGTTGTACTGCGCCGTTATTTGTCGGTCTGTGGCCCGCCTGTTACCTTGCACCATTCTCGTCAACGAGCTATTTTGGCCCACGGGACTGCCGCTGACTGGATGTTTTTTTGTTTGTCGCACCATGGACTGTCGTGCGTGAAAAGCCCAGGAGGGCAGACGTTTCGGAGATATTGGATCTGGCGTACCCGGCACCGGCGATCATACCGCGCTCAACGTGGCTTAGGTCACTCGTTTTGAACTGAATGCCTCGATGCCTGTCTGCCTGCTTTATATAGCAAGCCACAGCCACGTTACTCACTGTCTGTAGGAGCGATCCATTTTGGTGAAGGAGCTGGTGTACCTAATAAACTGTCCGGTTACTGTATATATTAGAATTATATTTAATATGTCTGCAATTCCATACTATAACCACTAGGGGGCTTTGAATCTCATCCTCCCTCCATTGACTTTATGGACAGATCTAAAAATCCCAATAATATCTACTTTCTCCTGCAAATGTGCACTCAGTTCACTACTTCCCACCAATCTTATAGCATTGGGTTGGTGGAGGCATGGGCTAGTCAGTTTCCACCATATTTCTTCCACCAGTCATTTCCTTTCAAATCAGTGAAGGGAAGTGAACAAGGGCACACTGGGAGGAAGGTGAGGTCATGGGGACGTAGCCCAAGTGAAGACATCTGTATTGGGTGATGACTGGAGTCAGTGGATTCAGCATAAAGGATATATCTATAGTCAATACTACCGCTGGACTATATTTAGATTAACGTCTAGAATTCTGAAACGGGAATTAAATCACCAGAAATAGTTTCATTTCATACGCTATTTAAAACAACTGCCTTTTCCATCTTTGAGATAATGATTTGGCTTGTGTTAACTTATTTCTCTGCCTATATGTATACATTGAGGAATATGAGTATTTTAACTTGGAGTATTCAACTTAACACTGGAGTTGATCATGGCAGTGGTGTTGACTGTGTGTGGATGTGACTGACTGACTGAGGAAGAGAGAAATAAAATAGGAGTGCAAAGCTCTAGAACTTTGAGTGCAAAGCTCTAGAACTTTGAGTGCAAAGCTCTAGAACTTTGAGTGCAAAGCTCTAGAACTTTGAGTGCAAAGCTCTAGAACTTTGAGTGCAAAGCTCTAGAACTTTGAGTGCAAAGCTCTAGAACTTTGAGTGCAAAGCTCTAGAACTTTGAGTGCAAAGCTCTAGAACTTTGAGTGCAAAGCTCTAGAACTTTGAGTGCAAAGCTCTAGAACTTTGAGTGCAAAGCTCTAGAACTTTGAGTGCAAAGCTCTAGAACTTTGAGTGCAAAGCTCTAGAACTTTGAGTGCAAAGCTCTAGAACTTTGAGTGCAAAGCTCTAGAACTTTGAGTGCAAAGCTCTAGAACTTTGAGTGCAAAGCTCTAGAACTTTGAGTGCAAAGCTCTAGAACTTTGAGTGCAAAGCTCTAGAACTTTGAGTGCAAAGCTCTAGAACTTTGAGTGCAAAGCTCTAGAACTTTGAGTGCAAAGCTCTAGAACTTTGAGTGCAAAGCTCTAGAACTTTGAGTGCAAAGCTCTAGAACTTTGAGTGCAAAGCTCTAGAACTTTGAGTGCAAAGCTCTAGAACTTTGAGTGCAAAGCTCTAGAACTTTGAGTGCAAAGCTCTAGAACTTTGAGTGCAAAGCTCTAGAACTTTGAGTGCAAAGCTCTAGAACTTTGAGTGCAAAGCTCTAGAACTTTGAGTGCAAAGCTCTAGAACTTTGAGTGCAAAGCTCTAGAACTTTGAGTGCAAAGCTCTAGAACTTTGAGTGCAAAGCTCTAGAACTTTGAGTGCAAAGCTCTAGAACTTTGAGTGCAAAGCTCTAGAACTTTGAGTGCAAAGCTCTAGAACTTTGAGTGCAAAGCTCTAGAACTTTGAGTGCAAAGCTCTAGAACTTTGAGCGCAAAGCTCTAGAACTTTGAGCGCAAAGCTCTAGAACTTTGAGCGCAAAGCTCTAGAACTTTTGAGCGCAAAGCTCTAGAACTTTGAGCGCAAAGCTCTAGAACTTTGAGCGCAAAGCTCTAGAACTTTGAGCGCAAAGCTCTAGAACTTTTGAGCGCAAAGCTCTAGAACTTTTGAGCGCAAAGCTCTAGAACTTTTGAGCGCAAAGCTCTAGAACATCATATAGAGAATAATGTGCCATTTGGGACAGAACCTCTGAGAATGGTAGGAGGGTGTACTACACCTCCAGTCTACCAGACTGTTGAGAGTTATGGACTTTGTTTCAAATGGCACCCGATTCCCTTTATAGTGCACTACTTTTGACCAGGGCCCACAGGGAGCGGAAGACATTTCCCTTGGGAGTGCGTGCAGTGTCCCAAATGGCATCTTGGCCCCTATATGTGTACTATTGATCACGGCTCATATGGATCTGTTCAAAAGTAGTGCACTATATAGGGAATACGGTGCCATTTGGGACAGAACCTTCTGAACACGCACCGCTTTCTAGCACTTATAGTCATTTAAAGTAATGTGTTGTAACTAATCATTAAATAGTAACTCACATACATGTAGTTACTTATCCTATGGTAACCTATAGGAACATTTTACTACATACACATGGCCTTCGAATCAGCCGCCATGAGTCAAACGCACAAATGCAAAGTCCTGCTGGACCCTAACCTTCATTTCTGAAGCCATAATATTACAGAAAAGAACATGTGTAAATAGAACTATCCTATCCTAGATGAACTCATTCTAGATGTAAAGGAGTAGAGTTTCAGACAAGTGTTCTGGAACCGACCTGATAAGTGAAGATTTAATATATAGGTTCCTTCATTTTATGGTTGAAAAATCCTGGGAACTTTTCAAAATTCTCAGTATATCCAGAAATGTTCCTGTAATCGTTAGGAAAAAAGCAGGGCATCTTGAATCCCCCAACAATGACTTGTTGAAAAACTTGGAATTTGGGGAAGGTTACAGGAATTTTGGATCCTTGTAATCGGTTACTTGGCATGATATCCCCCTCACATAGACCAACCACCTGCCACCCAGAACGGCACCCTGTAGAAACAACATACTACAACATACTGAATACACAAGTAGCGAACATCGTTTTGTATATGATGTTAACAGTTAACTTAAAGGGGAAGTTCACTATTTTACAACTTTATATCAGATGGTTCCTCATCCTGAAAGTAGTCAATGGGCCAGAAGAAACTAATCCATGCTTCAGGTTTTTTTAAACAACCACTACAAATGTCAGCCAACTTTAGCCACCACTAGCTCCTAAAATACTGAACTTCCCCTTTAAAGGAGTTGGTGAGAGGAAAGGTAACTGATTTGTAGGAGTGTTTCCTGTCGTATGCCATGTTTTGAGAGTGGAAACCAAAGACTGAAAGAATGGGGGATGGGTGAATTTGACGTGATGAAAATGAGGAAAAGCTAGAGAAGAGGACTGATCTGTATTGAGAGAAACTTCTTCCTGTATTATTTTGTGAATTGTAAATAAATAGTCGCTAACGGGCAGCGCCTCGCAGAAGCAGGGTCTTTTCTTGGGACGGCTGCACCCACGTGCTGGAGAGAAATTATCCATTACAATGTGTCCCGTCTCTTTTTTCGTGAAAATGTTCTGTAAGAAATGTCTATTTTAACAGTAAAACACTGGAAAAGGTCATGTTAAAACTGCAGTCTAACTTTTTTATTTTGTCATAGAAAGTATTGCCCCTGCACTTGGCATACTGAGGTGGCAGGTAATTGCTCTTGCCTACCCCTCCTCACTCCTTAGTCCTCTTCCATCCCTACCCCTCCTCCTCACAAACCCTGTGTCATCTCTCTCTCTCTGTCTCTCTCTGTGTGTGCGCACACGGGCGGGCGTAGGCATATATTTTCAAGAACAGTCTCAGCTGTAGCCAGCCTATACAGCCCTGTCCATAGTTTGATAAATTGTGTGTCGGTGTTTTAATGTGGGATGAAAATCTAAACCCTCTTCATCAGTGATGCAGCTGGTGGCAGCTGAAACACACACAGACAGTTTCTGCAGCCCAAATGTCACCCTATTCCCTATTTAGTGCACTACTTTAGACCAGGGCCTATAGGGCTCTAGTCAAAGGTAGTGCACTTTGTAGGGTCATTTGGGACGCAGGATAATAACAAATCATCATAGCCTTGAGTGGATTGTGTGTAAATAACATCCGTCATAATTAAGTTTGGTAATATTGCGCGTGTCAGCTGTATCGGCACCCCTATGATATCCAGCTATTGAGATATACAGGTAACTGCCAAAATAAAGGAAACATTTGAGTACATGAGAGAGAGAGAGAAAGTGTATATATGAGTTAATTAAGCAATTAACATCCCATCATGCTTAGGGTCATGTAGGAAACTGCCCAGTTGTCCATTATTTTGGCTGCCATGACCAGAAGAGATTTTAGTGATTTGAGAGAGGGGTCTCAAAGGAGCATAGGTGGTTTAAAGTAAGAGAGTGTGTGTGTGTGTGTGTCATTCACCAGATCTCAACCCAATTCAATACTTATGGCAGATTCTTGAGTGGCGCCTGAGACAGCATTTTCCACCACCATCAACAAAACACCAAATGATGGAATTTCTGGTGGAAGAACTGTCGCGTCCCTGCAACGTAGTTCCAGAATCTATGCCAAGGCGCATTGAAGATGTTCTGGTGGCTCATGGTGGCCCAACGCCCTATTAAGACACTTCAGAATATTGTTTCCTTTATTTTGGCAGTTACTTGTATGTTTTACACAAGAATAATGCCTCCTGGAAATACACAGAGAATGATGAATGTCTGGGCTATCCACAGTCATACTGGTTCTGAATTGCAGCCAGAGAAACGACAGCCCGAGGTGTACCATGCTACAGTAGCGTATGGGGCCTAGCCTATATCAGGATAGGATAATTTTAGGATAAAATTACTAGGGGTCAAATCCATTTACATTCAAGTCAATTCAGTAAGTACACTGAAATTTCAGTTCTGCTCAATGCTTTTTAATATGGAAAATGTGGAATTGGAATTTGTTTCACTTTCCGAATTGAACTGGAATTGACCCCAACCCTGTTAGATGGCCAACGTTGGTGAAATAGGTCTAAGCAAAAAAAATAATGATTTAGTCATACTCCTCATTCTTGTGCACTTCCCTTAAGGCGTTTACAGATGGGCCGCTGCTTTTTTAGCTAACATGCCTCTCCTGTCTTTGGCAAATGACAGGAGTGGCAAGGAGTGGAATGTACTAGCTGAACAGAGACGGCGACCAGGCCTCTCTAGGCCGGAGTCTGAACATAAGCCATAGAACAGAACAGACTGAACAAGCTGCTGGTTAGTCCTGAAGGAGCAGAGACGGCGACCAGGCCTCTCTACGCCGGAGTCTGAACATAAGCCATAGAACAGAACAGACTGAACAAGCTGCTGGTTACTCCTGAAGGAACAGAGACGGCGATCAGGCCTCTAGGCCCGAGTCTGAACATAAGCCATAGAACAGACCAGACTGAACAAGCTGCTGGGTCATCCTGAAGGAACAGGGCAGAAGCATAATAAAAAGTCCATTACTCAGACAGTTTTCATTTAAAGGGTGTTTCTCATTTGAACCAAACACACAGCAATTCTTTACTTCATGACCTTGGGACTATAAGGTTCTATCTAACATTTTGGTAAAAAAATGAGTTCTTCACAGAGTTTCTCTTTAGGTGGTCCTTTACATGTGAGATTGTTTTAAAAAAAGTACATTTACAAAGAATTGTTTTTAAAGTTCTATCTGGGCAAACACCATAACTTTGCAGTGAGGTTCTGTCTGCAATCCAATCACACTGCTGGGTTGACAATTAAAAATAGTTGTATGTAGGGTATTTACAGTGCATTCGGAAAGCCGTTCCCTTTTTCCACATTTAGTTAAAATACAGCCTTACTCTAAAATTGATTAAATAAATGTTTTCCTCATCCAACCACACACAATATCCCATAATGACAAAGCGAAAACAGTTTTTGAGAAATGTTTTGAAAATAAAAAAAAACGTATTTACATAAGTATTCAGCCCCTTTGCTATGAGACTTGAAATTGAGCTCTGGTCTGGTGCATCCTGTTTCCATTCATCACCCTTGAGATGTTTCTAAAAACTTGATTGGAGTCCACCTGTGGTAAATTCAATTGATTGGACATGTTTTGGAAAGGCACACACCTGTCTATATAAGGTCCCACAGTTTACAGTGTATGTCAGAGCAAAAAAACAAGCCATGAGGTCGAAGGAATTGTCCGTAGAGTTCCAACACAGGATTGTGTCAAGGCACAGATAAAACAGTGGCCTCCATCATTCAAGAAAACAGTGGCCTCCATCATTCTTAAATGGAAGAAGTTTTGAACTACCAAAAATACTCTTCCTAGAGCTGGCCAACTGAGCAATCGGGGGAATAGGGCCTTGGTCAGGGAGGTGACCAAGGCCCGATGGTCACTCTGACAGAGCTCCAGAGTTCATCTTTGGAGATGGGAGAACCTTCCAGAAGGACAACAATCTCTGCAGCACTCCAGCGATAAGGCATTTATTATAGAGTGGCCAGACGGAAGTCACTCCTCAGTAAAAGGCACATGACAGCCCGCTTGGAGTTTACCAAAAGGCACCTAAAGGACTCTGACCATGAGAAACAAGATTCTCTGGTCTGATGAAACCAAGATTGAACTAAATTTTAGAATGAGGCTGTGATGTAACAAAATGTGGAAAAAATCAAGGGGTCTCAATACTTTCCGTGTGTGTGTGTGGGTGTTATATACACTGAACAAAAATATAAACGCAACATGTAAAGTCTTGTTCCTATGTTTCATGAGCTGAAATAAAATATCCCAGAAATGTTCCATACACACAAAAATCTTATTTCTCTAATTTTGTGCATGAATTTGTTTACATCCCTGTTAGTGAGCATTTCTCCTTTGCTTAGATAATCCATCCACCTGACAGATGTGGCATATCATCAAGCTGATTAATCAGTATGGTCATTACACAGGTGCACCTTGTGCTGGGGACAATAAAGGCCACTCTAAAATGTGCAGTTTTGTCACAACTCAATGCTACAGATATCTCAAGTTTTGATGGAACGCTCAATTGACATGCTGACTGCCGGAATGTCCACCAGAACTGTTGCCGGAGAATTTTATGTTAATTTCTCTACCATAAGCCGTCTCCAATGTCATTTTACAAAATTTGGCAGTACGTCTAACCGGACTCACAACCGCACACCACGTGTATCCACGCCAGCACAGGATCTCTTCACCTGAGGGATTGAGGGATAATCTGAGAACAGCCACCCAGACAGCTGATGAAATTGAGGAGTATTTCTGTCTGTGACAAAGACCTTTGGGGAAAAACTCATTCTGATTGGCTATGCCTGGCTCCTCAGTGGGTGGGCCTGGCTCCCAAGTAAGTGAGCCTCTGGCTGCGCCCCTGCCCAGTCATGTGAAATGCATTAATTAGGGCCTAATGAATTTATTTAAATTGACTGATTTCCTTATATGAACTGTAACACAGTAAAATCTTTGAAATTGTTGCATGTTGCATTTATAGTTTGGTTCTGTATACTTATTGAGGCATGAAAGAGGAAGACATCACTTTAAAAATACTATCTGAAAACCATACATTTTGCAGATAGAACGTAATAGTCCCACCAGTGGAGGTTCTAGACCCTTTCAACTGGGGGGGCCAAGCTGGGGCCAGTTGTACTGTTAGAGGGGCCAGTTACATTAGACGTTATTGTTGTCATATTGTTTTCTTCACTTCATTGCAGGCATTAGTAGGCAAAAGACCATGTAAAGACCTAGTAAATGTGTGGGTTTAATTAGTGTTCCGCGTTGCCACTGTCTAATAACGGATGTAAAAAAAGAACGATAGCAAAAATGTGTTGTGCAAAAATTATTTCATACTCCACATTTAGGGGGGCCACAAGGGGGTCCAAAATTGTTGTCACAGGGGCACTGGCCCCCCCTGGCCCCCCCTAGAACCGCCAGTGAGTCCCACGTCTTTGATCATTTATATCGTGGGTTCTGGTCCTCGTTTTAAATTACTTAAAAAAAAACTTTTTCAGAAGAATGTCCATAACGTAAGCTGTTTATGGTAGAAACAAATACAGGTGCCTTAGAGCAGTGTTTCCAAAACTCGGTCCTGGGGACCCCTTGGGTTCATGTTTTCGTTTTTGCCCTAGCACTACACAACTGATTCAAATAACCAACTCATCATCAAGCTTTGATTGTTTGAGTCAGCTGAGTAGTGTTAAGGCATAGACCAAAACGTGTACCCAGGGGGGGCCTCAGGACCGACGTTGAGAAATCCTGTCTTAGAGCATGTTTATGGCCCTTGGGAAAGACGTTGTTTTTGTCTTGTTTTATATTAATACGAAAACTTCCATGGAAGGGTTATTTCACTAAAATTACAATCTTACCACATTTTATTGATAACTAGCACGTAGTTTACTGACTGGGTGTCAGAGCACAGAATACTACATCAGTTTACTCCTCCAAAGCTAAGCTATAGCACTGTTGCTAGTTATCCATAGGATATAGTGTGTTTGTCATGTTAGGGAACTATCACTTTAACAAATGTGTGATGAACAATAATTAATATATTTGATGATGCCATTGGAAAGAAGGCATATTATCTTTATTTAATCATGAAATGTCTGTAGCCTACTTTTCTTTTGAAATAATTTGTACATTCTGTGCCAGACAGAACCTCATGGCTGAACGCAGGTTGACATTTCAGAGCCATAAGGTTCTATCTGCGATTGCACCCTCCTAAAAAAACATCTTTACAAATGTTTTAGGATTTTGATACCCTGCACTTTAGGTAGCCTACCTTTTAAGGTGATGCTATTAATGTGTTATGAAAAAAAAATTCACTACAAAACAGTTCTGAGATCTGGGATGTGAAAATTGTAATGCTCAATATATCAGAATTATGCTTTGCGCACATAGATCCTTGTAGTCCCATGGCTTCAATTTGGCAAGAATAGTTAGTCACAAAAAGCGTTCAAATAGACTACATTTGTATGTTTTATTTTGGGGTGAGTTGAAGTGTCCTGTGTGATTCAGCTAGGCTGGGGTGCTAATCGGTTGCCACGTAACAATAATACAATGTTATTGTTAGCCTCGCGCATGTAAACGATGAAAGTTGTGTTGGTCAGCTCTGGATGAATGATTCCCACCGAAATTTCCCAGAAACGAGGTCTGTTTTGACCTAGAAAGTAGCATTGGGTGGTTATCGTGTAAGGCCTAGATCAGAGAGGGGATAAATATTTAGATGTTTGCGGCTGATGGACGACCTAGTCACGGCCCGGTTGGAGGTCCGCACCCGCGCCAAAGCCTGGTTCCCAGCACAAGAAACAGTGAAACTTGGATGACAAACTTGGCAAGGAGAAGAAATCGGTTAAAACGAAAATGTTCAGCTGTTTGGATGTCTGATGCTGTCTGTAAACCATAGTGCCTATATTAACGGCCTATAGACCTCTACTTTAGTCCATTGTCTAGCCAGCCCTATATGCTGCATCATGCCATAGCCGCATACACAACCGACATCCAGTGCTTAATTTGTAAATCATGAGGTACAGAAACAAAAAGTGATTGCGAGAGGGGGTGACCTGGGGAGCTCTGCGATACCGGAACGCATGAGAAACAAATGTCCTTTATAATAATACAACATTGCATGCATATCACTACATTGTTATAGTGGCATAGAGCAGTAGTGTAGAGGCATTACAGAAGTTGCACACATGGGGGAAATGTTTAGTGGACTTGGATCCGGGAAAATTTTTGCTTTTTATAAACGCATTTCATGCAATTCTACGTCCTTTTACATTACTGAATACTTTGGCATAATCTTTTTGAATGCTGCGTTCAAGACAACTGGGAACTGAAAATCTCATACTTACGACTTCAGTGCATTCAAGACAACTGGGAATTCGGAAAAAAACTAGCACCGACTGGGCAAATTCATTTTGAACGGTCATCCAACTCGGAATTCCAAGTCTCGAACCCAGGCCTCTTTCTAGAGCTCCGACTTTCCAACCTGAAGATCACTGACGTAATGATTTGACCTCGTTTTTCCCAGTTGTCTTGAAAGCACCATAATAGGCCCTACTGCACAAATGATCGAAATGACAGGCTACTTTGACACTGACAAACTGAGAATTAAGGAAGAGACAACTCGAATGAACTTTTTCATAGCTTTTATTATAATTTTTACATTGCAAAAAGTGAGAGAGAAAAAATGTCATGCCATTAGAGGTACCGGAACAAAACAGTCCAAAATCGAGAAATGCCAGATCCTGTTCCGACAGGATCCAGCTCAAATTAAGCACTGGCGACATCCCATATCATCCAATGGTTAACTGCAGTCTTTAACTAACATTTCTTCTCTGCTTGAGGAATGTGATGACAACAGTTGATTCTTTCTTGCTTCCTTCCTCCCCTGCCCCTCTTCCTCCTATCCCAGTTATGATTGCGCGCGCGCTGTTTGGGCACGTCCAGGTGAAAACATGGCTTTGTTATTTCGATTTTGACGACGCGAGGAAGAGAGGTATATTGTGTGTGTGCGCGCACTTCAGTTTGGAATGTGTGTGTGTGTGTGTGGGGTAACCGCACTTACAGGTAAATACAGTAGGTGCGGGTGGTTATATTTACCTTTCTCTCTTTAGTGGAGTGGTTACTAAAGACCCCGACGATGAATCAAACCAACCGCGGTACTGTAAAGCAACAACTGGAGGCGGTGTCATGTGTCTTCAACCCGCATCAGCAAGGGCCGTGCTGCGTCCCAAATTACACCCTACTCCCAATATTGTGCACTACTTTTGATGAGATCCCTGGCTGCAATATAGGGAATAGGGTGCCAGGCCCTCCTTAGGGCGTGTTGTTTCATTCGTTCTCTTCAAAACCAAACCTATCCACTTCTCTTTCACTCTGAAAGACTCTAGTTTCCATACAGTTCTCTTCTGGTCAGAACTGATCTTAATAAGTGGCACCCAATCGGACACCTTTTGTCCAAAGACGGTCCAATTAAGAGAATTTGGCCCGATTCGAACCTTTCTGGAACCAATCTCTCTTTCTTTGTGATTATTTGTGTGCCTGTCAACTATTGTTTATTGTAATGTTGTGTAAACTCCTAGATTTCATGCATCTGTTTTTGTGTGTTATTCTTATTTTATGCATGCATATTTGTTTATTCTTAAAGTATTTTCTGACATTTCGACACACACACACACACAGCTGTGTAGATTTAAAGAGCAATAATGACTAATAAGTGTTTAATAGGTCTTAATCTGCCATCTGAGAGGAAAACACACAAACGGCTCCGGATACGGTTGTGGTTAGGTTTAGTGTTAACAGTTTAGGGTCATGTGTAGAGAGAACCGCATAACCAAACTGTTTGCGTGAGTGTGTCACAATGTCAGAAAATATTTTAAGAATAATAGCATAATTAAAAAAATATATGCATGGCGTAAAATAAAACATATTCATCCATAAAAATCACATTTAAGCATTGGCTGCTTTAACTCTAGGCCTATTGAAAAAGCTTGACCAAATTGCAAGTGTGTCAATAGCCTAATTGAAACCAACCTTTTCTGGTATTTTTCGATGGATGTTGATGTCAAATCATTCTTTTTTTATTGTATTGACATAAGGCTAAATTAACCTTCCCATTCCACTCATGGAGAATCGATTAGAATCTTAATTTTCCCATTTGTGTTGTTCTTCCTCGTGGTCACCGCTTCTCTTTATCTCAGTTCCACGTCACTCCAACACAGCAAGCTGAAGCTTGCTCTGGTCCTTTGAATTTGAGAGCCTCACACCACCATTGGGTATTCTAAACTACCAGCTCTCACAGTCTCACGTTAGAATTAGACGTTCATCCGAATGGTTAAGCTAAGGGTTAAGGTTTGGGATAGCTTTAAAGCAAAAATATCAAAAACAACTTTCTGTTGCTGGATTCGAACTTGCATCCCCATCCCATAAAGCCTAGCGAAACCTACTTGAAGGTAACAGCGCTCACTGTGGCACCTAGTGTTTCAACGTCATCTCCCGACGTCCTCATACCTGGATGGACGTCAAATACTGGCTTGTGTCACGAGTGTCCTGGCTGATTCTAAAACCGAAGCAAATCAGAAACGTAAACTCTGCTGCTAGCGAGGCTGCTAGCGTCCTGAGGCGACGCCATGCTGTCGCCAAATCTATTTACATACATCAAGTGGATGGTCCCGCACTGTGACAGCAGGTATGCTCTATGGCTCTACTCCTGAAGCAGCCGTGAAGTGAGAACGCCAGCTAGACTCTAGTCTAGAACGTTGCTTATCAGCGGGTGCCAAGCTCGAGGCCTCCTTTTGTTCACGTCTCAATTAATCCCCATTAGTAGTGCGAGAGCATTAGGGGAGTCCTGATTGGCTTAAATCTGTTTTGGGCCCAACAGGAGATTAGGGAGAGCAGGGTCCCGATATAGAGCCCCGGATAGGTTAAGACAGTAGTCGAGTCGTTCCAAACCATCAGGGTTTATTTTTTGATCTAGACATATCTAGCCGAAGAGGTACGCCTGGTCGTCTATTGAGGAGAAGGAGAGGACAGGAGGGGTGAACTGGTTGAGTGTGTGGTTGTGGAGTGAGCATATCTTGCGACTCTGAGGGATAAGGGAAAGACGAAAAACAAATTTAGCAAAGGAGGATGAGAGTTGTCAGGGAGCTTAGGAAAATAATTCTACAACGATTGACTATTTGGAGAGTCACAATCCTGTCTTCAGCCCAAAAGTTCCGTTGAATTATTCAGTTGAACTGTTCTTGTGGCCTGTAGCGCATAAACCGTGCATGATTGCTTGTGATTTTACAACTGCTTCTAATAGTCTATTATTGCAACACTGTTATTCAATAGTAACAATATATACTAATAATAGGTCTAATAACAACAATAACAATAATTATTATGTATTATTAGTATTATACTATTATTAAAGGGCGGCGCACAATTGGCCCAGCGTCGTCTGGATTTGGCCGGTGTAGGTCGTCATTGTAAATACGAATTTGTTCTTAACTGACTTGCCTGGTTAAATAAAGGTTACATAAAAATATGTTTAACTTCAAGAATGTATCGTAGGCCTATCGCTGGTTCCTGTTTTAACCAGACCTGTCCAATAGGCCCAGCGTTTATCTGAAAGCATGCTCAATTTATGTCGAGTATAGGAGCCTCTCCCCTCTCCTCCCTTCAAAATATGTCTCCAGAAGATTATGCTGCATGACAACACTTCAACTATTCTCGCGCTCTGACGCTTTCCCACGGGGAGCTCACTTAAGCTAGGCCAACAGTGATCCTTCCTTTCCCAGTCCCTATAACAGTGGTTACGTCCCAAATGGCACCCTATTGCCAATATAATGCCCTATGGGCCCTGGTCAAAAGTAGTGCACTATTAAGGGAATATGGTGCAATTTGGGACGCACTGAGTGTGTTCATCTGATGCTTTAGTTTAGCTCTTTAGTAATAAGAGATTCTCCCCCATTGTGCGTCCTAAATGACACCTTATTCCCTATATCGTCTAGTCCATTGCTTTTGTCCAAGGCCCATGTAAAATATTGGACTAAATAAGGAATAGGGTGCCATTTGGGAGGTATCCTCAGAGATTCTTCCCAGACCAGTTCTTATGGCGCTCATCGACAGGGCCGTGTGATGACGGCTGCTCCTCGTCTGGATTATGTCTTTGGCCTGAACCGCTGCTCGCGTGTCTGTCTCTCTACTCGCGTTCTGCAGATCTGCCCACGATGGTATGCGTGAGCCTGGCGGTTTCCCACAGAGCCGGGACAACGGCATTGCCGCCAGAGACTAGCTCTGTCTGTCATGATTAAAATATGAGAAATTGAACAATTGTAGGCTAACGTGAACGAAAAAAGTATGCACAAAAATGGTTAAATAAAACGTTTATCCACGATGTTTGGCTGTTACAAATAGGAACGAGGACAGGTTTGAGCCGCCCATAAGGAATAGTGAATTCAGATGATCACATAGTGGGAAAATTAAACATCATATTGTCTACTCATTGAAGTCCATGTGGGCTGCTATGTTAATCTTTTAATAAATTAGACTTATCAAGTTTCTTAGATTTATGTGTCTTAATAAAAATGTTCAGTGTGTATTGAATGACTGACATTGAGTCTATAGTCTATGCTAGGCTATTTCAAATAGCTTAGGCTATCAAACTCTGGTATTTTCGACGTGTTGCAAAATTGAGTAAAGAAAGATCAAATACCTATTGATTATATTTCTATTCTGTAAAAATATCATTTTCTCATAACGCAATGCCCCATTTCTCATAACCAGGCCGCCATGCTTCTTCTCCTCCTTGAATTCTCTCTACTCCTTGTCCTCAATTTTTCAGCAGATAGACAGAAATGGTGAAACTTGTAGCAATAATAACCGTTCATTCACACAGCCGCCCCCCGCTGCCTAACCTCCAGCCCTGCTGCCCCGGCTGGGGCTCTCCCTCCCCGCCCCAATCAGAGGCCCTTTCTTCGTGAACAAAAACCTCCCCAAAAGCGAACAAAAGTGAACACTTTTTTCCCCCTCATCCCAATCGCAGTATAGCGCAGCCAGTTAAAATAACGCACTGCCTGTGCCTCAATTTGGAATATTAGGACGTCAATCTCTCAGCTCTTGGGTTCTTTTGTCTTTGCTGAGTGGCCGGGCCAGCCTACCATACACCTTTTGTCCAGGAATCCAATAAGGCCTATTATTCGGCCTCTCCAGCCCCGCTCGAGCTGCTTCTTTCAGGGTATTTTAGGTTGCTAATCGCGTCCTTAAAGCGCCTCAAATGGAGAATAACTTCCTCTTTTCACACAGACTGGCACCCGCACAATTAATTCGAGTGTGCCTGTTGCCTGGCCTTCTCCAACCACATTTCCAACTGGCAAGATTTTCTAACAAAGCTGTGGCTAACAACCTGAATCAGACGAGCACAAAAAAAAGCTATTTTCATGTGTTCGAATAAGTAGGCTACAATTGCAAATATAGAATAGGCCATTTTGAATTCAGTTTTCATTGAAATATTGTGCACCGGTTCAGTGAAATTGTGTCTAAGGAGAGAGAATTAGTCTTTTTTTTGTCTTGATATCCATGTCGTATCTTGCCAAGAGGCCGTTCATGCCTCAATGTAGTCTATTCATTGTCAGTCGTCTACTTTAGATGTGGCTTTTTGAAGATGATTGTGATGAAAGTGATTTGCAGAGATGATTCTTATCCAGCATGTTGTAACATTATTGCTTATTGCTATCCCCATTGCATATACTCGTAATTAAAGGCACATCGAAAAGCAGGTGATATTTCAACAATATCAGACATCTTGACAAATTAGAAACAACTTGTAGATAACGGGAAGTTAGCCTAACCATCTCTCTCTCTCTCTCTCTCTCTCTCTCTCTCTCACACACACACACACACACACACGCACACACACACACACACACACACACACACACACACACGCACACACACACACACACACACACACGCTCACACACACGCACACACACACGCACACTGGGAGAATTAGGATCCCACCATAGAAAACTCTCAAGAGCCTCACAAAGAATGTAGTGGACCGTGGAAAGTTTGCGCAAAGTAGCAAAATATGGAATTTATTCGTTTTCGAAAGCAAGTTATGAGATTTTATATAATTGTGTTAGTTGTGTTCAGAGCCCAAGGTTGGGCAGTTTCTGCCATTCCAGGATTTTTTAAATGAGAAAAATGGAATTAATAAAATAAATGTCAATTAATTACATGAGCTTGAAAACAATCAAACACTCTCCCTCTCTTCTCATGTCACCATGGCTAAAGAAATATTAGAAATATCAAGCAAATCCTCGAGAACAGTAGATTGGGAGCTCCACCTATAGGCCATCAGTGTTGAATAATCCGGACATCCTTTTAAGCACATGCTTACAAGTAACTAGACCACTCTTACTCCGTATATCACAATTACCAAACGTCTAGTCTCGTGATTAGGCCTATCCTATATATCCAACGTTAACTGGATAGTTGGTCATTCAAATAAAATGCGACCGTTGTTGGTCATAAATCAATTTCAACCGTTACGCACAGCTTCTTTCTGACGACCGTCACCGAGAGTGTTGAATGTGCGCCTTTTCAGTCTTAATCCAACGGCACCCACCCCACCAGGCAGACACGAAGGCCTACAACTACATCAAACCAACACTGTTTCCGATATACTGCTGAGAAATAACTCTCTTTGGTTTAAAAAGGGGATGAACCCTTTCAAAAACTGCATGAGAGGATTCGATTAATGTCACCGGTGTGGGTGTAAAACAATGCTCTGGTTTGATCCAGGGTGTAACCGGAGTGGGGCTACCAGGCCCGGATCCCTTGCAGTGAGCCCTGACATGTCGTGACCGCTGTCCCTTGGTGCGTTTGGGGCTGGGGAGAGGCGCTAAGCCCCCCAATGTTCCCCAAGTTCATGGCCATGAAGGGGTTAGCCGTGGTGGTTGGGGGGAGAGTAGGGATACTGGTGTAAGTACAGCTGTAGTTGCTGTTGTATGCCGGGTTGTTGTACGTGTAGGCCGGGTATCCGTTGTAACTATAGGGGTTCGACCCGTACGGAGCATTGTAGTTCTGAGTCCCACCAAGACAGGGCTTCCCATCCCGGACCAGGACCGGCACCGCGACTCGTCTTGGCGGGGGAGGATGGTGGTGTCCCGCCAGCTCCAGGGACTTGTCCTGCCGCTGCCGCTTACACTTGTACCGTCGGTTCTGGAACCAGATTTTGACCTGCGTGGAGGTGAGTTTGAGAGTGCTCGCCAGGTGTTCTCTTTCGGGAGCGGACAGGTACCGCTGCTGCTTGAAGCGCCGCTCTAACTCGAACACCTGGGCTTGGGAGAAGAGGACCCGGGGTTTCCGCCTGGTTCTCTGTTTGGCCGGCCGATCCGAGTCCCCCTGACCGCTGTCCTCTCCCTCCAGCGGCTTGGACACCACGCCACAGCTCTCTGTGGTGTCAAGAGATGAGCATAAACATTTTGTAGGCTACTCTGAAAATAGGAATATAGTTTTATTAAAGTGGCCTATAAAAATACGAAATATTTTGGGAATTAATATTTCATAATGTATCTTATTTGAATGTGTGTAGCTTACTAATTTCGTTTTACTGACAGTAATGTGTAATTATTTTGTCAGTCAGAATAGTCCTACCTTCTGAAAACCGTGACAATAAAGCATCTAATCCAAACTATTCAAAACGTGTATATTTCACAATCAATGAGTTTAGATAAATGAAGTAAAATAAACAAAAGCACTATATAGTGAGAAATACTGTCTAAAGGTATGACCATAAATAAAAACCAAAGACAACAATTATTCCACAATGTTTATTTTCACTTGTTTGCAGGCTAGGCCTACTCTGTGTCGTTTATTTTTTAAGACGGATTTACATTCATGCTATTCTTTTGGTTATAACATTCGTGCTATTCTATTGGTTCTAAAGTAGTTATAGTCCAATAACATTTGTTTGGCATAATTTCAACTAGTTTATCAGTCTATGCAGCCCTTAGAATAAAGACAATAGCATAATTAAAACATATTTATACCGTTGAGATATTTATTCTTCCTGCCTACCTAAATTAATGTTTTATTTGTAAAACGTTCAAAAAATCTGATATTTAAAGACAAGGTTATTGAATTATTGAAATCTCCAGACCCCATTTGGGATTAAAATGCAGTTTTGTCGAATTATAACAGGCCTCGTTTGTGTCTTTTGAAATCATAACACACTCACAAAACTCCTGCACCTAACATTTAGCCTAAAACCAAGACACGCTTTAAGGCACATTTTCACCTTCCGCAACAATGTATTGTTTTATCCGTACATTTTCTGGTTTTATATATACTGTCGATGCAAACGATCATGAGTGTGTATATTGAGAGGCTATATTAGGTATTTTATTCAACGCGATGCTTTGTGTCCCTTTGTTCATACATCATTTCATCAGAACAAAAATCTCATTATAATTATTTTATTATTCAACTCACTTTTTTCCTGATCCTCCAGGTCTACCTCCAGCTTCGGGTCGGGCAGGTGGCCCAGCCCGGGATGGACGAACATCTCCGGGGACAGACTGGCCTCTCCATGCCCGTCCTGGGCCGCCAGAGAACTCAGGTAAGCCATGTTGTCTTCCCCGTCCGAGAACGGAGGGCTGTCGACCGCTGAAGCAAGCATACAGGACGGTGGCGCCTGGAAGTGCTGGGACTGGGTCTGCTGTTGCTGGGTCGAGTCCGGGTGTACTAAGTGTTGTTGGGTGTGGGATAGGTGTTGGATCTGTTGCGGGTCCAGATGTCGAGATTGGTGCTGTTGAGATCGCTGCCTCTGCTGCTGCTCTAGCTGTTCGAGTTTCAGAATATCCTTGACTGAGAACGGCGTTGAAGTGAGCGGGCTCGGGAGCATCATGCCATCGAGGTCCTGCTCGCGCGCATCAAGGAAATGGAACCCGCTGAGTAACATATGATACTATAAACCCCGTTTTAAATAATAATTGATTTAGAGGCTCGGTAATCGGAGGTGCGCGCGCTAAACGGCTGGATATCCCAACTCATCCCCTGATGAAAATAAACAAAGGTTTGGTTAAAGGTTTAGTCCTATAAGTGTGGTCTGGTTCTCCATAGGCTATAGACAAACCAGCCGTGCGGTGCGATCTTTTGACAATTGAGTTCCTGTGTGTTTTTGTAACTAGAGATGGGAGCAGGGCTGGGCGAAGCCCCTTGTCTCTTCCCGTGATGTCACTGGGTCTGGGTCTGGGGCGGGATATACGAAACAGATAGAAAGGGAAGGTGGTGAGAGGCGCCAGTGCGCGAGCGAGGTAAGTATTTGGACGCGTTGGGAGGGGAGGAGAGCGGAGGTATTGAAGAGAGTGACCCGCCTCCATTGTATACCCCCATTTTTATATAATAGCCTCCCTACACTTTCTACGCTATAGGCATGTAGGTTGCCCACTAATTTACGTATTTATCAGTGTTATTCATATTCATGTGTTTCGGATGATTTATTAACTTGGTCCGGAATCACACTTGAGAACGATGGAGAGACAAAAAACTCTCACCAAACGCAGGTGCAAGCTCCCTCTTTCCACGAGCGCATGAAATAGCCTACACCCTGACAAAAAAAATATACATATATTTCAAAATAGGCCATGAACTGGAATTGTCCCTTTTTGTGAACTTCACCTAGACGGTTCCAAATGTTCCTGTACATATTGTTTTGAAGTGCGTCGGTGACAAGTTATGGATGTGCGTGCCGTGCGTAATTCCCTCATATGTCATGGGGACTTGAGTGAGACATCGGTGCAGGCTATCGACCAAATGCACGAGGAAAAAACGCCGAGCTATATGCCTGTCACTGCGTGAAGGTCAAGTGTCCCGCCTCTGCTAGGCCAACATATTCCATACAGCCATGCCGGTTTCCCGGAAACAGAGATATTGGACCCAAACACTTTCTATAGAGAATCTCCATTGAACATGCGTTTTAGTCTAGGGCTTAATCTTTGTGCGGGGAACCGGCTCACAGAGCAGGCCTGTACGGTTTTATAGGTCTGTGTAGCTTGTACTGTTTGTTGAAATGAAATGTGGTTCTACGCGGAGTGTACAAAACATTAGAAATACAAGCTCTTTACATGACAGACTGACCAGTTGAATGCTATGACCCCTTATTGACGTCACCTCTTAAATCCACTTCAATCAGACTAGATGTTTACGTTTTAGTTATTTAGCTGACACTCATATCCAGAGCGACTTACAGTGTTGAGTGCACACATTTTTGTAAATGTTTTCCTACTGGTCCCCGTGGGAATCGGACACACTACCCTGGCGTTGTAAACGCCATGCTCTACCAATTGAGCCACACCGGGCAAGACAACATATTTAAGTACCTTTGGACGGGGTAGGGTAGTAGGTGCACCGGTGTGAGTGTTTCAAGAACTGCAACGCTGCTGGGTGTTTCACGCTCAAACGTTTCCCGTGTCTATAAAGAATGGTCCACCACCCAAAGGACATTCAGCCGACTTGACGCAACTGTGGGAAGCATTGGAGTCGACATGGGCCAGCATCCCAGTGGAACACTTTCGACACCTTGTAGAGTCCATGCCGCGTCGAATTGAGGTTGTTCTGAGGGCAAACGGGGGTGCAACTCAATATTAGGGAGGTGTTCCTAATGTTTTGTACACTCAGTGTATATGCTTCACAATACACCAATGATGCCATGAATCAAAAAGGAAGGGGTGCATCTCTACTGCATTCAAAAAACTAAATGTGTATTTAATGTCAGAGCCGATGTGTCACAGCAGGTATACGTTTCGACCTCCCCAGGCTGCATGAAAAAACGCAGCAACGGCCCCCACATTAATTAGTACTGTGGAACAAGAGATCTACGTTTTTTTATCAGGGATAACATGCCGCACTATTGTAATTTCCCAAATTTGAACAGTAAATCATTGGCAATAATCGAATAACAAGAGTAGCCTAGCCCTAGACTAGCCTTTAAGCTAGCCGTGCTGCAGCAGCCTATTAGCCCAAAGATGCCATGCACATCGTACACATTATAAGTAAACAAAAATACTATGTGAAGAGTAGCTAGCTGCAGCAGTAGACCATGGCGGGTGTCTCTGTGCCTTCTTATCCGGGTATATTAATAACTCCGTGCGGACGATAAGCAGGGTATCCGCGGCAATTAACATTCCTCCAGCAAAACTGATTGACGTTTTTAGCCAATACAATCTGCTCCCTATCAACTCCCTTTCCGTTTCACACACACACACACACACACACACGGCTGTCACTTTGTGCCCTCCGTCCCTCACTCACACAGACACTCCTGTAGCCCGAGTAACGTTTTTTTTCATGCATGGCAGCGAGGCAGGGTTTTCCCTCACCAGACACAACGCAGAGAGGTGCCACGGTATTAGCTAGCTCTGACAGACAGATTAGTCCACCCATTTGCTGCTTGTGTGCGTGTGCGTGTGTGTGCGTGTTCCTTTGTTCAAATGTGCGCGCACCATATCTGTGCCATGAAGTCGCAACCTGAAATCTGACCTGAAATCTGACTTAATACAGATGCTGGCTAGGCCCAACCATAAACCATAGCAAGACACTGCAGAGGCGTACAGGCCTACTCATGACAATGATAAACTGACTAGAGAGAGACCTAGAGGAGGAAGAGGGCGGATATTGTCAGATATATGTCTGATGATGAAGTCTGGTTACACGGATCGCAGACACGCCGGCGCGCATTCTGATTCGTGGTATATCAACGCCACCGGTCATGTCCTCGTGGAAGTCGAGACGCTCGTAAATAGTGCCTAAACAAGGCCACCGGTGGACTGTGTTTAGACTGGCCACGGGACGACGGGGCACGAGCCACCATGTCCGTTCATGTAGTTTAAATAAGCATTAAATCCAACGACGCCAAGCGAATGTTGGGTAACGCGATGCGTTCTGAGGTCAAGGAGAAGCATAGGAAAATAGTTTCGCCCCGATGCTCAGGAGATTCATGCCGGAAAAGTTAGGCTATGCGTTGTTGATGAATGGTTAGGTGGATGATATATTTTCGATAGTTACACGAACGACTGAAACATTTTTTCCATTAACTTCTTCTTCTTCTTCAAAAAAAAAAAAACCATCTCGAAAAACACACATTTATTGTAACCTTTTAAAACTTTGTTTACATTTAGGCCAAATGTTTCTCCCGTGTGATTCATACTGCGTGGAAGTGTAATTGCACGGAAGTACATTTTTATTGTTTGAATATTTTGGTAGCCTCGTGCCAATTCATATGCCTGTTGTTGTTTTTTTTTTTTTTAAACACAACGCTTCTTTCCTTTAAATGGTCCTCGTGGCATATGCTCTTTCTATGAACGAAATGTTATCAACCTTTTTTGAATTTTATTTGTTGGGTTCATTCAATTAAAATAGGCCTTCACGAAAAATAAAAAATAATTTAGATAGAATATAAAACGAAGCCTAAAAAAAGTAATTGTAGAGAGAGTTGTACTGTGTTCTAGTCATGATCATGCCATTTATGCATTTGTGATTTATTAATTCAAGTTATTAGTAGGTGAAGGCTATTTGGATATGACAGCAAAATTCGTTTTTGGACACGTTGATTGTGAATCATAATTATAATGATGATTATTATAATTATTATTATTATTCACAATCAACGTTTGCAAAAACTCATTTGTGCTGTCAAACTCATGAGCTATCATGCTTTTATCACATATTCATAACAGTACTCGTTGTTATTTTTTGGCAAACTCATATGGTAACGTTGACTATATTTATTTGCATTCATTTGCTCAGAAATGGATGTGTCATTTTAGCCTTTATTCTTCATTATCCTGCTGTTATTTTAGGTGCATAGGGTAATAAACCGGTTAGTCAGTCCCCAACATTGTATTACCCCGTTATAGAGTGCAGCCTTGGCTTCCGAACAGAAACGACGAGAGCCGGAAAAGCGTTGAGAATCAAACGCTGTTGGACAAAACACAGAACCCTCGGATTTTCTCACCTTATTATGCCACGTGACGTCTCTTTCCTCCGCGCCGGGCCGTGATCCAAACATGAGCACAAGGGGACACCGAACCTCCCCAAGTCTCTCTCTCTGGATGCTGAGGTTGCTTTTATGGCGGGATGTATCACATAAGCCAAGGCCTAATATCTATCCGAACTCTTTGTTATGTTTTATAGCACGTATTAAAGTATGTGTCCGCTTGTTCTAAGTGTTAAAGTATTCATATAAATCAAAATGGAAGAACAATAGCCCGTCGCCGGCCGTCGGTCTTTGCTGTTTCAAACAATGTTTCTTCGATATGTTTCACTTGTTTACTGTGTCAACTCCGGAGGGGTGAGATTTCACTGACATTTAAGTGTTAGGCGTTTACCTGGCTTTTGGGAAAGGAGTGGGGGTAAAGGGTAGAGGGCATGGGGTTGGGGGGGCAACAAAAGGAAATGCTACACCTCTTGTCGTCTGTCAATTGTGGCCAAGTATAGGCGCCAGGGCCGAATGCTTGGTTGCGGTTGGAACCACTGGGCAGCCTATAGTGGAGAGAAAAGGGAAGGGAGCGAGACGAGAGATAATCTCATCCGCTCGCGATGTTTAGATTGGGACAGCGTCTTCTTCCCCGGGCCTCGAGCCGCGCGCCCTTCACAACGGCCCGTTTGAGAGAGTTAAAGGGAGGCCCGGGCTCAAAGTAAACACGCCCTTTGTTCTTAAAGTTACTGAGAAGGGTGCACGTGTGGATGGCCGGTTCGTTTGTTTGTTTTGGACAATGACTATGGACAATTAGGTTATTTTTCATAAGGTAAGATGCCTCCAATAACAAACACGATGGGAGACCAGACCATGGCTATAGGGTCTATGAATAAGGAATGTTTCCATGCGTAAAAAAAATACTTTCACAATCGAAAATTGATGTCTTGTAGCTTCCCAAAATGAGTCCTTACTTTGCGCCAAAACGGTGCTTTGCTGCTGTGGTCTCACTTTATTTTATTAGTGTTCTGATAAACTTGATAGGCCTACTACACCATGATAGTTTATAGTTTCAAATCACAAAACATGTCGGCCTATATGTGTTGTTGTTTGTTCTTACTGTATGTAGATACCAGTTATGTTTTCTTGCCGCATGCTGCGACCACGACAACAGCTGTCAGATTACCAGTCAGCTGATTTGATTAATGGACCTTTGCATCGTTTCTGCAGGTGGCTTTCCCTGCGTCACTCAGTTAGGACAGGCTGAACAGACTGGTCTGCAGTTTGTATCGACAGTTCTTCAATACAAGGCGGTTTCACATTATTTCTTTATTTCTGATAAAGGAGCATAAAATAGTTTCTATTCCAAAGTGACACTTTTTAATTTCAGATTTGTTTATGAAAATGTAGGCTATTTATGGTGTTATAACCAAAGGTACATTTAATAAACAAACGGCGTTTGATAATGGATCTAGGGCCTACTGTAATTTCATTATTAGGTCTCTCTATTTTCATGAATGGAATTTTGTTTAATTTAGTTTTCTTTAGTTCCCAGCAAACGTACTTGTAAAATCAACGGAAATAGGGTTATTTTATTTGGCAATTGCTGTAGGAAGTATCCAGTGAAATAATATATTGATTTCCTATTCCTTTCGGTTTATCAAGCGGTTCTTCTTCTGACTTTTACGCAATAACATAAAAACAGAGTTAAAAAAGTGATTATCGCATCCAAAAATAACGTTCAAATATTTATCCTTAGGTTATTATAGAACAGGCATAATTCATCAACAACGGCAATATCAAGGCCAATAACAGATTTACGCTCTATTTTATATAGCCTAGAAAAATCATAAACACTTACCTCACATGTTAATTCTCTGTACTTTGATAGAAATAAACCTTTTGGTTTTTAAAATCTATTTTCATCACACAAGCTCTGCTTTTAGCAACGGTTTGTATTTATTTCATTGAAAATGTTGTAATGTCAACCCCCTTATTTGAATGTACTTGTTGCAAGTTAGAAACATTGCAATGTATGGTAAATTGTGATGTTATGGAATAAAAAAAAATATATATATATATATTAAACTGAACAAAAAATATATAAACGCCACATGCAACAATTTCAAAGATTTTACTGAGTTCCAGTTTATATAAGGAAATCAGTTGAAATAAATGAATTAGGCCCTAATCTATGGATTTCACATGACTGGGAATACAGATATGTAAAAAGGTAGGTGCATTGATCAGAAAACCGGTCAGTATCTGGTGTGACCACCGTTTCCCTCATGCAGCGTGACACATCTCCGTCGCATAGAGTTGATCAGGCTGTTGATTGTGGCCTGTGGGATGTTATCCCACTCCTCTTCAATAGCTGTGTGAAGTTGCTGGATATTGGAAAGATCTGGAAAACACTGTCTTATACGCCCATCCAGCGCATCCCAAACATGCTTAATGGGTGACATGTCTGGTGAGTATGCAGGCCATAGAAGAACTGGGACATTTTCAGCTGTCGGGAATTGTGTACAGATCCTTGTGACATGGCCACCACCTCATGCTGAAACCTGAGGTGATGGCAGCGGATGAATGGCACAACAATGGGCCTCAGGCTCTCATCACGGTATCTCTATGCATTCAAAATGCCATCGATAACATGTAATTGTGTTCGTTGACCAGAGCTTATGCTTGCCCATACCATAACCCCACCGTCACCATGGGGCACACTGTTCACAACATTGACATCAACAAACCGATCGCTCACAGGAGGCCATACACGTGGTCCGTGGTTGTGAGGCCTGGTTGAACGTACTGCCAAAATAAGCTTTTTGTGTGTATGGAACATTTCTGGGATCTTTTATTTAAGATCATGAATCATGGGACCAACACATGGGACCAAACCCAAGGGTTGGTGTTGCGTTCAATTTTTGTTCAGCCTGCTCTGTACACTCATTTGTACACAAAGACATTCTACTTTGCAGATCCTCTCAAGCTCTGTCAAGTTGGATAGCTGCACAGCTATTTTCAGGGTCTCTCCAGAGATGTTTGATCGGGTTCAAGTCCGGGCTCTGGCTGGCTTCGCCCCAGTCTGAGGTCCTGAGCGCGCTGGAGCAGGTTTTCAAGGATCTGTCTGTATTTTGCTCCATTCATCTTTCCCTCAATCCTGACTAGTCTCCGAAACAGTTTAATCTTGGTTTCATCAGACTAGAGAATCTTGTTTCTCATGGTCTGAGAGTCCTTTATGCGTCTCTTGGCAAACTTTAAGTGGGCTGTTTTACTTAGGAATGGCTTCCGTCTGTAAAAAAAACTCTGGAGCTCTGTCAGAGTGACCATCGGGTTCTTGGTCATCTCCCTGACCGAGGCCCTTTTCCCAAGAGCTCAGTTTTGCCAGGCGGCTCTAGGAAGAGTCTTGGTGCTTCCAAACTTCTTCCATTTAACAATGATGAAGGCCACTATGTTCTTGGAGACCTTCAAGAACTGCAGCCATTTTTTGTTACCTTTCCCCAGATTGGTTTTTGCTCTGACATGCACAGGTGGACTCCAAATCAAGTTGTAGAAAACAACCTAAGGATGTTCAATGAAAACAGGATGCAGCTGAGCTCAATTTTGGGTCTCATAGCAAAGGGTCTGAATACTTCTGTAAATAAGGTATTTCAGTTGATTTTTTATTTTTTACATTTGCAAAAAATGTGCTTTCTCATTATGGAGTATTGTGTGTAGATTGAAGGAAAGAAAACGAATATTTAATCAATTTTAGGATAAGCCTGTAACGTGACAAAATGTGGAAAAAGCTAAAGGGGTCTCAATACTTTCCGTTTACTATGAAAATAAAATAAGTCCAGAAAACAAGTTTTAATCATTTTTTTCAGTATGTAAATTATCTTTAGACTTGGTCTCAAATTTGCACTGTCCACTTCTGCTTCCCATTAAAGATGCACGTAAAAGTGTGTGGTGGCGCGTCACTGTGCGTTGCTCCAGCCTCCCTGGGTTGTTTGGACAGTGGAGCGGCGGTCTGGTCACTAATAGGACTAATAGTCCATTAGCCGCAGTGGGAGACGCTATCTCACTGATCCGTGAAGTCTATCTCCGCCTGGTCCTCCCTGCCCTGCCCCGAGCCCACTTGCCAGACAGACACCCGACAGGCGCTCCAAAATAATGATTGTCAACAAGCAGCCTAAACTAGCCACGTAAATAGCTTCCATTCTCCGATAAGGTGAGCCTTTTCAGGACAGGTGAAAACACATATAGCCTGTTTATATTAGGACTATGATTGAGGAAGAACTGTAATCTGTTTACTTTCTCATATTATGGTAGACCTAAAAGCCACAGGCATATATTGGTAGGCTCATAATAATAGTCCTATTACACAAACTCTATTTTTTAAATGAAACTTTCTGCTGTCTTCATAATGTTTTCCACGTGTCATCTGCAATTCCTAACGTTCTTAGTAGGCCCTATGTGCACTGGAAACAGACGGGTTTGGTCATATAATAAGAAATGCTGTGCACGAGTTGCAAAACGATCTTAATTTAGAATCCGGACTGAGCCATAAAGCTCTGTAACTGGACCCTGCATGACAGAACCCTAAATACTGTAGGGTGACGCAACCCCTCTCTGTTTATATCCGCGCGCTGGGTGTTGTATAAATTGGGGAGTTGAATAGTTTACCTAATGGTACTTCTGTTTCTCCTATTCTGTCACAGAGCACGCCAGAGCCCGGTGACAAACGACCGACTTTTACCGGCAGAGGGGTGCCTGATTTATGTGGGAAATGGAACGGGAATGAAACATTTATAGGATGCTAATAATTATCCGTAAAAACATTAGCTTTATTTATACACCAAGCAGAAAACAAGTTATTTTGACAAATGCGTCCTCTCCATCCTTTTTTTTTTTTTTTTTTACTTCTAGGGGTTCAGATGACTCGATGGAGATTGAAGAAATAAACCATATCCCGTGGGGATCACGGGTTTATATAGACAACGGGTTCTCTTCAATTTTAGCAGAAATCCAATCACCACCGAGTTTAAAATCATTAACAATGAATGCGCCCCACTTCCGTTGTTATCATTAGAAGTAAAAACATGTCGATACGTTTTAGCACGCTGATAAATCTGTGCTCTTTCCGATTTAAGTAGGAATGTCCCACCACGCGTTGTCGTTTGCCAACTATTTAATGGTTCAGGAATTATGACTGCCTGTAGGCTCAGGTCTACCTGTTGATTATGATACCCAGCTGTGACGTATGGCCTAAAATGAGTAATGAATGGTACGTTTAAAACGTTTTTATCGTCACTGCTGTCGGTTTAATCTTATCATAACGGCTTAATTTTCCTAGGGCTTCCAAGTGCCCGGGGAAAGCCTTTATGATTAATACTATTCCAGATAACTCTGGAACATGACGATTTCTCGCGCTTCCATCATATCTGTGTATTCTTCACCCATCTTTAAAAAAGTGGTGTGTGTGTGTGTGTGTGTGTGTGTGTGTGTGTGTGTCTCTCTCTCTCTCTCTCTCTCTCTCTCTCTCTCTCTCTCTCTCTCTCTCTCTCTCTCTCTCTCTCTCTCTCTCTCTCTCTCTCTCTCTCTCTCTCTCTCTCTCTCTCTGTGTGTGAGAGAGAGAGTGAGTGAAGGACAGTCTGTATATAAACTCCACGGCATTAGTGCCTAAAGGGGAAGATCGCTCCATCACAGCTCGAGACAGCCGCATTCCCCCTCCTACCATTAGCGCACGAGAGCCTCGCAGTTATCAGCTCTCTATCTGGTAAACAGTTCCTCCTGGCTGCCGCTCAGTGGTGGCCAAGGATGTCTGTTTTACAACCTGCAGCGGATCTTACCATTAGTTATGTCCTAGGCTTGGAGCCGGGGGCTAGAGGCCGGGCCCTCCACTGGATCACCCCTGGTCTGAGCGCCTCACCTCGGACATGAGGCGGAGAGTGAGTCGCAGGAGACTGCTGGCTCGGGCGGCTATGTGGGTGTCAGGAGGGGACGTGGCGGGGGGAGATGATGTTTCTATCTGACATCTTTAGGAAGACAAGTCCATTTAGGATCCTCGAGAAAAGCGTCTATTCCATCCATTTCTCTCCTCCCGTTGCATTCCATAAGGAGCCGGGAGACAGGGAGAGGGGCACGGTTTAGTGTGTAAAAACTTCCCCTCCCCATATGTTCATTTGTTTAGGTGTCGTAAAAGTTCTACCCACACGACCTCTATCTTCCGCCACATGATACATTAACTTTGAATGTGAGAGTGTATACAGTCAATGGTTTCCCCACATTTCTACGACAGATTGTTACCCCATGTTTTATGGCTTGGAGGCAGGCATCAGCTTTTGGCCTGTAGGTCTGTGGGTTTTCGTTGGCCTCTGAAGAAAAAACACTCAAATTAATTATATGTTTTAATAACATTAAATTGCTATTCTGCATGTTGATCTAGGATGAACCCACTGGGCACGTTCTGGTTGATTCAACGTTGTTTCTACGTCGTTTAATTGAAATTACGTTGAACCAACGTGGAATAGATGTTGAATTGACGTCGGTGCCCAGTGGGAAGCAGCTCATTTAGCTTTCAAGGCAACTGGGAACGCGGGAAAAAAACGACGTCAAATCATGATCTACAGGTTGGAACGTCGGAGCTCTGGAAAGATGCCTGAGTTTGCCACTTAGAATTCTCAGTTGGATGATCTTTCAAAACAATTTGTCCAGTCGGAGCTCGTTTCCCCCAAGTTCCTAGTTGCCAGGAATGTGCTGAAGTCGGAAGTCGGAGATTTCCGAGTTTCCAGTTCCCAGTTGTTTTGAATGCGGCATCTGTTTTACGCGATACATCTTGTGTGTTAGCCTATGTATGACCCATGTCGTTCGTTCTTTTTGAATTTGCCAAACAGTAAGATTTGTCATAACAGCATAAGTTACATGTTATGATAAAACATGTTTTATTGACACCAAGGTTTTGACGTGGATCAGATGCAACCTGATTAAAATCAACACCCTCGACGTTGTAATCTAAATTGAAGATTTGGACAACATATTTGACATTAAAGACTACAACCTGTTGTGTTCTCTCTTGGCCGTGTGCTTGGTTTAAAAATACAGATGACGGTTTGTAATCAACTCGGCTATGGGCTTGCTTTAAACAACAATTTCCACCATAGGCCTACCAGCTGGAATTAGTGCACAATAATCATTGCACATTTTTACAATTATTATCCAACATTTAATATACACTGAGTGTACAAAACATTAGGAGCAACTTCCTAATATTGATTTGCACACCCTCAGAACAGCCTCAATTCATCGGGGCATCGACTCCACAAGGCGTCGAAAGCGTTCCTCAGGGATGCTGGCCCATGTTGACTCTAATGCTTCCCACAGTTGTGTCAAGTTGGCTGGATATCATTTGGGTGGTGGATCATTCTCGATACACTGTTGAGCGTTGTAGTTCTTGACGCGCTCAAACCGGTGCGCCTGGCACCTACTACCATACCCCGTTCAAAGGCACTTCAATCTTTTGTCTTGCCCATTCACCCTCTGAATAGCACACATACACAATCCTTCTTTAACCCGTCTCCCCTTCATCTACACTAATTTGAAGTGGATTTAACAGGTTACGTCAATAAGGGATCGTAGCTTTCACCTGGATTCACCAGGTCAGTCTATGTCATGGGAATAGCAGGTATTCCTAATGTTTTATACACTCAGCCTGTATAAAGAAAAATCTTGTATAATAATTGTAAAAATGTAGAATAAATATCGCGCACTACTTGGATTATAGGCCTATTATCCACTATCAATGGCCGCTTTACGCACTCAAGAACGCATCACTCGGTTCTAGATAACTGCGCGTCCCTGGGGCTACATGCACGCTCATCCCCCTTGACCGTACATTTACCCCCCTCAAAGATGGAGTGCTGGTCTGACAATGAACATCGCGTGACGCTGCCATGCAGTCCCTGAACGAGTCCCCGTGTTTACCGAGAGGAAGGGCCTGTTTCCGGTAGCTAACAAAACACAGGCTCCACAGCACCGTTGTTGCAGCTAGGCGGGGAGGGCCGGGCCAGGGGAGAGCAGAGCCGGACGGACACGACCAATAGATCACCCTCAGCTGCGACCCCGGGCAGGACAGGAGTTCAGCCCCGGGGAAGCCCTGGACAAGCCGGGTCAAGGGCCCCACCGCTGCTCGGGGGAATTTGTCATCCTAACGAGGGAAGCTTGAGAGTCACGGCTGGACAGCTGGGCTGTGTTTTCTACAGGTTTCTCTCTCAGCTCTTAAATGGGTCATGGCATATACTCTTACGGATTAGTCTTATCTGGGTTTATAGGCCTACTAATAGGCTTCTGCCTCTCAGCTTTAACATCATAACAGTGATATCTGGCCACATGATGTGTTTGGGTTTGTGGATAGTCTATGAAACCTAGTAAGTTCTCTCTATAACTGAGGAAAATAAGGTGAGGATCATTTGTGAACAAATCTCAATTAAAAGCATACGCCTATGTAATTCCCTCTGTGCTCAACAGTGCTCAGTACACATTGAGTCCTTCAAGCACGTAACCAAGTTTATTATAATGAAATAGGCCCTATCATTATCTATACTGAACAAAAATATAAACGTAACAATTTCAACGATGTTACTGAGTTACAGTTCATATAAGGAAATCAGTCAATTTAAATAAATTCATTAGGCCCTAATCTATTGATTTCACATTACTGGGCATATGCGCAGCCATGGATGGGCCTGGGAGGGCATAGGCCCCCCCACTTGGGAGCCAGGCCCAGCCAATCAGAATGAGTTTTTCCACACAAAAGAGCAATGAACATAAAATTATCGGCCAACAGCTCTGGTGGACATTCCTGCAGTCAGTATGCTAATTGCACGCTCTTTCAAAACTTGAGACATCTGTGGCATTGTGTTGCGTGACAAAACTGCACTTTTATATAATGAAATAGGTCCTGTCATGCTATAATGAAATAGGTCCTGTTATTATTATAATGAAATAGGTCCTGTTATTATTATAATGAAATAGGTCCTGTCATTGTTATAATGAAATAGGTCCTGTCATTATTATAATGAAATAGGTCCTGTCATTGTTATAATGAAATAGGTCCTGTTATTATTATAATGAAATAGGTCCTGCCATTGTTATAATGAAATAGGTCCTGTTATTATTATAATGAAATAGGTCCTGTTATTATTATAATGAAATAGGTCCTGTTATTATTATAATGAAATAGGTCCTGTCATTGTTATAATGAAATAGAGGGGGAAGATGAGCATGACCTATCTATTGATCTACCTCCTCTTCTCTCTGTCTCCATCAGGACCGTCACTCTAGTGTCTGATGAAGTCTGTGTGTGTACCTGCCTGTCAGTGTGTGTGTGTATCAGGTATCAGGAGTGAGAGGCATTCTGTTTCCTTGTGATAGAACCTGATCTTGTAACCCAGCCCAGACGTTGTCCTAACGACACTGTAATGCCATGGTAATTAGTCCTCAGGCAAGTATAATGATATTGGCTCACACTCATATGGCAAGCTGTGTGTTTTTCCCATCTATGCAGAGATTAGTCTGTAAGGTGAGATGCCATGCATTTATTTTAGTGTGTGTTTGCATGTACTGAATTGTTAAGTGTGTGTGTGTACTGCATTGTTAAGTGTGTGTGTGTGTTTCCGTGTACTGCATTGTTAAGTGTGTGTGTGTACTGCATTGTTAAGTGTGTGTGTGTGTGTGTACGTTCAAGGTACTAAACAATATCATAACCGCCATTGATAAAAGACAGTACTGTGCAGCTGTCTTCATCGACCTGGCCAAGGCTTTTGACTCTGTCAATCACCGTATTCTTATCGGCAGCTCTCGACTAGCATCACTACCCTAGACGGCTCTGACCTAGAATATGTGGACAACTACAAATACCTAGGTGTCTGGCTAGACTGTAAACTCTCCTTCCAGACTCACATTAAACATCTCCAATTCAAAATCAAATCTAGAATCTTCTTTCTATTTCACATCAAAGCCTCCTTCACTCATGCCGCCAAACTTGCCCTAGTAAAACGGACTATCCTACCGATCCTCGACTTCGGCGATGTCATCTACAAAACAGCTTCCAATACTCTACTCAGCAAACTGGATGCAGTCTATCACAGTGCCATCCGTTTTGTCACCAAAGCCCCTTATACCACCCACCACTGCGACCTGTATGCTCTAGTCGGCTGGCCCTCACTACATACTCGTCGTCAGACCCACTGGCTCCAGGTCATCTACAAGTCCCTGCTAGGTAAAGCCCCGGCTTATCTCAGCTCGCTGGTAACCATAGCAGCACCCACCCGTAGCACGCGCTCCAGCAGGTATATCTCACTGGTCACCCCCAAAGCCAATTCCTCCTTTGGCCGCCTTTCCTTCCAGTTCTCTGCTGCCAATGACTGGAACAAACTACAAAAATCACTGAAACTGGAGACACTTATGTCCCTCACTAGCTTTAAGCACCAGCTGTCAGAGCAGCTAACAGATCACTGCTCCTGTACATAGCCCATCTGTAAATAGCCCAACGAACTACCTCATCCCCTACCGTATTTATTCATCTTGTTCCTTTGCACCCCAGTATTTTTACTTTGCACATTCATCTACTGCACATCTCCATTCCAGTGTTTAATTGCTATATTGTAATTCCTTCACCACCATGGCCTATTTATTGCCTTACATTCCTTATCTTACCTCATTTGCACACGTTGTTTATAGATTTGTTTTTCTACTGTATTATTGACTGTATATTTGTTTACTCCATGTGTAAATCTTTGTTGTTGTGTGTTGAACTGCTTTGCTTTATCTTGGCCAGGTCGCAGTTGTAAATGAGAACTTGTTCTCAACTTGCCTACCTGGTTAAATAAAGGTGAAATAACAAAAAAAAAAAAAAAAAGTGTGTGTGTGTGTACTGTATTAAGTGTGTGTTTGTGTGTGTTTGCGTATACTGCATTGTTAAGTGTGTGTGTGTACACTGCATTGTTAGGTGTGTGTGTGTGTGTACTGCATTGTTAAGTGAGTGTGTGTGTACTGTATTAAGTGTGTGTTTGTGTGTGTGTACTGTATTGTTAAGTGTGTGTTTGTGTGTGTGTACTGCATTGTTAAGTGTGTGTGTGTGTGCTGTATTGTTAAGTGTGTGTGTGTGTGTACTGCATTGTTAAGTGTGTGTGTGTGTGCTGCATTGTTAAGTGTGTGTGTACACTGCATTGTTAAGTGTGTGTGTTTGTTTCTGTGTGTGTACTGCATTGTTAAGTGTGTGTTTGTGTACTGTATTGTTAAGTGTGTGTGTGTGTGTACTGCATTGTTAAGTGTGTTTTTGTGTGCTGCATTGTTAAGTGTGTGTTTGTGTGTGCGTACTGCATTGTTAAGTGTGTGTGTGTGTGTGTGTGTACTGCAATGTTATGTGTGGGTGTGTACTGCATTGTTAAGTGTGTGTGTGTTTACTATATTGTTAAGTGTGTGTGTGTACTGCATTGTTAAGTGTGACTGTATTTCATTGTTAAGTGTATGTTTGTGTGTGTACTATATTGTTAAGTGTGTGTGTGTACTGCATTGTTAAGTGTGTGTGTGTGTGCTGCATTGTTATGTGTGTGTGTGTGTGTGTTTGCGTATACTGCATTGTTAAGTGTGTGTGTGTGTGCTGCATTGTTAAGTGTGTGTGTACTGTATTAAGTGTGTGTTTGTGTGTGTGTGTTTGCGTATACTGCATTGTTAAGTGTGTGTGTGTACACTGCATTGTTAGGTGTGTGTGTGTACTGCATTGTTAAGTGAGTGTGTGTGTACTGTATTAAGTGTGTGTTTGTGTGTGTGTACTGCATTGTTAAGTGTGTGTGTGTGTGCTGTATTGTTAAGTGTGTGTGTGTGTACTGCATTGTTAAGTGTGTGTGTGTGTGCTGCATTGTTAAGTGTGTGTGTACACTGCATTGTTAAGTGTGTGTGTTTGTTTCTGTGTGTGTACTGCATTGTTAAGTGTGTGTTTGTGTACTGTATTGTTAAGTGTGTGTGTGTGTGTACTGCATTGTTAAGTGTGTGTGTGTGTGCTGCATTGTTAAGTGTGTGTGTACACTGCATTGTTAAGTGTGTGTGTTTGTTTCTGTGTGTGTACTGCATTTGTTAAGTGTGTGTTTGTGTACTGTATTGTTATGTGTGTGTGTGTGTACTGCATTGTTAAGTGTGTTTTTGTGTGCTGCATTGTTAAGTGTGTGTTTGTGTGTGCGTACTGCATTGTTAAGTGTGTGTGTGTGTGTGTGTGTGTACTGCAATGTTATGTGTGGGTGTGTACTGCATTGTTAAGTGTGTGTGTGTTTACTATATTGTTAAGTGTGTGTGTGTACTGCATTGTTAAGTGTGTGTGTGTGTGCTGTATTGTTAAGTGTGTGTGTGTGTGTACTGCATTGTTAAGTGTGTGTGTGTGTGCTGCATTGTTAAGTGTGTGTGTACACTGCATTGTTAAGTGTGTGTGTTTGTTTCTGTGTGTGTACTGCATTGTTAAGTGTGTGTTTGTGTACTGTATTGTTAAGTGTGTGTGTGTGTGTACTGCATTGTTAAGTGTGTTTTTGTGTGCTGCATTGTTAAGTGTGTGTTTGTGTGTGCGTACTGCATTGTTAAGTGTGTGTGTGTGTGTGTGTGTGTGTGTACTGCAATGTTATGTGTGGGTGTGTACTGCATTGTTAAGTGTGTGTGTGTTTACTATATTGTTAAGTGTGTGTGTGTACTGCATTGTTAAGTGTGACTGTATTTCATTGTTAAGTGTATGTTTGTGTGTGTACTATATTGTTAAGTGTGTGTGTGTACTGCATTGTTAAGTGTGTGTGTGTGTGTGCTGCATTGTTAAGTGTGTGTGTGTGTGTGTGTACACTGCATTGTTAACTGTGTGTGTTTGTTTGTGGGTGTGTGTTTGTTTGTGTGTGTGTACTGCATTGTTAAGTGAGTGTGTGTGTACTGCATTAAGTGTGTGTTTGTGTGTGCACTGTATTGTTAAGTGTGTGTGTGTGTGTGTACTGTATTGTTAAGTGTTTGTGCTGCATTGTTAAGTGTGTGTTTGTGTGTGTGTACTGTATTGTTAAGTTTGTGTTTGTTTGTGTGTGTGTACTGCATTAAGTGTGTGTTTGTGTGTGTGTACTGTATTGTTAAGTGTGTGTGTGTGTACTGTATTGTTAAGTGTTTGTGCTGCATTGTTAAGTGTGTGTTTGTGTGTGTGTACTGTATTGTTAAGTGTGTGTTTGTTTGTGTGTGTGTACTGCATTGTTAAGTGTGTGTTTGTTTGTGTGTGTGTACTGCATTGTTAAGTGTGTGTGTGTGTACTGCATTAAGTGTGTGTTTGTGTGTGTGTACTGTATTGTTAAGTGTGTGTGTGTGTGTGTGTACTGCATTGTTAAGTTTGTGTGTTTGTGCTGCATTGTTAAGTGTGTGTTTGTGTGTGTGTACTGCATTGTTAAGTGTGTGTGTACTTCATTGTTAAGTGTGTGTGTATGTGTACGGCATTGTTAAGTGTGTGTTTGTTTGTGTGTGTGTACTGCATTGTTAAGTGTGTGTGTGTGTACTGCATTAAGTGTGTGTTTGTGTGTGTGTACTGTATTGTTAAGTGTGTGTGTGTACTGTATTGTTAAATTTGTGTGTTTTTGCTGCATTGTTAAGTGTGTGTTTGTGTGTGTGTGTACTGTATTGTTAAGTGTGTGTGTGCTGCATTGTTAAGTGTGTGTGTGTGTGTACTGTACTGTTAAGTGTGTGTGTGCTGCATTGTTAAGTGTGTGTGTGTGTACTGCATTGTTAAGTGTGTGTGTGTTTGTACTGCATTGTTTAGTGTGTTTGTGTGTTTGTGTATTGCATTGTTAAGTGTGTGTGTGTGTGTGTGTGTGTACTGCATTGTTAAGTGTGTGTGTGTGTATTGCATTGTTAAGTGTGTGTGTGTACTGCATTGTTAAGTGTGTGTGTGTGTGTTTGTACTGCATTGGTAAGTGTGTTTGTGTGTGTGTGTATTGCATTGTTAAGTGTGTGTGTGTGTGTACTGCATTGTTAAGTGTCTGTGTGTGTATGTACTGCATTGTTAAGTCTGTGTTTGTGTGTGTGTGTGTGTTTGCGTATACTTCATTGTTAAGTGTGTGTGTGTGTGTACTGTATTGTTAAGTGTGTGTGTGTGTACTGCATTGTTAAGTGTGTGTGTTTGTTTGTGTGTGTGCTGCATTGTTAAGTCTGTGTTTGTGTGTGTGTACTGCATTGTGAAGTGTGTGTGTGTGTGTTTGCGTATACTGCATTGTTAAGTGTGTGTGTTTGTTTGTGTGTGTGCTGCATTGTTAAGTGTGTGTTTGTGTGTGTGTGTGTGTACTGCATTGTTAAGTGTGTGTGTGTGTGTACTGCATTGTTAAGTCTGTGTTTTGTGTGTGTACTGCATTGTTAAGTGTGTGTGTGTGTGTGTTTGCGTGTAATGCATTGTTAAGTGTGTGTGTTTGTTTGTGTGTGTGCTGCATTGTTAAGTGTGTGTTTGTGTGTGTGTGTGTACTGTATTAAGTGTGTGTTTGTGTGTGTGTGTTTGCGTATACTGCATTGTTAAGTGTGTGTGTGTACACTGCATTGTTAGGTGTGTGTGTGTGTGTACTGCATTGTTAAGTGAGTGTGTGTGTACTGTATTAAGTGTGTGTTTGTGTGTGTGTACTGTATTGTTAAGTGTGTGTTTGTGTGTGTGTACTGCATTGTTAAGTGTGTGTGTGTGTACTGTATTGTTAAGTGTGTGTTTGTGTGTGTGTACTGCATTGTTAAGTGTGTGTGTGTGTGCTGTATTGTTAAGTGTGTGTGTGTGTGTACTGCATTGTTAAGTGTGTGTGTGTGTGCTGTATTGTTAAGTGTGTGTGTGTGTACTGCATTGTTATGTGTGTGTGTGTGCTGCATTGTTAAGTGTGTGTGTACACTGCATTGTTAAGTGTGTGTGTTTGTTTCTGTGTGTGTACTGCATTGTTAAGTGTGTGTTTGTGTACTGTATTGTTAAGTGTGTGTGTGTGTGTACTGCATTGTTAAGTGTGTTTTTGTGTGCTGCATTGTTAAGTGTGTGTTTGTGTGTGTGCACTGCATTGTTAAGTGTGTGTGTGTGTGTGTGTACTGCAATGTTATGTGTGGGTGTGTACTGCATTGTTAAGTGTGTGTGTGTTTACTATATTGTTAAGTGTGTGTGTGTACTGCATTGTTAAGTGTGACTGTATTTCATTGTTAAGTGTATGTTTGTGTGTGTACTATATTGTTAAGTGTGTGTGTGTACTGCATTGTTAAGTGTGTGTGTGTGTGCTGCATTGTTAAGTGTGTGTGTGTGTGTTTGCGATACTGCATTGTTAAGTGTGTGTGTGTGTGCTGCATTGTTAAGTGTGTGTGTACTGTATTAAGTGTGTGTTTGTGTGTGTGTGTTTGCGTATACTGCATTGTTAAGTGTGTGTGTGTACACTGCATTGTTAGGTGTGTGTGTGTACTGCATTGTTAAGTGAGTGTGTGTGTACTGTATTAAGTGTGTGTTTGTGTGTGTGTACTGTATTGTTAAGTGTGTGTTTGTGTGTGTGTACTGCATTGTTAAGTGTGTGTGTGTGTGCTGTATTGTTAAGTGTGTGTGTGTGTGTACTGCATTGTTAAGTGTGTGTGTGTGTGCTGCATTGTTAAGTGTGTGTGTACACTGCATTGTTAAGTGTGTGTGTTTGTTTCTGTGTGTGTACTGCATTGTTAAGTGTGTGTTTGTGTACTGTATTGTTAAGTGTGTGTGTGTGTGTACTGCATTGTTAAGTGTGTTTTTGTGTGCTGCATTGTTAAGTGTGTGTTTGTGTGTGCGTACTGCATTGTTAAGTGTGTGTGTGTGTGTGTGTACTGCAATGTTATGTGTGGGTGTGTACTGCATTGTTAAGTGTGTGTGTGTTTACTATATTGTTAAGTGTGTGTGTGTACTGCATTGTTAAGTGTGACTGTATTTCATTGTTAAGTGTATGTTTGTGTGTGTACTATATTGTTAAGTGTGTGTGTGTACTGCATTGTTAAGTGTGTGTGTGTGCTGCATTGTTAAGTGTGTGTGTGTGTGTGTTTGCGTATACTGCATTGTTAAGTGTGTGTGTGTGTGCTGCATTGTTAAGTGTGTGTGTACTGTATTAAGTGTGTGTTTGTGTGTGTGTGTTTCATGATACTGCATTGTTATGTGTGTGTGTACACTGCATTGTTAGGTGTGTGTGTGTACTGCATTGTTAAGTGAGTGTGTGTGTACTGTATTAAGTGTGTGTTTGTGTGTGTGTACTGTATTGTTAAGTGTGTGTTTGTGTGTGTGTACTGCATTGTTAAGTGTGTGTGTGCTGTATTGTTAAGTGTGTGTGTGTGTACTGCATTGTTAAGTGTGTGTGTGTGCTGCATTGTTAAGTGTGTGTGTACACTGCATTGTTAAGTGTGTGTGTTTGTTTCTGTGTGTGTACTGCATTGTTAAGTGTGTGTGTGTACTGTATTGTTATGTGTGTGTGTGTGTACTGCATTGTTAAGTGTGTTTTTGTGTGCTGCATTGTTATGTGTGTTTGTGTGTGTGCGTACTGCATTGTTAAGTGTGTGTGTGTGTGTGTGTGTACTGCAATGTTATGTGTGGGTGTGTACTGCATTGTTAAGTGTGTGTGTGTTTACTATATTGTTAAGTGTGTGTGTGTACTGCATTGTTAAGTGTGACTGTATTTCATTGTTAAGTGTGTGTGTGTACTGCATTGTTAAGTGTGTGTGTGTGTGCTGCATTGTTAAGTGTGTGTGTGTGTGTGTGTACACTGCATTGTTAACTGTGTGTGTTTGTTTGTGGGTGTGTGTTTGTTTGTGTGTGTGTACTGCATTGTTAAGTGAGTGTGTGTGTACTGCATTAAGTGTGTGTTTGTGTGTGCACTGTATTGTTAAGTGTGTGTGTGTGTGTGTACTGTATTGTTAAGTGTTTGTGCTGCATTGTTAAGTGTGTGTTTGTGTGTGTGTACTGTATTGTTAAGTTTGTGTTTGTTTGTGTGTGTGTACTGCATTAAGTGTGTGTTTGTGTGTGTGTACTGTATTGTTAAGTGTGTGTGTGTGTACTGTATTGTTAAGTGTTTGTGCTGCATTGTTAAGTGTGTGTTTGTGTGTGTGTACTGTATTGTTAAGTGTGTGTTTGTTTTTGTGTGTGTACTGCATTGTTAAGTGTGTGTTTGTTTGTGTGTGTGTACTGCATTGTTAAGTGTGTGTGTGTGTACTGCATTAAGTGTGTGTTTGTGTGTGTGTACTGTATTGTTAAGTGTGTGTGTGTGTGTGTGTACTGCATTGTTAAGTTTGTGTGTTTGTGCTGCATTGTTAAGTGTGTGTTTGTGTGTGTGTACTGCATTGTTAAGTGTGTGTGTGTACTTCATTGTTAAGTGTGTGTGTATGTGTACGGCATTGTTAAGTGTGTGTTTGTTTGTGTGTGTGTACTGCATTGTTAAGTGTGTGTGTGTACTGCATTAAGTGTGTTTGTGTGTGTGTACTGTATTGTTATGTGTGTGTGTACTGTATTGTTAAATTTGTGTGTTTTGCTGCATTGTTAAGTGTGTGTTTGTGTGTGTGTGTACTGTATTGTTAAGTGTGTGTGTGCTGCATTGTTAAGTGTGTGTGTGTGTGTACTGTACTGTTAAGTGTGTGTGTGCTGCATTGTTAAGTGTGTGTGTGTGTACTGCATTGTTAAGTGTGTGTGTGTGTGTACTGTATTGTTAAGTGTTTGTGCTGCATTGTTAAGTGTGTGTTTGTGTGTGTGTACTGTATTGTTAAGTGTGTGTTTGTTTTTGTGTGTGTACTGCATTGTTAAGTGTGTGTTTGTTTGTGTGTGTGTACTGCATTGTTAAGTGTGTGTGTGTACTGCATTAAGTGTGTGTTTGTGTGTGTGTACTGTATTGTTAAGTGTGTGTGTGTGTGTGTACTGCATTGTTAAGTTTGTGTGTTTGTGCTGCATTGTTAAGTGTGTTTGTGTGTGTGTGTACTGCATTGTTAAGTGTGTGTGTGTACTTCATTGTTAAGTGTGTGTGTATGTGTACTGCATTGTTAAGTGTGTGTTTGTTTGTGTGTGTACTGCATTGTTATGTGTGTGTGTGTACTGCATTACGTGTGTTTGTGTGTGTGTACTGTATTGTTAAGTGTGTGTGTGTACTGTATTGTTAAATTTGTGTGTTTTGCTGCATTGTTAAGTGTGTGTTTGTGTGTGTGTACTGTATTGTTAAGTGTGTGTGTGCTGCATTGTTAAGTGTGTGTGTGTGTGTACTGTACTGTTAAGTGTGTGTGTGCTGCATTGTTAAGTGTGTGTGTGTGTGCTGCATTGTTAAGTGTGTGTGTGTGTGTGTACTGCATTGTTAAGTGTGTGTGTGTTTGTACTGCATTGTTTAGTGTGTTTGTGTGTTTGTGTATTGCATTGTTAAGTGTGTGTGTGTGTGTGTGTACTGCATTGTTAAGTGTGTGTGTGTGTATTGCATTGTTAAGTGTGTGTGTGTACTGCATTGTTAAGTGTGTGTGTGTGTGTGTGTGTATTGCATTGTTAAGTGTGTGTGTGTGTGTACTGCATTGTTAAGTGTCTGTGTGTGTATGTACTGCATTTGTTAAGTCAGGTGTGTGTGTGTGTGTGTGTGTACTGTATTGTTAAATGTGTGTGTGTGTACTGTATTGTTAAGTGTTTGTGCTGCATTGTTAAGTGTGTGTTTGTGTGTGTGTACTGTATTGTTAAGTGTGTGTTTGTTTTTGTGTGTGTACTGCATTGTTATGTGTGTTTGTTTGTGTGTGTGTACTGCATTGTTAAGTGTGTGTGTGTGTACTGCATTAAGTGTGTGTTTGTGTGTGTGTACTGTATTGTTAAGTGTGTGTGTGTGTGTGTGTACTGCATTGTTAAGTTTGTGTGTTTGTGCTGCATTGTTAAGTGTGTGTTTGTGTGTGTGTACTGCATTGTTAAGTGTGTGTGTGTACTTCATTGTTAAGTGTGTGTGTATGTGTACGGCATTGTTAAGTGTGTGTTTGTTTGTGTGTGTGTACTGCATTGTTAAGTGTGTGTGTGTGTACTGCATTAAGTGTGTGTTTGTGTGTGTGTACTGTATTGTTAAGTGTGTGTGTGTACTGTATTGTTAAATTTGTGTGTTTTTGCTGCATTGTTAAGTGTGTGTTTGTGTGTGTGTACTGTATTGTTAAGTGTGTGTGTGTGCTGCATTGTTAAGTGTGTGTGTGTGTGTACTGTACTGTTAAGTGTGTGTGTGCTGCATTGTTAAGTGTGTGTGTGTGTACTGCATTGTTAAGTGTGTGTGTGTGTGTACTGTATTGTTAAGTGTTTGTGCTGCATTGTTAAGTGTGTGTTTGTGTGTGTGTACTGTATTGTTATGTGTGTTTGTTTTTGTGTGTGTACTGCATTGTTAAGTGTGTGTTTGTTTGTGTGTGTGTACTGCATTGTTAAGTGTGTGTGTGTGTACTGCATTAAGTGTGTGTTTGTGTGTGTGTACTGTATTGTTAAGTGTGTGTGTGTGTGTGTACTGCATTGTTAAGTTTGTGTGTTTGTGCTGCATTGTTAAGTGTGTGTTTGTGTGTGTGTACTGCATTGTTAAGTGTGTGTGTGTACTTCATTGTTAAGTGTGTGTGTATGTGTACGGCATTGTTAAGTGTGTGTTTGTTTGTGTGTGTGTACTGCATTGTTAAGTGTGTGTGTGTGTACTGCATTAAGTGTGTGTTTGTGTGTGTGTACTGTATTGTTAAGTGTGTGTGTGTACTGTATTGTTAAATTTGTGTGTTTTTGCTGCATTGTTAAGTGTGTGTTTGTGTGTGTGTGTACTGTATTGTTAAGTGTGTGTGTGCTGCATTGTTAAGTGTGTGTGTGTGTGTACTGTACTGTTAAGTGTGTGTGTGCTGCATTGTTAAGTGTGTGTGTGTGTGCTGCATTGTTAAGTGTGTGTGTGTGTGTACTGCATTGTTAAGTGTGTGTGTGTTTGTACTGCATTGTTTAGTGTGTTTGTGTGTTTGTGTATTGCATTGTTAAGTGTGTGTGTGTGTGTGTGTGTACTGCATTGTTAAGTGTGTGTGTGTGTATTGCATTGTTAAGTGTGTGTGTGTACTGCATTGTTAAGTGTGTGTGTGTGTGTGTGTTTGTACTGCATTGTTAAGTGTGTTTGTGTGTGTGTGTACTGCATTGTTAAGTTTGTGTGTTTGTGCTGCATTGTTAAGTGTGTGTTTGTGTGTGTGTACTGCATTGTTAAGTGTGTGTGTGTACTTCATTGTTAAGTGTGTGTGTGTATGTGTACGGCATTGTTAAGTGTGTGTTTGTTTGTGTGTGTGTACTGCATTGTTAAGTGTGTGTGTGTGTACTGCATTAAGTGTGTGTTTGTGTGTGTGTACTGTATTGTTAAGTGTGTGTGTGTACTGTATTGTTAAATTTGTGTGTTTTTGCTGCATTGTTAAGTGTGTGTTTGTGTGTGTGTGTACTGTATTGTTAAGTGTGTGTGTGCTGCATTGTTAAGTGTGTGTGTGTGTGTACTGTACTGTTAAGTGTGTGTGTGCTGCATTGTTAAGTGTGTGTGTGTACTGCATTGTTAAGTGTGTGTGTGTGTGTACTGTATTGTTAAGTGTTTGTGCTGCATTGTTAAGTGTGTGTTTGTGTGTGTGTACTGTATTGTTAAGTGTGTGTTTGTTTTTGTGTGTGTACTGCATTGTTAAGTGTGTGTTTGTTTGTGTGTGTGTACTGCATTGTTAAGTGTGTGTGTGTGTACTGCATTAAGTGTGTGTTTGTGTGTGTGTACTGTATTGTTAAGTGTGTGTGTGTGTGTGTACTGCATTGTTAAGTTTGTGTGTTTGTGCTGCATTGTTAAGTGTGTGTTTGTGTGTGTGTACTGCATTGTTAAGTGTGTGTGTGTACTTCATTGTTAAGTGTGTGTGTATGTGTACGGCATTGTTAAGTGTGTGTTTGTTTGTGTGTGTGTACTGCATTGTTAAGTGTGTGTGTGTGTACTGCATTACGTGTGTTTGTGTGTGTGTACTGTATTGTTAAGTGTGTGTGTGTACTGTATTGTTAAATTTGTGTGTTTTTGCTGCATTGTTAAGTGTGTGTTTGTGTGTGTGTGTACTGTATTGTTAAGTGTGTGTGTGCTGCATTGTTAAGTGTGTGTGTGTGTGTACTGTACTGTTAAGTGTGTGTGTGCTGCATTGTTAAGTGTGTGTGTGTGTGCTGCATTGTTAAGTGTGTGTGTGTGTGTACTGCATTGTTAAGTGTGTGTGTGTTTGTACTGCATTGTTTAGTGTGTTTGTGTGTTTGTGTATTGCATTGTTAAGTGTGTGTGTGTGTGTGTGTGTACTGCATTGTTAAGTGTGTGTGTGTGTATTGCATTGTTAAGTGTGTGTGTGTACTGCATTGTTAAGTGTGTGTGTGTGTGTTTGTACTGCATTGTTAAGTGTGTTTGTGTGTGTGTGTATTGCATTGTTAAGTGTGTGTGTGTGTGTACTGCATTGTTAAGTGTCTGTGTGTGTATGTACTGCATTGTTAAGTCTGTGTTTGTGTGTGTGTGTGTTTGCGTATACTTCATTGTTAAGTGTGTGTGTGTGTGTACTGTATTGTTAAGTGTGTGTGTGCTGTATTGTTAAGTGTGTGTGTGTGTGCTGCATTGTTAAGTGTGTGTGTGTGTGTGTACTGCATTGTTAAGTGTGTGTGTGTTTGTACTGCATTGTTTAGTGTGTTTGTGTGTTTGTGTATTGCATTGTTAAGTGTGTGTGTGTGTGTGTGTGTACTGCATTGTTAAGTGTGTGTGTGTGTATTGCATTGTTAAGTGTGTGTGTGTACTGCATTGTTAAGTGTGTGTGTGTGTGTTTGTACTGCATTGTTAAGTGTGTTTGTGTGTGTGTGTACTGCATTGTTAAGTTTGTGTGTTTGTGCTGCATTGTTAAGTGTGTGTTTGTGTGTGTGTACTGCATTGTTAAGTGTGTGTGTGTACTTCATTGTTAAGTGTGTGTGTATGTGTACGGCATTGTTAAGTGTGTGTTTGTTTGTGTGTGTGTACTGCATTGTTAAGTGTGTGTGTGTGTACTGCATTAAGTGTGTGTTTGTGTGTGTGTACTGTATTGTTAAGTGTGTGTGTGTACTGTATTGTTAAATTTGTGTGTTTTGCTGCATTGTTAAGTGTGTGTTTGTGTGTGTGTACTGTATTGTTAAGTGTGTGTGTGCTGCATTGTTAAGTGTGTGTGTGTGTGTACTGTACTGTTAAGTGTGTGTGTGCTGCATTGTTAAGTGTGTGTGTGTGTACTGCATTGTTAAGTGTGTGTGTGTGTGTACTGTATTGTTAAGTGTTTGTGCTGCATTGTTAAGTGTGTGTTTGTGTGTGTGTACTGTATTGTTAAGTGTGTGTTTGTTTTTGTGTGTGTACTGCATTGTTAAGTGTGTGTTTGTTTGTGTGTGTGTACTGCATTGTTAAGTGTGTGTGTGTGTACTGCATTAAGTGTGTGTTTGTGTGTGTGTACTGTATTGTTAAGTGTGTGTGTGTGTGTGTGTACTGCATTGTTAAGTTTGTGTGTTTGTGCTGCATTGTTAAGTGTGTGTTTGTGTGTGTGTACTGCATTGTTAAGTGTGTGTGTACTTCATTGTTAAGTGTGTGTGTATGTGTGCAGCATTGTTAAGTGTGTGTTTGTTTGTGTGTGTGTACTGCATTGTTAAGTGTGTGTGTGTGTACTGCATTACGTGTGTTTGTGTGTGTGTACTGTATTGTTAAGTGTGTGTGTGTACTGTATTGTTAAATTTGTGTGTTTTTGCTGCATTGTTAAGTGTGTGTTTGTGTGTGTGTGTACTGTATTGTTAAGTGTGTGTGTGCTGCATTGTTAAGTGTGTGTGTGTGTGTACTGTACTGTTAAGTGTGTGTGTGCTGCATTGTTAAGTGTGTGTGTGTGTGCTGCATTGTTAAGTGTGTGTGTGTGTGTGTACTGCATTGTTAAGTGTGTGTGTGTTTGTACTGCATTGTTTAGTGTGTTTGTGTGTTTGTGTATTGCATTGTTAAGTGTGTGTGTGTGTGTGTGTGTACTGCATTGTTAAGTGTGTGTGTGTGTAGTGCATTGTTAAGTGTGTGTGTGTACTGCATTGTTAAGTGTGTGTGTGTGTGTTTGTACTGCATTGTTAAGTGTGTTTGTGTGTGTGTGTATTGCATTGTTAAGTGTGTGTGTGTGTGTACTGCATTGTTAAGTGTCTGTGTGTGTATGTACTGCATTGTTAAGTCTGTGTTTGTGTGTGTGTGTGTTTGCGTATACTTCATTGTTAAGTGTGTGTGTGTGTGTACTGTATTGTTAAGTGTGTGTGTGTGTACTGCATTGTTAAGTGTGTGTGTTTGTTTGTGTGTGTACTGCATTGTTAAGTCTGTGTTTGTGTGTGTGTACTGCATTGTGAAGTGTGTGTGTGTGTGTTTGCGTATACTGCATTGTTAAGTGTGTGTGTTTGTTTGTATGTGTGCTGCATTGTTAAGTGTGTGTTTGTGTGTGTGTGTGTGTACTGCATTGTTAAGTGTGTGTGTGTGTGTGTACTGCATTGTTAAGTCTGTGTTTGTGTGTGTGTACTGCATTGTTAAGTGTGTGTGTGTGTGTGTTTGCGTGTAATGCATTGTTAAGTGTGTGTGTTTGTTTGTGTGTGTGCTGCATTGTTAAGTGTGTGTTTGTGTGTGTGTGTGTGTACTGCATTAAGTGTGTGTTTGTGTGTGTGTACTGTATTGTTAAGTGTGTGTGTGTGTGTGTACTGTATTGTTAAGTGTTTGTGCTGCATTGTTAAGTGTGTGTTTGTGTGTGTGTACTGTATTGTTAAGTGTGTGTTTGTTTGTCTGTGTGTACTGCATTGTTAAGTGTGTGTGTGTTTACTATATTGTTAAGTGTGTGTGTGTAGTGCATTGTTAAGTGTGTCTGTATTTCATTGTTAAGTGTATGTTTGTGTGTGTACTATATTGTTAAGTGTGTGTGTGTACTGCATTGTTAAGTGTGTGTGTGTGTGCTGCATTGTTAAGTGTGTGTTTGTGTGTGTGTACTGTATTGTTAAGTGTGTGTTTGTTTGTGTGTGTGTGTGTACTGCATTAAGTGTGTGTTTGTGTGTGTGTACTGTATTGTTAAGTGTGTGTGTGTGTGTACTGTATTGTTAAGTGTTTGTGCTGCATTGTTAAGTGTGTGTTTGTGTGTGTGTACTGTATTGTTAAGTGTGTGTTTGTTTGTGTGTGTGTACTGCATTGTTAAGTGTGTGTGTGTTCACTATATTGTTAAGTGTGTGTGTGTACTGCATTGTTAAGTGTGTCTGTATTTCATTGTTAAGTGTATGTTTGTGTGTGTACTATATTGTTAAGTTTTTGTGTTTTTGCTGCATTGTTAAGTGTGTGTGTGTGTGTGTACTGTATTGTTAAGTGTGTGTGTGCTGCATTGTTAAGTGTGTGTGTGTGTGTACTGCATTGTTAAGTGTGTGTGTGCTGCATTGTTAAGTGTGTGTGTGTGTGTACACTGCATTGTTAGGTGTGTGTGTGTGTACTGCATTGTTAAGTGAGTGTGTGTGTACTGTATTAAGTGTGTGTTTGTGTGTGTGTACTGTATTGTTAAGTGTGTGTTTGTGTGTGTACTGCATTGTTAAGTGTGTGTGTGT